>JAOXYA010000005.1:21016208-21035948 GCA_028565675.1 Sorex palustris | reverse complement strand
GTAGGGCGTTTGCCTTGCACGCGGCCGACCCGGATTCGATTCCCAGCATCCCATATGGTCCCCTGAGCACCGCCAGGAGAGATTTCTGAGTGCAGAACCAGGAGTAACCCCTGAGCATCTTCGGGTGTGACCCAAAAAGCAATTAATATTAATAATAATTAAAAAAAATTTAAAACATAGGGGCTGGAGCAATAGCACAGCAGGTAGGGTGTTTGCCTTGCACGCGGCCGACCCGGGTCCGATTCCCAGCATCCCACATGGTCCCCTGAGCACCGCCAGGAGTAGTTTCTGAGTGCAGAGCCAGGAGTGACCCCTGTGCATTGCCGGGTGGGACCCAAAAAGCCAAAAAATAAAAATAAATAAATAAAAGCAAACCAAAGGGCGTGTGAACCCACTAAGCCGGAGGCCCAGGTCCTAGTTGCCCCGTGCAAATGCAACTGGCCGGGCTTGCATTTAGGCTGCAATCTGCAAGCCGGGCAACGCCGCCCTGTGCAGAAGCATCTCAGAACCGTGTCCAGCGGGCACCCCAAGTGCCAGGAGGCGGTTCCGGTGGGTCCGGTGGTTCCGGTGGCCCCGGTGGCCCGGGCGGCGGCGGCGGCGGGGCTGGGACACCTGCAAACACTCCCTCCCCGGGCGCGTCCCCAGCGTCCCCGGGGGTCAGCGCGGCCACACAGGGAGGCGTGTCCGGGGTCGCCTGAGTCCGCAGAGGTCCCCGCACCCAGACCCCGGGCCGGGTCCCAGGCCCGGGCCTGACCTCGGCGCTCGGGAGGCCTCAAAGTCCGCAAAAGCCGCCGTTTCCCACGCCGAGCACGGCGCCATGCTGGCCGCGGGCGGGAGTGGGGCGGGCACTTCCGCTGCCGTCCTCCAATCAGAACTAGAGGGAGAAGGAGCGTCCCGCCTTCCGCCGCGCACTTCCGGTGGCGAGAGCGCAAGCGCGGCGAGCCAGGGCCAATCGAACGCCGGCCAATCCAGCCGGGGCCAATCGCGGCGTCAGGTGTGTCTTACTGGCCCCGCCTTCGCCCCCGGTCCCACCTTTTCTGCGGGGCGGGAACTACGGGGCCTCCAGAGGCCCAATTTTTTTCACGTCTGCGCTGCAGCGGTGGACCGCCCAGCTTGCTTTTGGAGTAGATGCGAGAGGGATGCTGAATGCCGCTGAAGCTGGGTACCGAGCCAGTGAACTGTTGGGCAGCCGTTTCAGGGCTACTCTGAAAGAGGTGCTTGAGCTGTAATGGATTGAAGTTTTACACTATATATGTTGTTTGTTTGTTTTAAGAACAGAAACAGGGGCTGGAGCAATAGCACAGTGGGTAGGGCATCTACTTGCACGTGGCCGACCCAGGTTCGATTCCCAGCATCCCATATGGTCCCCTGAGCATCGCCAGGAGTGATTCCTGAGTGCAGAGCCAGGAGTAACCCCTGGGCATCGCCAGGTGTGACCCAAAAAGCAAAAAAAGACTAATGTGGGGATGTGGGGGCTGGAGCAATAGCACAGCAGGGAGAGTGTTTGCCTTGCATGAGGCCGACCCGGGTTCGATTCCCAGCATCCCATATGGTCCCCTGAGCACTGCCAAGAGTGATTCCTGAGTGCATGAGCCAGGAGTAACCCTAAGTATCGCCGGGTGTGACCCAAAAATTAAAAAAAAAGACTAATGTGTGCACGTGCGCACACACACACACACAAACACACACACAGAGTGCCCACGAAAATGCTTTCAAAGCCTAGGACATCACAGGTCATCAGCAAACAGCTGGTACCAACCAAAGGGTGGGGGCCAAGCATCTCCCTGGGAGGGACCCAGCCTGCCCAGACCTTATGTCAGGGTTATGGCTTCCCCAGAATGTTTCAGCTCCGTCTGTGGGCTTAGCTGGCTGCCCTGACTGGGCACGGCGGAAGAGGTGGGGAAGCATTTCGGTTCCATGTCTCTGCAGGTTCACCACGTTCCTCTCTGTGACTCGTGAAGGGCGGAGGGAAGGAGAGCAGGGCAGGGCGGAGACAGAGCCAGCGCGCAAGGCAGGCTTGGAACAACAGCCCTGCCCAACCACATCGGGTCTGTGACTCAGTGTCCCCAGCTCCTTCAAGTCCCCACCCCACCCCATACCTGGTAACTGGCTCATCCAACCAAGAACCTGGTCAGCTCCACATTGAGAGAGCAACGGCCAATTATGTTTCTGGGGGCAGCCCTGTCACAGTCCGTCTGTTCCATTTTCAGAGTCCCTGGACACCACCCCCAATGGTGGCTGGTGGCCTCTGTGGCCTTCGGGGTTTGCAGTCCCGGCCCCCTCCTCACCAGGCGTTCCTATGTTCCAAGCTCACTCAAGACACCAGCACAAGTGGCATCAGGCATCGGACACACACTCACAGAGCCCCTTCTCTGTGGGTGGTTCCGATCCCCAAGAGCAAAGTCACATAGCTTGCAGGCAGGGGCTGGGGGCCAGGCGGGATTCTGAGACCCCCAGCCCCTCCGGCCATATGTGAACACTGACCATTAGGTCAACCCACACCGAGATGTGCATAGACGGTGCAGAAACGACGGCAAAAGTGACCTCGATGAACTCTTACTGATTATGGGAAGAAACATTACTTTAGGGGTAGACTGAGTTAGCTACATAATATCAAAAAGAACATCCTCTACTTTCTTTTTACTTTTTTTATGGGGCAGTATTTAGGCTTATTCCTGGCTCTGCACTCAGGAATCACTCCTGGTGGGGCTTGGGGGACCCTAAGAGGTGCTAGGGACCCCCCAAGCCATGTGCAAGACATACGTCTAACCCATTGCAATATTGCACTGGCACTCTTATTGCTTTTTAAAATGCAGCTGCTGGAAAAGTTCCAGTTTGCCTTCTATGGCGAGGAGGCAGTATTCATCTCTGAACAGTCAACCTCAGTGTAGGAAGGGGAGGGGTAGGGGTCGGGGAGCAACTGCTGAAGCTTCACCTGAGCTCAACAAACATCATCTAAGCCAGCACTGGCTGAGCAGCTTGTCCTGTGTCTGAAGTGGCCTGCATATTTTGCTATTTAAGTCTTTAATAACTTTGTTTCTACTCTACAAATGAGGTTTCCAGAGCTGGAGACGTTTTTTTGGCTGACTGCCCCAGATTTCACGGCACTCAGGGGTGGAGAGAGATGGAAAGCCCCTTTTCCTACCAGGCTGAATGTGGACCTCCCCCTCACCCCCTCCTCTGCCACGTCTGTTCTATCACGTCGTGGAGAGTCAGTGAGGGCTTTATTTCAGCTAGATCCATTCCAACCCAGTTAAAACTCAGTCGACCGAGAAGCCAGCCTGAGCGATGTGAGTTACGGAAAGATCCAATCAAGTCTCTTCTAATGGAAGGTGGTTTCCAAAGAGGCTGATTTGACAGCTGCGTGTCTCCACCAGCAAACTGCCCAGGTCATTTTGTCACTCACACGTCACTCTCGTGCCGGAGTCTATTCGCACAACAAGATCCCATTCATACCCAGCACTGACGCTCCAGAGCTGAACACCTCGGTCCAGTGAGGCTTCCTCAAACGGGACAGCTATCTGAAACGATGGCTGGGAGGAATGAGGACCCGCAGGAGAGACGAGAGAGATCTCATTAACCCTGCCCAGAGACGGAGTTCCGTGTTAGCTGCTCTTTACTCAGGCACTCAGCTAGACACAGGATTTGACACGCACAACCACGGGAGAACTTAAAACTTGACTGCTACATCTACCCATTTCTCAGGATATGGGCTGTAGGTACATGGACAGACAGACAACCAGACAGACACACACACACACACACACACACACTCCCACGACTTTATAAATCAGTGCACCGAGCTCATGCACTCACAAAGTCTGCCACGCACATAACATAAATCACAGTTGTTAGAAAGTGTTCGCAATGAATAGCGAGCTGTTTCCAGGCCAGAGGAAATCATCTATCTTATTAACATTCTGCGAAATTCCCGGCGTGCACCTGCAGAAATGCCTGCACCCACACAGCATGGCTCAGGTCCCCCTACGAAGACTCAACTCCACTCAGATCGCCGAGGCTTCCCGACCACACCAGCTCTGGGCATTCAGAAACGTGGTTTCGAATCTTACAGGCCAGCAAAAAAAATGTTTCCGCGCTCTATTTCATACATAAGGAAACCAGAGAATGGGGGGGCGGGGATTAAGGAGTGGTCTCAGGCCTCCAGGACACCCCCAGCACCCTTTCCTCTGACCTAGACTATGGTCGCCTCCAGGGCCACCATCTGACCTGATAATAATAAGAAACTTGATGCAGGGCACCTTGTAGGGCTCCAAAATAATAAAGCTCTGGGCACCAGTGGCCCCTCGGCTGGAGTCTTTTTTTTTTTTTGCAATAGGCTTTGCTCGCCTATTGTAATTTGTGATTAATAATGAAGCCTTCTCCCAAGTGCTGTGTGTAAGATCAAGTTAATGTAGTATTTCATCTTTGCCAGCCAGCTGCCATACGGTGAGAGCGACAGTAAGTAATATCTTCGCCTAAGAAGCCCATCCACAACTCAATCATTTAAGCGCCCTTTCGTCTGGTAGACAGCTGTTGGGTCAAAGCAAGATAATGAGATGGGCTCGTCACCGACCAGGTGGTCGGCCATGAGGGGGCCCGCAGCCCAGAGCTGGGGGCTGCACCGTATCTCCTCTTTCCTGCCCTCCCCGGGTGCCCGTGCCCATTCATACTATTCTTCCCTAACAATTCAGAAGGCAGATGGTCCCATCTCCACTGCCCACTTCACTGAGAGACTGGAGTGAGTCCTTCCAGTGCCCATCAGATGCCTGGCATGTAATGGAGCATGCCACTTACCCCAGCAAGTGGCTCACGTGTTCCCTCCACAAGACACTTTTATGCCTGGCATGGGGAAGCCACCTTAGAGGGCTTTGTCCACCTAAAGCTGGTGCAGGCCCGATGCTGGGGCATGCGCCCACAGACCATGGGGGCAAGTGGGGGGTTCCAACAAGGGACTGGAAATGGACACGTGACTCACCAGGGCACGCACTCAGAGGTGCCCTATACCCGCTGTGAGTGCGTTCTGGGAGAATCAAAGAGGCAGGGATTCTCCCACGAACTACTTTCTAAATGCTCCAAATAGGCACTTCTGAACTTGCCTGCTGTATTTCCCCGCAGGAACGGGGAAGGACAGCGAACCCTCAGGGGTAAGGCTCGACACTGGTCATAACCCCCAAGCCCCCTAAGCGTGGGGCGGGACCCCACTGTGCAGAGAGCATTGCACACTGCACGCCTTATCTCATCCAAGACCATTTGATACCTGGAGGTCGGGGTTGTCTGAATGAAGACCCCCTTAAGTAGCAGAGGCAGGAGCTGATTCAAAAACTGCAGAGCGCCCCCTGGGGGCACCTGGTAGTCTTTACCCTACTGGGGATTAAACACCATCTCTCCAAAGGTTGGAGCTCCCACGGTCCCATGGTCCATCTGTAGCAGCACAAGGGCTCCCAGAGGACCACCAAAGGTGGCCCCCAGATTTGCCGGGTCCAACCATTGAACCATCCAGCCTACGAAACTTGCCTAGTAATGGGTCATTTCTTGAGAGGCAGCCCCCTCTGTCTACCCGAAATACTACCACTCTCCATGCCCAGCTGAGAACATCAGCCTTTGTGGCCTCCCCACACTGCCCCCGGCGTGACCTTCACCTGGGCACCAGCCCCGCCCCATTCTCTGTCGCACCAGGAACTCTCCTGAGTCCCACACCTGCTGTACCTCCCCTCTGTGATGCTGTTCCCTCCTCTGCCCAGGGCTGTGTGCGCGCGCGTGTGTGTGTGTGTGCGTGTGTGTGCGCGCGCATGTGTCTGTGCGCGTATGTGTGTGTGTATGTATGTATGTGTGTGGGGGGGGGCACGTGTTTGTATGTGTGTGTGTGTGCGCGCGCGCATGTGTGTGTGTCTATGCACACCTCTTTGGGAAGCCTCCCACCATCCTGCTCTTGAGGGGTGAAGTCCCCCCTCAGGATCCTCCCCTACATCTGACAGAAGGTTCTCTGGGCTGGGGCAAGTATCTCTTTCCCCTGTTTATTCCGCTACGTCGACCGCGAGAAATGAGCGTTGGCAAGCGGTGCTGGGAAGGCATCTGGGCCGGGCGAGGACGCAGTCGAGCTCTGCTCGGTCTGAGTCGATGACTCGCTCCCACATCCGACCAGGAGTGCCAGCCCACGGCAGAGCTCCTAGGGGGCGGGTTAGGGGTTGGACAGCCCGGGCACTCCAGCTTGGTGAGGCTCTCTGGCCAGGAGAAAACGCAGCGTCCGGGACTCCAGAAGCAAACCTAAATCTTTGCCATGAGAATTTTCTTTCTCCCTTGCCAGGGAGACCAGAACATAGTGGCAGTTGGGATTGGCCCCGCACATGTGTGGCCCTAAGGTGTAAGCTTGAGGCCCCACTGGCCCTTTGCCTTGGGGGGCTTCCTAAGCCAGGAAGTCACCTTCTGAGCCCCCAAATTAACTCAACCAGCCAGTGTTTATTACACAGCACCACAGACCCCAGCCCCTGTGGCATCTGGATCACAGCTCCCCAGACAGGTCTCAGCCGGGGTCCCTGGGAAGAAATCCTCAAGAAAGCTCTTGCAAAGATCAGGGACAGGGATCCTTCCTTTCCCTAGAAAGGTCAGGGGTCACCTGACCGAGTGCGAGCTGTGGGAGCACCTCTCAGCCCTCCGCGACCTCGCCCCACCAAAGGGCTGGCAAAGCACTCCAACCTTCGGAACTTCCGTCTATGGGCTGACACGTGGGGTGTCCAGCGGCTCCTTCCAGGGCTGTGGCAGAAGCATTGCTGGGCACACACAAAGCATCCCCAAGAATCACTAGTGCCCTTCAGTCTTTTCCCCACGGGGGCCCCCTTCCGACCCTGATTTCTTCCTGGAGCCCCCTGGGTCCTGCGATTGGCTCCCTCATTTCATGCCGTGGGCCCCAATCAACACATACTCACTTATGGTCCCCTCGGGATATTCCGGGGGTTATTTGGTCCCTCCTCCCAATTGAGAAATGCTGTATGAGACAATCGATGAAAAGCAAATCTTCCTCTTCCTCTTCTCCTCCCTTCCTCCCCCCACCGCCCTGGCCTTCTCTAAAACCCCTGAAGCGTGAGCCCACAAAGCCCATCAGATCATGGAGACTCAGCTGTGCCGCACTATCTTACCCCTCACCCTTCCTTCTTTTTCTTGGGAGTGGGATTCCCAAGCAGTGCTCAAAGGCCACGCCCGGCTCAGTGCTCAGAGAGCACGTTTGGTACAGTTGGCAGAGCAGACACAGTGCTGGGATTCAAACCAGGGTCGTGGCCATGCTTGCTGCTGGGCAAGCATCTCTGCCTCTGTACCGTCTCTCTGGCCCTCGGTGTCTTCACTGTTCTCCAGTGGTGCTCCCAGAAAACCTGCCAGGCCTTCTTCTTGAAGATGGGGGAGTTGTCACTCTCAGACCCCCCCACCCCCACCAAGGTACAGCTGCCCAGTCCTGGCTCCAGAGTGCTCCGGGCCCCCTCTCCAGCCTCCGCACACTGACCGAGGCCAGCTCAGCCCCGAGCCGGTCTTCTTGGAACAGGGTAATCACAGAGCCAGGGGGAGCTAAAGAAAGCAGCAGAGAGGGCAGGGCCGAACCACATGAGTGAGGCTGGGAGGATGGCAGGCAACCCACAAGAGGTCCCGGCGGTGGGCGCGGCGGGAGGACAAGCTGTCTCGCCCTCGCTGGCACTTTGGGGCAATTACACCCTGTTGAGGGTTGCCGGCGCAGCCTGGCCCGCGCACACACAGATGTGAACACGGTTCACAAAGACGCAGCTGGCAACTCCTGAACTTTCGGTGACTTGGCTCCAGCTGATCGGGGTGGGCAATTACGTTTTATTTTGGGGCCAGGCAGACAGCAGAGAACCAGGAAAATTATAAGACATCAGAGCACACTTTCTCTAAGAATAACGACTACAAACTTTTTTTTTCTTTTTCAAACCGATTGTTGTTTCAATGGTGAGGCGTTTTGCAAGGCACTAAAATAAAAACTAAAAACCTTGGACAAGAGAATCAGATTAGAGCCAATTTTCCTAAGGGAGCTTTTAAGCCTTTGTCCAATAAAAAATTTGGACTCTTTCTCTCTTTTTTTTTTCTTTTTTCTTGAGAGGAGTTGGGATGATTTCTGCCAAGGGAAAATTACCATCTCTGCGAAGAGAACAGAGTTAAGAAATGCTCTACACGATTCTGTCCTCGCCCTGGATTTGAATACTTCCTGCTTCTCACTAGGTAAAAACTCTGAGGTGAGGCTGGTGCATGCGTGCGTGGCCAGGATTGGTTCTGGGCACATTCTGCGCCCCCGAGAACCGCTACGGACTGACTCCTGCCAGTGCCACCCCAGAAATAGACCCTCTAGCACAGCTGGTTGTGGTCCCCCTAAAAAAGACAGATCTCCGGCAAATATAGCAAGATCTCATCGTCAGTTTCCCCATACCCGAAATGGGGTGCAGTGCCCAAGTTGGGGTGTACTAGAGGTTGAGGAATTTCTACGCACATCAGCATGCTGGTCTTTGATTTCCGGACACTGTCAGTTAGACGGGGACTTTCTTGCCTCTGTGGTGGTTTCTGTTTATCTCGAACAAACGGTTCCTTTGCTCCCAGGTTACAGAGCCCAGTAACAGAGCCAGGGGGAGCTAAAGAAAGCAGCAGAGAGGGCAGGGCCGAACCACATGAGTGGCAACACCCAAAGGGTATTGTTATAGCATATCTTGAGGAGGGGTCTGGGAAATGACTCGGTGATAACATCCCCCTGGGCTGGTGGCCATGTAAGCAGCTTGGCTGATGGGGACATGAGGGTCCATAACCAAGCCTGACAGGGACAAGCACGTCCACATCTCAGGGCCTCAACAGGCCCCTGTCCTCTGAAGCCCCACCTGACACCCTCATGTCCCAAGACACAGGCATCAGGGCAACGGACCGGAACTGCAGTCTGTCAAGGAAAGCGGTCTGGGAATGAAGAACATCCCGAGGAAATGAGGAGAACTTCCTGCAGAAACACTCTCTGGCTGCTGTTCCAGACAGGGGTCCACGGTGGTTCTGAAGGAGCGGGGACCAATCCCTGCAACTGATGCCTCCCAAAAGCCAACAGAGAGACCCACAGACAGGAGCTGAGGCCTGGACTCGCCTCTCTCCATCCCAGGCTCCTGGGGCACCCCACTAGGCTGGCCCGACACTATCCAGGAGCAGGACATAGGCCAGGACAAGACGTCCTGCTCCCACGCCAGGTCCCCGCTTCAGAGACAGGCTCTTCCCAGCCTGGGGTGTCGCCCATAAAAACTCCTCAGCAGAGCCACAGACCCCTGACTTTGATGGGGGAAATGCACGGAGCATGGGGCTGGAGCGATAGCACAGCAGTAGGGCATTTGCCCTGCATGCAGCCAACCCGGGTTCGATTCCCTGCATCCCATATGGTCCCCCGAGCACCGCCAGGAGTAATTCCTGAGTGCATGAGCTGGGAGTAACCCCTGTGCATCACCGGGTGTGACCCAAAAAGTCAAGAAAGAAAGAAAGAAAGAAAGAAAGAAAGAAAGAAAGAAAGAAAAAGAAAAATGCACGGAGCATGTGGGCCAAGGGAGAGGAACAATGAGCACCAGCCTGGCACCCGGAAAACTTTTGTCAAAGCCGGAGGTGCAGACTGGCTGGGAGAGGGTCTGGGCCCCGAACAAAAGCCCTAAACAGGTACGCCTCAGGCAGGCCGGGTTCCAGAGCTCTGAGGGAAAGCAGATGCAGTTGCAAGCCAACAGACGAATCCCTCTGATTGCCCAGAACCGATAAGACTTGGGGTTCTACCAAACTGGAGCCCATTAAGGATACTGTAGCCTGGTGTCCCCAATAAAAAATTGCTAAGCAGCAACGAAGCCAGCAGGAAAATGGCACAATTGGCACAATTTACCTGTCCCTACCCCGGTGCCTCTCAACGGTCTCATCTGGAAGGGACAGCCCTTCCCTGGCACGCAGTAAAGCTACAGATAAAGCAGGTGGCGAAGAAACGGCGTCTGCATCTAACTCCCTGCTGGGTTCAGAAGGCCCAGAATGGAGCCTCGGGGAACTGAGTTTGCAGCAACCCCGGGGCTTCTGACCACATCACACCAGAGCTCCTCTGTGATGGGGAGCACGTGTGTGTGTGTGTGTGTGTGTGTGAGTATGCACGTGTGTATGCATGGGTGTGCATGTGTGCATACACGTGTGGTGCATGTGTGGGAGTGCACACGTGCATGCACGTGTGCATTTATGTGTGCACATGTGGGTATGCAAGTGCGTATGGGCATGCATGTGTGTGCATGTGCATATGTGGTGTGTGCTTTGTGAAGTCACCTCAGATGCACAAATACAGGTGTCCCCTTTCCCAGAGGGAGAACAGACAGGTGAGAGATGGGAGATGTGGGCTCAGCGTGTGTGTGTGTGTGTGTGTGTGTGTGTGTGTCTGTCTGTCTGTCCAGAGGAAGGACAGACAGGTGAGAGGTGGGAGATGTAAGCTCAGTAAGCTCTCAGGCCCAAGTCTCAGCCAGGCTTCTGCAAACTCAGCACCACTGAGGGCAAGCATTACCTTCCCCCACCACGTACCTGGGGCCATAGTGCCACAAAATGAAGGAACCGATACAAAAGCTCAAAGACGAGTGCCTAAGCGGGAGCTAGCAGCTACCGAAGCCCTGGTATCGCCATTACTTTGTTCCTCCCCCGGCTCTTGGTGCTAAGCCCTAACTAACAGCCCTGCAGAAGCCCAGCCCCCAAACCCCATCAAGACCACCAGGCATCAGTCATCACCATGGCAACCCTGCTACCTCCCTCAGCTCCCAGCTTCCTAAAAGTCTGCTTTGCTTCAAGGGACTTTCTCATAACCATTTCCAATTTACTGAGACCATCACTGGCCCCTCCACACGCAACAGGTCTTGCCATACAGGCTCTGAGCTGGAACTCCTGGGGCAACATCACCGGCTTTAAGAACCCCCCATGGGGGCAGGGTGGCACCTTCACCACACCTGAACCTTCCCGGAGGCTGCCTAGAGGGAGATGGCAAGGCACCGCGGGCACTTACAGACCCAGCAGTGGTTCCAAAACCCAGGCAGGTCAGAGAGCCTCGCCCAGCAGGATGCCAGAGCATCCCTGTGAATTCGAGCATCTCGAACTTCGGGCCCCATTAGACAGAAGAACACGAGACAGAGAAAACCACCACGGAAGAGGATGAGCCAGATAGTGGAACTGTTGTCTTAAATCCCCCAAAGGGCAGCATTTCTGGGCTTGGGGGATCCCCTCTGCCCCTGGCAGCTTACCTGGGTGGGGTTGTAGAGCTCCTGCAGTGGACTCCGAGAGCCCTTCCGGCAGCAGATGTCCACGCCAAAGGGATTCCTCCGCATGACTGAGGAGAGAAAGCGAAGGCTCATCAGAAACGCACGGTGAGGGGTGGCAGGGTGACAAAGCAAAAGGGCGCCGAGGAGCAAAGGAGGAAGAGCGAAAGCGGCAGAGGTGACTTCCTGCTGTCAAGACCCCATGGATGTCCTGAAGCCAATGGCCCTGGAGCCATCTCATCTACCCCGACCTTCAGGCCACCACTCCGGAAGCACCTAAATACATAAATCAGTGGCCGCTCTGACCAGAAAGATCTGGGGGGAAAAAAAAAACAAGATAGCCGCCTAGAGTTCCTTGAAATGAAGCAATCTACAACAGGGGGCAGTGTGGAATAAAGCTCTACCACCAGTGACAAGCTGAGATTGTATCCATAAGACCCTCTCTTGGTCTAAGGCCCGGCCTACCCTAGAGCCTCTTGCCAATAGGTCTTCTGTGATAGGTCCGTGCTTATTCACGCATTTCAGGGGGTGTAAAAGTATATCCATCCAATGTAATAGTGAGTGCTCCTGGGAAGAGGTAGAGGCAGCAAGAATTCAAAGTGGTCTTTAACCACTGTTTGATCAACCCCCAGCAATCTTCAAGGGCTACATGCCCCCGCTCTGTGCAGAGGAGTCACCCCCAGCAAGGACCAGGCAGGCCAAGGAACCAAGCCCGCCCAGGCCTCCTGAATGCAAAGCAAGGACCCACTCTGTTGGGCTGTATTTCCACCCGAGCTTTGTTTTTTAGGGTTTTTTTTTAAATAAAAGAATAGATTTCAATGTTCTGTGACATGAATATTTTAAATGTAAAACACTTGCAGTATACTTGGAAGTTCCTTTCCAGCCAAATCTCTTGTCAGACACATTTTTCCCAGACCTTTCTGAGATTACTGTTCTACCTTCCATGACAGCTGGTGGAGAACGTTCAAGGTGTGTATTGGCAAGAGGGGCTGAGGGCACGAAGTCCTCTGGCATGCGCCCATCCGGTCCAGTGTTCAATCCTTCAGCTTCTTTTTGTTCTAACTGATGTACCAGGATTTGCAACACTGTTACTGACAGCTTCATTCATCACTCCAACACAGCACTCACCAGCAGAGTGCTCGCTTCCCTCAGCCTTGCCCAAGGGACCATCCCTACAGGCAAGCTCAGATCTCCATTTATGTTGCCCCTGGGCAGCGGTTTGTCCTTTACTATGTATCTTTCTAGAATGAGCCTTCTCAGGTGTAGAACACAATGAGCTGTTGCTCACTTACTATGTATCTCTCTAGAATGAGCCCTCTCTGGCGTAGGATATAAAGAAACATAAAGAAAAATAAGATTTTTTGGGGAGCTGATGTGATAACACAGCGGGTAGGGCACTGGCTTTGCACACAGCCAACCGATTCCCAGCATCCCATATGGTTCCCTGAGCACCACCGGGAGTAATTCCTTGAAATGAAGCAATCCACAAAAGGGGGTGTAAGAGCCAGGAGTAGCCCCTGTACATCATCGGATGTGACTCAAAAAGCAAAAAAAAAAAAGTTTTTAAATTCAAATATTGGCATGGGGTGCAGAGATAGTACCATGGATGGATAGGGTGCTTGCCTTGCATGTGGCCAACCCAGGCCCAGTTTCTGGCATCCTATATGATCCCCCAAGAACCACCTGGAGTAATTCCTGTCCACAGAGCCAGGAGTAACACCTGAGCATCGCTGGATGTGACCCCCCACCTCAAAAAAAAAATAAAATTCAATACTGGCACAAAGTAGACAGGATGGGGACCAATGATTCTAGATAGAGATGGCATTCATGGATTACAAAAAGGGGGAATTAAGGGCATGCCCCCAAAGGCCCTCAGTGCTGAGAGCCCGATGCATGATCTGCAAAGGGACAAGGATTCTTTGTTCAAACTCTAGTTCACAAAGGACTCTTGGCCCAGGAAACCTTCACTGATACTGTCTGCACCCAGTGGAGAATCATCCACAGAGGGAGGAAGGGGCAAAGGAAGCAAGTACTTTCTTCTTAAAAAAGAAGAGACTTTTTAAAAAATAAATTAAAAAATATATATATCACTGTGACATAGATTCTTACAAAGCTTTTCATGATAGGGTTTCAGTCATACAGTGTTTTAACACCCATCCCTCCACCAGTGTACATTTCCCAGCACCAGTGTCCCCAGTTTCCCTCCCAACACCCCCCAACTAACACCCCCTCCCCCATGCCCCAGCCTGCCTCTATGGCAAGGGCCAGGAGGACTGGTCAATGGTTGGCATCTACCACAAGTATGTGGGAGTGGAAGGTAGGTAAGACAGAGAAGGGATCAGGGTGATAACAATTGTTGGAAATGATCACGCTGGACAAGAACTGAGTGTTAAAAGTAGGTAAAGGGATATATACATGATTAACCTTTCAGTATCTCCAATGCAAACCACAATATGCAAAATGAGAGAGAAAAGAGAAAAGGAAGGAGAGAGTGAGAAAAGAGAGATAAGAAGGGAGAGAGCGAGAAAAGGAGGGAGGGAGAGAGACGAGAGAAAAGGTTACAAGGATACAGTTACAAGCTTTCATGTCTGGGTTTCAATCATACAATGATCAAACACCCATCCCTCCACTAGTGCACATTTTCCACCACCAATGTCCCCAGTATATCCCCCTTTCCAACCCTCCCCCTGCCTCCATGACAGACAATTTCCCCCATACTCTCTCTCTACTATTGGGCATTATGGTTTGCAATACAGTTACTGAGAGGTTATCACGTTTGGTCCTTTGTCTACTTTCTGCACACATCTCCCATCCCAAGCGATCCTTCCAACCATCACTGACTTACTGACCCCTTCTCCATTCCAGCTGTCTTCTCCCCCAGTTCATGAGGCAGGCTTCCAGCTATGGAGAAATCTTGCTGGCCCTTGTGCCTACTGTCCTTGGGTGTCAGTCTCTCATTCTGTTACTTTATATTCCGCAAATAAGTACAGTCCTTCTATGTCTGTGCCTCTCTTTCTGTCTCATTTCACTTAGCATGATACTCTCCATGGCCATCCACTTATAAGCAAACTGGATGACTTCATCTCTCCTAACAGCTGCGTAGTATTCCAATGTATAGATGTACCAAAGTTTCTTTAACCAGTTGTCTGTTCTTGGGCACTCAGGTTGTCTCCAAAAGAATTGTCATTTCTGTGAACCTGTAGGCAGCACCTTTTCCCTATCTCCTTCCTCCCAGCACCCGGCACCTTCCCATCCAGCCTCTTGCCCAATGCCACCCCAATGCAGGAGCTGTCAACAGTGATGGGGGCATAGCAGGGGGCTTTTGCCAGTCTGGCTTCATGTCAGGACCCTGGCTCCACAGCCGTTTTCAGGGTCAGGAACGACTCTGCCTTTTTTTTTTTTAACTTTTTGGGTCACACCCAGCAATGACGCACAGGGGTTACTCCTGGCTCTGGAATTACTCCTGGCAGTAACTGGGGGACCATATGGGATGTCAGGGATTGAACTCAGGTCAGCCGTGTGCAAGGCAAACGCCCTACCTGCTGTGCTATTGCTCTGTCTGGTCCTACTATTCTGTTTTGGATGGTCCCCTTTGCCCCCCAACGTCCCACAAAAGAATGGGGAACAGCCCAGCCTGGGCGCTTAGGCCAGAATGGTCAGCCCAGCCCTGCGGAGTGTCCCCACGCGTGCCCAGGTTCAGAGAGACGAGCCTCCCACACACCCCGCATGCCCCTAGCTCTGTGCAGGGAGGAGGCGACGCATGGAGGAATGGCCCCACATCCCTGCATCTGAACTGGATTCAGCCCGCGTGGAAACACTGCCTCTTTGTTCCTCCACAGCCGCCTGCGGGAGAATTAAAAACCCTCCGGCGTGTTTTCCTTTCACTGATGACTTCATTATTTTCATTTCCACCCCAAGTGGGGTGAGCTGGGAAACGTGTGGGAAACGTGTGCGAGGTGTCCTCGGTATACCATGGCAGAGTGATGCTCCCAGAGGGGAAATAGCCACAAAAGCGACCGGCCCACGGCGTGAACACATGGCCTGGAGGGACAGCCAGACTCAGTCGCTGACCGCCGAGGCAGAGACTGATACTCCCGTGGAAGCCACCTGCTTGGATGCGTTTATTTTTCTAAACCTGGGTCTTTCGAGGCCATGCCCACATGGGGCCTACAGCAGAGGTCCTTGCCCAAGCTGTCTGCCCCCAACACCAGTTCCAGCACCTTCCATGGCACCCCACAACACCCAGGCTTCCTCCCTTCCTCCTTCCCTTCACCTCCTAGGCCAATAAGCTGAGCTTCATTTTATTTTGGAGCTCAGTTTTATTTCATTTTTATAAAGTTGTTCACAAATAATTCATTACGTTTAATAGTCAAACACCAATCCCACCACCATTGCACCTTCCCGCCACCCTATTTCAAGTGTTTCCACCCCAAATCCCAAACCATGTCCCCCAAAGCAGAACCGAAACAATTAATTTTGTGTTGCTTGTTCTGAATAATCTGCCAAAGGGCTGAGCTTCGTTTGCAAAGAATCTTTTCCTCGCCATAACTCAATTCTTAACACTAAATACAAAACACGTTTGAAGAAGAAATATGAGCATTTTCAAGATTCTGACCTATTCAAGAGGAAGCCACCTCGCAACCCCAATATAAAAAGACCTCACTGAGCAAGTGACCTGCCTTGGGAGTCTAAGCAGAAGTTGTCTGCATTTACCTGGAACACTGCCGTGTCTCAGACAGGAGATCCCCCATCTGGTTGAAGAGTTACACTTAATTGGTGTATCTGTCTGTAAACCAGACAACTAAAGTACTCTGAGGACATTAAGTATATGAGATTTTAAGTGCCATACAGATTGTTAAAAGATGAAGCTTGTTAAAGGGTCAAATGTTCATTGAAGATTACTCTAAATGTGACTGTTAAACTCGCTCACACTCGTGAACAGAAGAAGACGGGAACTGACAAAAAGGCTGGATGCCGAGATGTATAATTTTAGATATTTAGAAGCTCCCTTGCAGACCCCTCGCACCCTCAATGATAAGGAAATGCCCACATTAATAGAGGCCCTTAGAGGAACGGGCAAATTTTGCTAGTATAAAAGTGGGCATTCCGGGGCTGGAGCAACAGCACAGTGGGTAGGACATTTGCCTTGTATGTGGTCGACCTGGGTTTGATTCCCAGCATCCCATATGGTCCCCTGAGCACCGCCAGGAGTAATTCTTGAGTGTATGAGCCAGGAGTAACCCCTGTGCATCAACGGGTGTGACCCAAAAAAAAAGTGGGTATTCCGAGCTCTGGGGGGGATGCAAAGAGAGTCAACCCTTATCATAAATTCCTGGATCTGATGCCCCGTGAGAAGGACGTGATGTGAGCAGGGAACCTGGGTCGGCCCCAAGAATGGTGGGTGTGGTCCCCAGCATGAAAGAGAGATGCTGGCTCTAGCAGATGCACTGCCCTCACCGCCCCCCTCCAAGGAGAAGCCCCTGCCACCACCCAGTGCCTTTCCTCGCCTGCAAAAGAGCTTCCCACTCCCCACGGCACAGTCCCCCAGGAAGGTTTAGCCATTCACTTCGCCTTGGTGCAGATAATATACTTTCCCCAGAAGTGCATGCCCCCACACGGTCTCCCCTGCAGCGGCTGGTCCACGTCGGAATTTATGACTTGAAGCCGTTTATAGCTGCCACTGGGGTTCCTCCACGGGTGTGAGAGGCTGGGTACGATGACTGCTTGAGACAGAAAATATTCCCAGGAACCTTCATTGCAGCTAATCATGCATGGCAGGACATTAGCCCCACACCTCCCCGGCCCTGCCATGCCAAGCCTGGAGAGTACAGGAAGCGGTTCAGCACCAGCGAGGTGCTCCCCCACAACTCGCCTGAGGCTTCACTCCCTCTGGGGACACAGAGTCTCGGTGAAGATCCAAAGGGACTACCTCTCATCTCCTGGCTCTCTCACGGCTGACTGGGCAAGAACTGGGGGTTGGGACAGGCCTCTGCGCTGTCTCCTTCCACTCTGAGTTTCCCCCACAGCACCGCTAAACCCACTCCGCTCAGGTCTGGTTAGGGTCCCTCCACCCAGCATGGCAGAATGGGCACTTCTCTAGAAACGGGCGCTTAGCAGATCCCATGATTGAAGGATCAGGAGTGCGTGCAGCCCTCCAGGGCCTGGGGTCCTTAGAAGAGACAGAGAGACATGGGGAGACGCCCTGCGTGGGCATGGCAGTGATGCAGCCACAAGCCAAGGCCTGCTGGGGCCCACAGAAGCTGAGAAGGGGCAGGGGAGGACTTGCCCCAAGAACTTATGGATGGCATGACTGCCTACCCGCACCAATTTCGACTTCTCACCTCCAGAACTCTGGGAATATATTTCCATTGTCTGGAGCTACTCCGTGGGTACAGTTTTGTGGCAGCGACCCTATGAGACTTATACACGGGAGCTCCCATTCCAAGCCACCTTGACAAGATATTCCATGTCCTGGATTTGGGGCAACAGTGGTAAAATGGGAATAACAGTATGGGGTTGGGTTTGGGGCATAACTGGCCCGTGGTAAGAGCCCGGCAAACTATCATCCTCTACTTCCCCAGAGGTCAGGAGCTACCTTTTTTTTTTTTAAATCCCCTTCAAGAGAACACCATATGATCCTCTTCCAGTCCCACCAGAAATCTCACTGTTAGAGGCACGATCTATGCACAATAATCTGGGCACATGGAATCATCTCATAAATCAGAGAGGAATCTGGTGGCATCCACTGACAGAAAGAGGTGGTAATGTTCCAGGAGCTCTAACCACGCTGCTCTACACATGCCACTCTAACAGGGCAGTGTAACCATAGAGTTCTAACCATGCGGCTCTAACCATGCATTCTAACTGGGCATCTCTAAGCATGCATCTCTAACCATGGCTCTAACCTTGCAGCTCTATGTGGCTCTAACTGTGCATCTCTAACCATGCATCTCTAACCATGAAGCTTTAACCGTGCGGCTCTAACTGTGTGACTCTAACTGTGCATCTCTAACCATTCATCTCTAACCAATGCATCTCCAACCGTGCAGCTCTAACCATACAAGCATCACTCAGTGAGCAGTTGCAGATGCTGCAGTGAGACAGCTGAGCAGATAGGCTGTGTACTTTCCGCAGAAAATGCAAGAAGCAGCCCGGCAAGGTGCCTCTCCTACACCCTGAGACGAGCTGCCAGCCACCATTCCCCCCTACACAAAAACAAGCTGCCCCTCCCCGACTCTACCCTACACTAAGATGAGTTTCTCCATCCCCATTCTCCCCTACACCCATAGACAAGCTGTCCACCACCATCCTCCCCTACACCCAGAGACCAGCTGCCCACCACCATTCTCCCCTCCACCCAGAGACAAGCTACCCTAACACCATCCTTCCCCTATACCCAGAGACAAGCTGCCTGCCACCATTCTCCCCTACACAAAAACAAGCTGCCCCTCGCCCACTACCCCCTACACTGAGACGAGCTGCTCCATCCCCATTCTCCCCTATACATAGAGACAAGCTGCCTGCCACCATTCTCCCCTACACCCAAAGAAAAATGGCCCGCCACCATTCTCCCCTGCACGGAAATAAGCTGCCCCACCCCCACTCCCCCCTACACTGAGACGAGCTGCTCCATCCCCATTCTCCCTTATACCCAGAGATCAGCTGCCCACCATCATCCTCCCCTACACCCAAAGACAAGCTGCCCCACCACCATTCTCTCCTCCCCACAGAGACCAGCTGCCCCAGCGAGGAACAGAGTCGTCCAAGGCAGCCAGCCAGCCACACTTCATTCCCGTGTCTGAATGATTTGAAAATGGAAATCATCTTTTTAATTGTTCATTTGTGCTATTTTTCTTCTGACAGGCTTCTGGCACACGATATAAACAGAGAGGAGAACACAGATTTTAAAAAGTCTCCCCACACGCCCAACATCCCTAGAGCCGTGAAGATGTTTATAGCCTTGGGCTCCAGCAACCTCCCTCTGGGGAAAATCCACCAAGGGAAAACTCAACAGAAGTGACAAAGATTTATGCAGAAAGATGTTTACTATAATATTTCCCTTCCAGTGGCCAAAAAGGGTGGGGGAGAGAGAATCCCTCAAAGATGTTTAGGAAGAGAGGGATGAGGTTAAAGGGATTGGACAGGGAGTTGGGTGCTTGCCTTGGACGCGGCCAACCCGGGTTAGATCCCTGGCACCTTCTAGAGTTCCCTGGACACCACCAGGAGTAATGCTTCAGTACAGAGCCAGGAGTAATCACTGAACACTGCCAGGTGTGGCCCAAAAATAAAATATAGAGAGAGAAATCATAGTTCTCAGGTAGATCACTAATAAATCAGAGTACATGAACTATTCCAAATATGACTGCTATTAAAGGCAACACTGTGAAGACATACAAAAGGGATTTAGTTAAATCTACAAAATTCAAAACATTATAAGGCTCAGACTCTGGGACTCTGGACACAC
>JAOXYA010000005.1:20978114-20988634 GCA_028565675.1 Sorex palustris | reverse complement strand
AGATCCTGGTAGTGAATCTGCAATACAGCTCATGGAGGATCCTGATGTATTGAGTTTGAACGCCCTGTTTGGCTAGGCTTCGATGAATCAAAGGCCTTCAAATTATCTGATTGGATCTCTTTAATATTTTCTATCTCATTGTTGCTAATCTTTGGTTCTTTGGGGTGGGGGGTGGGACAGTGTTTACGGTTTACTCCTGGCTCTGTGCTCAGGAATCAGTCCTGACAGTGACTAGGGGACCATATGTGGGGTCGAGGATCAAACAGGTTAGCTGAGTTTAAGACAAATGCCTTAACTTCTGGACTGTCTCTGTCTCCGTTGTGGCCAATCTTCTCTTGTCTTGTGTCAATTTCCCCAGTTTATTGATCATCCCAAGGAAAGTTTTTAGGATAGAGATTCCCCAACTGAAATTCTGGTCCTGTGGTCTGGAGGGCTGAGAGTGCTGTATTTCTGAAATGTTTACAGACAATACAGGTTTCCTCAGATTTCATTTCCAGTGAGAGACCACCCTTAACCCCTCCTACTAACTAGTGTCTTACAACATGTTACCATTCTCCTACCTGTATTTTGCCTCTTTATTTGT
Source organism: Sorex palustris (assembly GCA_028565675.1). Lineage (NCBI taxonomy): Eukaryota > Metazoa > Chordata > Mammalia > Eulipotyphla > Soricidae > Sorex > Sorex palustris. The sequence goes on along the minus strand of JAOXYA010000005.1, from coordinate 20,988,051 downwards.
GAGGGATTTTGAAGCCTCTGTCTCCAGCCAGCCTCCCAGGATTAAATCTTGTCTGACTGTAAGTTTTCTATGACTCTTCCAAATCCTCTTCATCTGAAAATGTACCAAACTATCCATTTGTGCACAATTTGGCATTTTCATTCTCTCAGCTCATTATCTGTCTATTGAGTCATCAATAGCTATAAAACTTTGAGACTAGGTCTGTCCCAATTATCTCATTAGTTGATGACAGCAAAGTTGGCAGATGTAGTAAGCATGGAATGCCAGGAATTTAGGGCTGAATATGTGGGCCTCCATGAATAGTAATGGTCTCCATCATCCTTCTTTCTGGACTCTGACTCACTTTTTCTTTGTATATATTTCACAGCCAAAGACGTGGAACTCCAGAAACTTCCCTATATAGAAAGAGCCAGTGGGTCTACCAGTTGTACCTTCACCCCCCCCCACCCCCCTGTAAGAGCCCACGATGGCCCTCAATGATGTGGATGTACAGAAACAGATCAAACACATGATGGCTTTCATTGAACAGGAAGCCAATGAGAAGGTAGAAGAAATAGATGCCAAGGCTGAGGAAGAGTTCAACATTGAGAAAGGACGCTTTGTGCAGACCCAGCGGCTGAAGATCATGGAGTACTATGAGAAGAAGGAGAAGCAGATAGAGCAGCAGAAGAAAATTCAGATGTCCACCATGAGGAACCAGGCAAGACTGAAAGTCCTGAGAGCCCGAGATGACCTCATTTCCGAGTTGCTGAATAATGCAAAGCAAAGACTCAGCAAAATTGTGGAGCATGGAGAAGCCTACCAAGAGTTGCTAAACAAACTAGTGCTCCAGAGTCTGCTCCGGTTGCTGGAGCCTGTGGTAGTGGTGCGCTGCAGGCCACAGGACTTGCTCATGGTGAAGGCAGCAGTGCAAGCAGCAATTCCGGAGTACAGGATCATCTCCCAAAAACAGGTGCAAGTCCAGGTGGATGAAGAGACGCACCTGACACCAGATATGATTGGAGGTGTGGATATCTATAGCCACGATCAGAGAATCAAAGTTTCTAATACTCTAAAGAGTCGCCTGGCTCTCCTAGCCCAGCAAAAGATGCCAGATATACGAACGGCCTTGTTTGGAGCCAACCTCAACAGGAAGTTTTTTGTGTAACCTCCTGAAAAGTGAAGTTCCAGCTGAGAAGTATTAGGGCAGAGGAAACTAGTCATGGTTCCTGCACTTTGTTTCTCTGCTACTATTCTGTCCTCTTTCATAAAAAATACCCTTTGAAGAGCTGAAGACATTATACTTTGCAATAAAGCCCAATTTGATGCTTAGAAATCTAGTTCCAGTTCATTCATACATCCCACAACTTCTGCTGTTCTGTGGCCTAGGTGGGGAGGGGGTGGTGATGTCCGTTCTTCAGCTCGGCCTCTTGGGGAACTGTGAATGGTATTCTTGGCCTGTGGGTCTGAGTGCTTTACATTTCCTTAATATGGATAAGAAGTGTGGTTTCTAGCTTCTGTTTCAGCTTCCTGTACTTATGTTAATGAGGCTTAGACATCTTTCTCCTGCGCACAGAGCCAACTTTCTGAGAACAAGACCAGTGCAGACCTACTGGGGCTCCATTCTTAGAAGAACCTGGTGGTGGGGTGCAATGCTCTATAGTTGATGCCTTGGAATTCTGCATTTTACCTTTAAATATGAAGTCAGTAAGCGAAGTCCCATGGGACATCGGAACTTGGACCAAGGACTCAAAGCCTGGGTTCATGTACGGTATCAGCTCCCCAAACCTGCTTCCCTCCCTGTGGTGGGCTCTCGGCCACCCACCTCTCAGACCCCTTACCCAGAGAATGCTGGTGACCGTGCCTGATCTGAGCTAGCAGGTATCTAACAGGTGATTTAGTACGAGTGAGTACGATCTCTTGCCCTCAAGTGTGGAACACAGTTCGCTTTGAAGATCTCAAGGTTACTTGCTTGCTGTGTGTTGGAGCTGCTGAGACACTGGGAGGGAGATATCTGACATGACTTCCCTGACCTCACAGAAATCAGAGAAGGGAGGAGGATCAGACACACAAAGGAGGAGGATCAGCCACTGACAAACTTGCTGTGTCTGCACTTAGGCAAGATTCTCAGGAGTTTAGGAAGCTCGGTGCTCGCCTTGCGCAGTGTCTCTGTGCCTGCCGGGAGTTCAAACATCAACAGCTGTATGTTGGTCAACAGCTCAGTGCCTGGGGGAGTTGAGCTCATCTCCTCTGGCCAGCCAGAGGCATTTCCCAGGAGAAGCCAAGAACGACAGATTGTGTAATTCTGGTGATTCTCCATAGAGGCGTTGCACAATAGAGAAATGATAAAAATCAGGCAAATGCATTAAATGCTCCTTTTATTGTTTAGTTAGACATCAAATGGCTGATAAACACCACCACAGGTCAAAAGACAGACTGAGAATAAGAGGGCTTTATGTTTTAGTCCTATTTTAGCTGAGCTGCTTTTAGAATGAAGATTCCACATTTCCATTTGCACCATGCCCTATGCTGAGCTCCGGCTGCACTAGAGAGTCTATAACTGGGCACGATTTCTGTATTAAACTTAAAGACTTCCAGGCAGTGCCCAGGAGGCCTCAGGACCCCACTGGGGGTTTTCGGCCAGTGGAACCATCAGTTCAGCTCAAGGGCCCAAGATTGCAGTGCTGCTCAGACTATGTGGTGAAAAAGATACTCAGGCTCAGGGGCATCTACTGCTGCACCTGAGATGCCCCAGGGACTCTAAGGTCCTGAGAATCCAACCCCGGCCCAGACATACTAGGCATTGTCAACTGGTCCTAAATTGAAACACTTTTTCTTTTTGGGTCACATCCAGCAATGCTCAGGGGTTACTCCTGGATCTGCACTCAGAAATGACTCCTGGAGGTGCTTGGGGGGCCATATGGGATGCCGGTGATTGAGCTTGGGTTGGCCAAGTGCAAGGCAAATGCCCTACCTGCTGTACTATCGCTAAGGCCTGAAAGGTCTTTTAAAATTTATTTATTTATTTATTTATTTATTTATTATTTTTCATCATTATTATTTTTTAAAATTTTTATTAGTGAAACACCATGAGGTACTGTTGTAAACTTACAAATTTTTGTGCTTGGGTTTCAGTTATACAATGATCGAGTACCCATCCCTCCACAGTGCCCATTCTCCACCAACACTGATTCCAGTATCCCTCCTACCCACCATCCCCTCCCATCCACCCCTGCCTCTGTGGCAGGGCATTCCCTTTTGTTCTCTCTCTCCTTTGGGGTGCTGTGGTTTGCAAAAGAGGCACTGAGTGGCAATCATGTTCGGTCTATAGTCTACTTTCAGCATGCTTCTCCCATCCTGGGAGGATCCTCCCAACACCCTTTATTTGGTGTTCCCTTCTCTATCTGGGCTCCCTTTTCCCCTGGCATGTGTGGTTGGCCTCCAAGCAATGGAGCAAACCTCCTGGTACTAATCTAGGCCACTCTTGGGTGTTAGTGATGCTTCATTTTTTTAAAGCGTTATTCCTCTTAAGTTTTTATTACACATCCATTCCCTTGCATAGCGGTTGGGAACACTGAGTAACGTACCTTTCATTATCTTCTATTAAAATCTGTGCTCGCATGAAATCACGCGTGGAAACGCTAACTGGCACAATGAAAAGCTTTTAAACACCATCCAAGAGCCCCACACTTACCGTGCCAGTCTGCACAATTTTCTCCTGACTACAATCGCACGCTGGGGATGGACGTGGGGGACCAGCAGAATAGAGTGCTTGGGGTGTGCCGAGGGGGACGGTGGAGGAAGGTGGGCGAGGAAGGTTGGCACTGGGGCTGCCCCGGGGCGGCACGGCAGGTACATAGCATGGCTCAGAGACAGAAGGGTGAGCCACCGGGAACCAGCAACAGTGAGGGAAGGACCACGTCACCCTGACCATCTGCACAAAAGGTCTGACATGAGAGGTGGGTAAGCACAGCCAGTATTCATCCACTGGCATGACGGCGGAAGTTCCTCCTCCAGTGTCAGGCACTGTGGGGGAAACAATCGGGCAACAAGTCCGTTACGTTCAGAGCACCAATGCAGCTGCAAGAACAGCGCTACTCCTCAGCCGGCTTCTAGGAGCCGAGGGCTAACCTGCTTGTTGGAGAAAGTTCCTAAAACAGCAGGCTGCCCTTCAAGAAAAAGAACTGAAGCACTAAATCTCAACCTCATTCTATCTTGATGTCCTTCACAGTGCCAGGGAAGTATCACTGTCTGCATGGAAACGGCCTGCTCTTAGACCCATCTCCCCGGCTAGAACAAAAGAAAATGTGTTGTCAGGCTGCAAAGTGGCATACTCCTTAGCCCAATGTTTAAAATCTACTCTCTACTGCAATTCTGTTGCAGGTCTGGGTTTTTATTATGGTTTCAGTTTGAAATGAAAGATTAACCTGACAAGGACAAAGAAAGCTCTGAGAACAGGCTAACTGTGTATATAATAAAGACCAGCTTAATGCAAGCTATTTAAATTTAAAACTAAAATCTCTATCCTTCAGTTCCCCGTAAATTGCTCTCAGGACTTCTTTACACTCGTATTATGTTTATATTTACGTAGGACTTGCCTATCAGTAAAACACGAAAAATGGGGTGGTTGTAGTTTTTTGGAAACAAGATAGATTTTATTGAAACTTGCTTAAAAGACATGAGGGGAAAGAAAGGAAGGTGTGTATTCAAGAGAGAACCAAGGCTTCTCCAAAGAGGAAAAAGGCAAGAAAAGCAGACAAGCAGGGGAGAGAAAGTATTCAAGGAAGAAGATGGGCTTGAAGAACAATCCAGAAAAAGTATTTAGAAATCAAAAATTCTAGAGTTCTTTTTTAAAAGATTTCTTCCAAATTCTTTAACTTTTACTTTTTAATGGCTTATAATATTTATATAATGGTTTCTAAACATTGTTAAATGAAGTCTTTTAGTGTGGAGAGGGGCACTGTTTTCCATCTCTGTAATTCTCAGTCTTAATAAAAGAGAGTGCATCTCTTTCTTGTTCCACCTGTTGCAACATCTCTCAGGGACCCTCTGGAAAACTCCTGGCAGAATGAATGATGTGTGGAAAAGCAAATATTGCCTTAGCATTATGGAAGCCAGGTACATGTATGTATACACGCATGCACATACGTACACTCACACATACACCCTTCCTTGTCTGCAGCTTATAAACATTTCTACATCGCTTTCATCTACCTTTCACACCAGCGTCATTCCCCAGAGTTCGCTACAAGAAAACTACTGTTGCAGGGCCAAAGTGATGGTACAACAGGTAGAGCAATTGCCGTGCATGTGGTCGACCCAGATTTATTACCCAGCACCCCATATGGTCCCCAGAGCCTGCCAGGAGTGATCCCTGAGCATAGAGCCAGGAGCTAAACAGTAAGCAGCCACACGTGGCCCAAAATTCAAAAATAAAATTAGTGTGACCACTGGGGATTATGCTCTTGCCTTTCCTTGGCCAAACCTGGTTCAGTCTGTGGCACAGCAAGGTACCCTGAACACACAGTCAGGAGTGGTCTTAGAGCACCACTTGGAAGAACTCAAAATCAAACAACTGAAAAATTAGAATTAGAATAGGAACCAGAGGTATAGTACAGAAGGTGGCAACACTTGCTTTGTATGCAAGCAGACCTGGGTTTGATCCTCAGGACCCCATTTGGTCCCCCAAGTCCACCAGGAGTGATCTCTGAGCAGAGTCAGGAGTAAACCCTGAGTACAGCTGAGAGTGATTTGAAAAACCAAAAAAATAATTAAGATTAGAATAAGTCACAAAGATAGCTCTTCCCCACCCTCTAACATTATTCCTAGCCTTTGGGCAGAGGTTCATACTAGTTTTGCCTTACTGTTATTCTTAAGCACTGGCATCACACTGGCCTGGATTTACACTGATTGGTGGATTACAGCACAGACCACCGCTGCTGGCTTAAAACACCAGGCCATGGCTCTAACACATGCTGCAGGACCAGCATCACATTAAATAAAACACTGTTCTACCACTTTGAAGGCTAAGAGATTTCATGATCACCTCATCCTTAGGGGTCTAAAATGATGCCCTTATCCTTAGGAGTCTTGTTCTTTTATTTTGTGAACTGATGTCCTACACTCCCAAACTACAAAGTTTAAGATCATTTCCATCAGCACAGTGACTAGTCAGAAGAGCCTCTTAAGTAGGCTTATTTTTCCCATTCCTAAGAAGGGAATCTGACCAAGGTCACAGCGCTGTAGAGCTTAATGGGCATCTCCCATGCTCTAACTCCTGGGCAGCACCCCCACCTGAAATGCCTTCTTCCCTGACAACATAAACTCAAGACTAAAAAGCAATCCTTAAAGGGTTAGGGGGTTCTCTGACCAACACCCAAAGACTCCAATACCTCTCTCTCTCCCCCTAAAGTTCCCGCGTCACAGCCTCCCTTTTCCTAACAATTCCAACAGCACCTGCTGTGGGGAATGAGTCCTGGCTCTTCCGATGGAGCCCCTCCGTCCTTCAGTTTAACTGGAGCCTGTGCCTGACACAATCTGGGCTCCATTTCCCAGTCCCAGCAGCTCTGCAAAGAAGGAACCTTCTCATACATCTCTGCATCACAAGTGCCAAGCGGGCATGTATGTGATCAAGAACATCTCTGCGGGGCTGGAGTGACAGCACAGCCGGTAGGGGGTTTGCTTTGCATGCGGCCAACCCTTGTTCGATTCCCAGCATCCCATATGTTCCCCCGAGCACTGCCAGGAGTGATTCCTGAGTGCAGAGCCTGGAGTAACTCCTGAGCATCGCCAAGTGTGACACCCCCCCCCCCAAAAAAAAGAACACCTTTGCATGGGCTGCTTTGTAAATACGTACCAAGAGGCTCACAGGGCTTTCTTACATACAAAGCACGTCCACCATAGGAGTTTGCAAGTTATGAGGGGGAAACTCAGTAGGCCCTTTTTGTCCTTTTTTTTTAACAGAATTATTCTTACCATTTTTAATGATAGATTTAATAACAACGTACTTCAAGACACATGACAATTATTAGAAAACAGCCCTGGCTCATTTGTTTCGATGGTACCAAGGTAGTTGTCATTTTTGAACCAAAACAGTGCCATAGGAAGTAGCATGGCCCATAACACTTAACCTATTTACTACCCGTCCTTTTAGAAAAGCATTTGCCAGCTAATCTAGAGAAAGACTGAGTCAGTACTGATAGATGGGCTGAGGTGAAATTACCAATTAGCCTGAGGACAAACCACCTTCCTGCTGAGAAAGCTGAAAAGACTTGCTACTGTATCTTCCATGGTGAAAAACCAGGTTGGCACTCTGCCAGCTAATTACCTAAGATTATAACTATCAGGCACTGAAAATATTTTGAGGCAAAAGTAACATTTAACACTGACTTTAACCATTCCAGCAAATATGCTCCCTGCCAGATTTCAAAGCCCAGCCCCTGAAGCACCGCCCTCTCAGTGTGCAAGTTCATCATGTTCCATCTAATACAGGGCAGTTTCCAGATTTCAAGTTCTATTAAGAAATACAAATTTAAACTGGGGATATCTGAGGCTGTTACAAAATGAAAAGGACAAGCTCTATGAGCTTTGAAGGACATGCTGTACTAGCAGAAAGGAAAACCAGGGGCCTGGGAAGAAACTAAGCAAAACAGTGACTACACATTTGAAGATCATGTGCTGCAGTTACCTGACAAAATATACCTTCCACGGGAAGACACAGGAAGGCAATTCAATTTTTGGCCAAAGTTTCAACATGCAAATAGATCTTGAGGCTCCCTGGTGCCCTAATTTCCGCGTATCTGATCTTCATAGACTTACTTACTTACATAGGAGAATGCCTTTCCTGCCTCTGACCAATTCCTCTTTCAGCACCTGGCATCTGCACCACCTATTTGTACTTTTGCTGGCCATAATCAAGGGAGGTCCTGTATTATCACCCACCCATGAACCAGAGTCCTTCTGCAACCGATCAGGCACCTGTCTTTTAACAGGTGCATTAACCGCGCATATTCAAGGCCCTTTGAGCAGCATTTCTTCCACCTGTTCTAACCCACTTCTCCCTCAGTCTAGTGAAGAACCCCAAAAGCGGGACAGCCAGGAGAGGGCCTGACTTCCCTACTTCAGAGCACGCTGAGCAGTATCCCAGATTACAAGCGATTTTTCCCCCCTCAATGACCAAATACATTTATGAACTGCAGAACAGACTTTTATTACTCCAGTCTCAAAAAGACACTGCAAACATTTTTCCCAGACATGCCAGTTGGTTTGTTTAAATATATGACCATGACCATCTTAGAAAACTTAAAAAAAGAAAAGAAAAAAGAAAAATCACAGTGTGCAAATGAAAGCATTTCTAACAGTCCTTAGGAAACACTGTTTCGCCTTACAAGAGGGGATACAAGCTAAGTCCTTGGCTTTGAATCTTGACTCTTCCGTTTCGAGATTCCCCTAAGGCGCGGCCAGGGCCCGCACCCCGCTACAAACCAGAAGCCCGGGCCTAGCAGGAGTTGGTGATCATGGCCTCTGAAATCTCGAAGGTCGCCACGATATTCTTCCAGTCCTGCAAGCTCAGCGAGATGATGCCCTGCTTCCGGCCGTGGTACCCGAAGTCGCAGTCTGAGTCGCCCTGCTGGCTGAGGCTGATGGGCTCCAGGATGGGCAGGCGGTCCTGGTCCAGCCGGAGGCGGGCGAAGCCGTCGCGGATGATGAAGGAGACGTGGAAGATGTTCTCCACCGTGCGCGAGAAGGACTTGGGGTCGACGACGAACTCGAAGTAGGACACGGGCGTGTCGGGGTCCTTGCGGAAGTAGGTCTGCAGCAGCCCCAGGATCCTCTCCACCTCCTTCTCCGTCGCCTCGTGGTGGGCGTACAGATCCAGGCGCCGCAGCTTGGTGGGCATGGCCCGGACCTCGTCCGACGGGCGGCGGGCCTTCCGGGCGGCATGCGGCAAGGCGTGGGCGCGGGCGCGGGGCCAGGCCGAGGCCAAGGCCACGGCCGGCCGCTCGGGCTGGAAGGCGCCGAAGACGAAGCGGAAGGGCTCGGCGTGCCGGAGCCACGAGGCGGCCTCGCGCTGCAGCAGGGCCCAGAAGGTGCGGGCCACGCGGTCATCCAGGCGCCGCCGCCGCCGTCGCTGCTGCTGCTGCTGCTGCTGCCGGGGCTCACCGCCGCCGCCAAGCTCCAGCCAGCTGAGGCCCACGAAGAGCCGCAGGTAGTCGCAGAAGGCCACCTGGTTGAAGAAGCTCATGTCGGCGTTGAGCTGCCGCGCCTTCTCCTTGCCCAGGTCCGAGGCCAGCACGAGGAACTGCGCGTCCAGCGCCGCCTCCTGCGTGCGGCTCACCTCGTCGAACAGCACGTTGGCCTCCTCGAGCGCCTCCGAGAGCGTGTTGCTGGCCGTGTGCACGATGTCGTCGCGGCTCTCCTGCACCACGTGCATGAGGTGCCGGTACTGCTTGCGGATGCTGCGGCACTTCTCCTGGTCCACGGCGCCCAGCAGCAGCGGGTCCAGCGGCGCCAGCGGGGCCAACGCCGCCGTCGCCAAGCTCGGCTCGTTCGAGCTAATGTCGTCGGCACCCACGGCCACCTCCACCTTCATGGGCTCGTCGTCGTCGTCGTCGTCGTCGTCGTTGTCGTGGGTATCATCGTCGTCGTCGTCGTCGTCGTCCACCACCACCACCTCCCCCGCACCCAGCAGCTTCCTCGAGAGTGCCACACATGGCCGGGGCCCTGCCGCTGCCGCTGCCGCTGCCGCCGCCTGAAAATCGCTTTCTTCCTCAGACATGTTGGCGGCGCCCGTGCGGTGGCCAGCGGCCGGCGGTCAGCGGTCGGCCGACGGCCGTGTCCCCTCCCTCCCGCAGCGGAAACCGAGACGCCGAGCGCGGGGCGCCTCGCGCCTGACTTGTCCTCGCTGCTGAGACCCCTTGGAGAGGAGCGGGTTGAGCTTTTCTCCCCGCCCCGACCA
>JAOXYA010000005.1:20932438-20953491 GCA_028565675.1 Sorex palustris | reverse complement strand
GTGCTCGGGGGACCATATGGGATGCTGGGAATCGAACCTGGGTCGACTGCGTGCAAGGCAAACACCCTACCCACTGTGCTATCGCTCCAGCCCCAGTAGATTTTTTTTGTAATAAGTAATATTTATACTTATTAGGTTTCTGGATCACACCCGGTGCTCAGGGCTTGTGCCTGGGGTCATAGCTGTTGGACCATAGGCAGTGCTGGCTATATAACTGATGGGCTGGGACCTCTTGGTTTTATAAAAATTTGAAAGAAATATCTTTTTTGTTTTGTTTTTTGGTTTGTTTTTAGAGTACACCCAGTAGTGCTCAGTGGCTACTCCCAGATTCATGCTTAGAATTTGTTCCTGATGGTGCTCAAGGACTGTGCAGTATTAGAGATAACACCAAGGTCTCCTGCGTACAAAACATGCACTCCAGCTCTGGTCCTTAGAATTTTTTTAAAGCTCTGTTCTCCAAGTGCTGCAAAAATTTTCAGTTAATAAAGTTTGATGAAAGATAAATAGCAAAATTCGTGTCAGAAAAATAAAAATGTGTTTATTGCAGATGGAAAAGAATAACTTTTTTCTCATCAGAAGTCCATATGTAAGAACTGGTCTTTAGAGATCCATGTCATTGTGTACCTTGCCCCCTTCCTCCCCCCCCCCCATGCATATACACTTAAGCATTGCTGATTTGTGGATTTGTGTGCAAAGACCAGAGGAGTTGGGGCTAGTAGGGTCAGGATTTCCTGGTGGTCTTGGTCTTGGGGACACTTAAGGGCAGAGTTGCATGGCTTATCAGAGGACCTGGGTGATAAGTTGATAGCCATCAGTCTTCTAGGATCCTGTTGAGTGATCTCTGAAGGTGTGTGCCTCATTCCTGTTTGCTTCCTCCCTGGGGGCAGTTTGTAGGGTTGCAGAGTTTCTGGGCCTGCTTTGATCTGTTATGCTAGGGCAAGTTTGGCCAAAGGTTGAGTTACTGTGAACACTTCTACTCTTTGTCACCTGCTGGGTCTTCTGTGTTGTCTTTTGGGTGGACCTGAGGTTCTGTGTATTTTCTTAGAATCTATTCTAGAAAGGTGCATAGTTCTTTGAGAAATTGTGCTTTCAGCAAGATGGAAGGCTGCAGCCATTTCTTACTGTGCATTGATTGTGGGTAGATTCCTTTTGCTTCTTATTTCTGGTCTAGACACTTTGCAGGAATCTTCCTTTTGGCCTAAATTTTCATCACTGAATGTAACTAAGCCAAGAGCATGAATTTAACAGAACAGAAAATGTATTTAAACTTAGATTCCATTGGCGGTCTCAGGAAAAGAATTCTGGATTCCTAGACCTTTGGTGCAAGTTTTCAGTGATAAGTGTATTGGTTTAAGGTTTTTTCTGCTTGTAAGCAATAGAAATTTACTTTAGCTAGCACATACAAAAGAGGATTTATTGAGAAATATAGGATGGCTTACTAAGAAGAGCTGATGATTTTGTCTTTTAAAGGCTGGATCGGGGGACAGAGTGATAGAACAGAGGTTAAGGTGCTTGCTTTGTACACAGATGATCTGGTTTCAATCCCTAGCATCCCATATCGTACCCCAAGCACTCCTGTAACTCCTGAGTTCAGAGCCAAGAGTACCCTGAGCATCCCTGGTGTGGCAAAACAAACAAACCAACAAACCCTAAATTAATGAAGTAAATAAAAGGGCTGAATCAGAGTAGTTTGTAATCTTGGGCCAGGAACTTTCTAGGGATAGGATGTGTACCACTATATCCAGTCCCTGCTTCTTGTGCTTAGAAGTCAAAGCTCATGGAGAGGTCCAACAGGCCTGGCATGGGGTGTGTGGGGGGCACTTTGACAGTCATTTCAAGCTAAGTGCTGTAGAGAGAGGTGTTTTCCCTAGACCAAATTAGGCTGTTGTTATTAACGACGGGAGCAGCTGCTGAAGTGTGCGTGTATGGGGTTCTTTTTCCTCACATGTTCAGGAACAACTGCAGGGCCAGCATCTAACACTCCACTTAATACAGCTGCCAGAGTACATTTTGACTTGAATTTTATCTCAGGGGACTACGCTTTTTGGTATATTTAGGTTGAGGGTTGACTCTGCTAAACATACTTAAGAAAGAGAGAAAACACATTTGGCTGAGAGCAGCTGAAGGTGATGTGTTACACAGGGCTGTTTCGTGGTGCCACCTGTAAGAAAAATGCCCTTTAGAAATAGTTCCTACAGAAGAGGGTTGAGTGTTTGTTACAGAACCGTTGTAACTGTTTGTTACAGAATATTTGATTTGACTGATTTCAGGCTGCCCAGTCCTAGGAGCAGGCTGAGGTCTGTGGGCACACGTTGCTATTGATGGCTCCATGATGGCTCCAGACTTTGCCTGTGAACCTCCTGAAACACTTGCCAGCCCACACACTGCTACCTCCTCCGCACCCTCTAGTGTGCAGGGCCCAGTACTCTTGTTAATTGGCTTTTCTTCCTTCTTGCCAGGTACCTGCAGATGGTGTCCATTGTCAGTGCTGTCCAACGTTTGCCAGGCTGATCCATGGTCACTTTCCGGGATGGCAGCAAGTTGACTTCAGCTGAGGATGACCCTGACTGAAAGGCTGCGGGAGAAGATATCTCAGGCCTTCTATAACCATGGGCTGCTCTGTGCCTCCTACCCCATCCCCATTATCCTCTTCACGGGGCTTTGCATCTTAGCCTGCTGGTATGTGTCTTGGAGCTGGTCAGCCAGAGCCGTGGGACAGTAGGTTTTCTAGCTGACTGCTCGGTAGCCTTTAGTCTGTGTGTGCTGTTTACATGATGAATGGGAGGCTCATTGGAGCTGCTGAGTGAAGAGCTCTAGTCCTGAGCTGTGTAGCCACAGACCCCGAAATGGTCCAGACTGTCCCTGAGTGATGGAGCATATTTGTTCATGTCACTGGTAATCAGTTTCAGAAAAAGATGTAGACACGTGAGAAAATGGAATGGCATGTACCTCAAATGTTCCTCCGAAACTGTGTGGGTTTCCTCCCGGGATCTGGTTAAGAGCAGAGTGTTGCACGCAGAGTATATGTGAATCGTTCTCTGGACTACTTCTGACAGGCTGGTCCCAGGGGTTTGGTTCTCTTCTCTCCCTTTCTCTTGGGATTGGCCACTTCCCAGTGTCTTGCTGGTGCCTGGACCTGCTGTGCTTACCAGGATCTCTGATGAGAGTTATAGCAGCTTCTGTCCAGGACCCTGTCATGTGTCTTTCTAAAAATTTCTCTGAAGAAGTCAGCTTGTCTCAAAACCTTGTCTCAGCTGAAAGCGTTCTCTTTCATTCTTATCTCTGGAGCAGCTGCTAGAGGCACTTGGGGTTTTGAATCACTCAGTTGCCTTCACTTTGGGTTGATCCCCAGCCCTTCCCTCCAGTAAATTCTGTTTCTTGGACATCTCTTTGGTATGCATTTGCCCATGGGAATGTGGAAAGCAAATGTGAGGTGGATGACAGTATTGAAGTAAGCATATTTTGTGTGGCAAAATAAATTGCAGAGGTAATGATTTCCTTCCACAAAGGCCGCTCTAGCTGTCGTTTTGGTCATTTTTGTCTTTTTTGTCATTTGCTTTCTGGTTGGGGTAGCCAGCTGCAACCAGGCAGCTTCCAGAAGAGAATGTAGGATATGTGTCACTACTGTCTGGGTACAGTTTTGCCTTATCTTTGAGTAAATAATAACTTCATATGTTTAAGAAAGACTTCTTGGATTTATGGTATATGTGTGAGGGTGGAGGGTGGTGAGGGGTGGTGTTCTTGTGAAAAACTTCATGGGGGAGCTGGAGAGATAGTACAGTGGGTAGGGCGTTTGCCTTGCACACGGCCGACCTGGGTTCAATTCCCAGCATCGCATATGGTCCCCTGAGCACCGCCAGGAGTAACTCCTGAGTAACCCCTGTGCATCGCCAGGTGTGACCCCCCCTCAAAAAAGAAACCTTCATGGGGGATTGGAGACATAGTCCAGGGATTAAGGCATTTAATATGCATCCTTGTATGCAGCCAAACCTGGTTTAAAGCTCAGCAGCACATAGGGTTCCCTGAGCACTGCCTGAAGTGACTCATGTTAACAGAGTCAGGAGTAGACCGTGTGCACCTCTGGTTGTGGTCCAGAAATGAAAGAAAAACTTTATGAAATGACTAAAGTCTCAAGGAGGAGACTTCCTTGACTTAGGGTGAATTATGGGAAGGAAGGTTTGGGAAGTGTACAAGTGTTAGTAACAGAGCCCAGAGAGATAGTACAGCAGGTAGGGTGTTTGGCTTGAATATGGCCAACCCAGGTTTAAGTTTGATCTCTGACAACCTAAGCCCTGCCAGGAGTGATCCCCGAGTGCAGTCAGTAGTAACCCCTGAGCACTGCAGATTGTGGCTCAAATACTGCCTCTTCCCCAAGTGATTGTAACAGAGTGTTTAAGACTCAGAACAGGCCAGATGCTGCCTTACATCCCACAGATAATTCCCCTTAGATACTTGAGAAAGGGGTGGTGATGCTCAGGGTAGAATTGGAGGTAGAAAGGAAAGGATAATAACTAGTCTTCATTGGCCACCAACTTCATAGACCCTCGGGTGCTTTCTTACATTTCATCTGGTCACCTAACATCCTTGGAGGTGGTTGTTAATCCCTAGTTTGTTGTTCACTTTTTTCTTTTTTCTTTTTGGGTCACACCCGGCATTGCACAGGGGTTACTCCTGGCTCATGCACTCAGGAATTACTCCTGGCAGTGCTCGGGGGACCATACAGGATGCTGGGAATCGAACCCGGGCTGGCCTCATGCAAGGCAAACGCCCTACCTGCTGTGCTATCGCTCCAGTCCCAACCATTGTTTGTTTTCCCCCCAGTAGAGGAAAATTGGTTGATTTGGTTGAAGGGAAAAGGGCTGCTCACACAGGGACTGAGGAAATTTAAATTGTAACAGTGACCCAGCAAAAGAGCCGTGACATATGAACATCTGGGGCTGGGGATGTGCTGCAACAGCAGAGCACACACCTCACAGTGTGCGCGCGCGTGTGTGTGTGCACACGCATGTGTGTGCACGTGTGTATATGCATGTGCATGTGCATGTGTGTGCGCATATACATGTGTGCTTGTGTGTGCATGTGTTGTGTGTGCATGTATATCCATGTGTACGTGTGTGCATGTATATTTGCATGTGTGTGTGTGCATGTGTGTTTGCATGCGTGTGTGTGCATACATACTCAGGGGAGTGTGAGAATTGAATTCTAGTCTCCAATAGAAAGTGCTGGGACACAAATCTTCACATGAAGATGAACATGTTGTAGGACCCAAGCTTGGGGGCCTAGACCCCACTGGGTCAAAATTTTGCCTCTGTAGGGGCTGGAGCAATAGCACAGTGGGTATTTGCCTTGCATGCAGCTCACCCAGGTTCGATTCCCAGCATCCCATAGGGTCCCCTGAGCACCGCCAGTGGTGATTCCTGAGTGCAGAGCCAGGAGTAACTCCTGTGCATCGCCAGGTGTGACCCAAAAAGCACACACACACACACACACACACACACACACACAAAATCTTGGCTCTGTAGCTTAACTGCTTTTCAAGGCCTTCAGCAAGTCCCTTCACTGTTTTCTCCTCTGTCTCTTGGGCCAGCACTTCATCTGCAGAGCAAGTGTGAGAATTATTAACACAGGCAAAGTCAGTGCAGGCAATTGGATGATTCTATTTACTTTTTTTCTTCTTTTTTGCTGGACCTGGGCTAGGCTCCCGAGCAGTGCTCAGATGGTCTGGCAGCGCCCCTGTTAGTTCAGTGCTAACCTAAGTACATTCAGATATGAACCCTGGGCGCTGGAGCAGTAGTACAGTGGATAGGGCATTTGCCTTGCATGCTGCCAACCTGGGTTGATCCCCAGCATCCCATATGGTCCCAGGGGTAGTTCCTGAGTGCAGAACCAGGAGTAACTGCTGAGCATCACCAGGTATTACTCACCCAAAAAGCTAAAAGGAAAGAAAGAAAGAAAGAAAGAAAGAAAGAAAGAGAGAGAAAGAGAGAAAGAAAGAAAGAAAGAGAGAGAAATGTACCCTAACCACTGCACTCTCTCCCAGTTCCTCCATTAACTTTCTTCTTTTGGGAGGATGTGGGAGGGGGAGTGGGCACACCCGGCGGTGCTCAGGGTTTCTCCTGGTTCTAACTCAGGAATCACTTTTAGGGGCCTTGGGGCAACCATATGAGGTGCCAGGGCTGGAACCCAGGTTAGCCATGTGCCAAGCAAGCTCCCTAGCCACTGCACCACTGCTGAGGCCCCACCACTAAATTTCTTTGCATAGCAGGGCAGGGCCAGGGCACCAGCATTGCTGTGACTTCCAGGGCATTTCTGAGCATCCCACTGAAGTGGATTATGACAGCCTGGTGGGGACAGGATGGGCCCCCGCAAGTCACAGCCATTCAGTAAGGACTGACAGCCTGTTCGGTGACTGCCTGGCAAGCAGAGTTGCAGAGTGACTTGCAGGACGGGTCCTGCCTCCAGGGGGCTGATGCTCCAGCAGGGTCAGGAAATAAATTATTGAATGGAGGCTGGGAGGGATGGAGGCCAGTATTTGAAAAACAGCCACAGGGAAGGTGTCACTGCCCCCAAACTGGGAGGAACTGAAGGGAAACGGAGAGGGGACCTAAGAGACATACCTGCGGGCAGCACCTGGGGCGGTGACAGCAGGAAGGTCCATGGGTGTGACCGAGGGCTCACGGGAAGGCAGGCTAGAATGTTGGAGGGGGAACGGGGCTGGACAGATGGCTGAGGGCACGGCAGGTCACTTTCGGAAATGGTGGCTTCCCCTCTCTCCCAGGGGATGGGAAGCTGGGGCTTTGCAAGAGGAGAGGATGGGCTGGCAGGAGCCCAGCGTGTGTTCACTGTGGGCTGTACCAGCAAGGAGGTTGCGGGGCCAACGAGGAGTGCCTGGCTTCTGGGTATCTTTCTGAGGAGATGGGGATGAAAGAATTGGTGACACGTTTGGAGGAGAAAAGAATGAGGAAGAAGAGTTCAGGCAGACACGTGGCCCCAGTGCCCTGGAAGGCGAGATAGCGCTGACTCAAGTGGGGTGGGTGGTAGGGAAGGTCTGGGGTAAACGGGGCATCAGCTTTGCGATGCCAGCTAGAGCTTCCTTAGGAAGACCTCAGGGTTCCCGGGGTTGGCTTCTTTATAAAGGAGCTGGAGGTCCAGAGGGGAAATTGGGGCCAGTGAGTCAGGACCCCATGACGCCATGCAGGAGCTGGGGCTGGAGCTAGGAAGAGGCTCTTTCCAGGGACATCAGCTTTCAGGGTTGGGGAGAGCAGCTCAGGGAATGGGACTCAGCCATACCCACGGGAGGAAAGACAGATCCTGCACCGTGGCTGGAAAAAAGCAGCAGAGCGTTTTCCAGAAACGCGGCACTGGCCAGAGGCACGCTGATATTCCTTTGCAGAGCACGTACATGGGCTACCTGGACTACAGGAAGAAGACCATCAAGGAGCTCGGCATCAGCCCCAGCACCTGCTCCTTCAACCCCGGGGTGATGGTCGCCAACATGACCGAGTGGAAGCAGCAGCGTATCACCAAGCAGCTGGAGACGTGGATGCAGAAGAACGTGGAGTAGGTGGAGACCGCCCACTGGGCATCCAGATCAATCCATTATTATTTTTTTTTTGTGGGGCGTGGAATGGGTTCCCAAGCAATGCTCAGGAGGCCTGAAGTGCTACTGGCATTCAGTGCAAGGGACAAGGGTCCAAGGATGCAATGCCACTCTGGTCCTGTGGCGCTAGGGATACCCACCTGGTGATGCTCAGGAGTCCGTGACGTGTACATGGTACATGCCAGGCATGTGCCCTAACCATTGCACTCTCTGTCAGCTCCTCCATTAACTATTTTTTTTTGGTGGTGGTGGGGGTGGGGTGGGGTAACGGGGGCCACACCTGGTGGTGCTTAGGACTTACTCCTAGCTGGCTCTGGGAAACCATGAGAGGTACCAAGGATTGAATCTGGGTTGGCCGCGTGCAAGGCAAGCTCTGGTCCCACCATTTACTTTCTTTTTTTTTTTTAAAGTGGTACGGTGCATTTTATTTGTTTAATTTTTGCTTTTTGGGTCACACCTGGCAATGCTCAGGGGTTACTTCTGGCTCTGCATTCAGGAATCACTCCTGGCAGTGCTCGGGGAACCATATGGGATGCTGGGAATCGAACCCAGGTTGGCTGCATGCAAGGCAAATGCCCTACCTGCTATGCTATCGCTCCAGCTCCCCATAGTCCTATTAGATACTGTACCCAGACATGTCTTCCATCTTTTAAAATGACTTAGACTCGGGGGTGGCCATAAACCCAAAAAAATAAACTACAATAGGGGCCAGAGCGATAATCTAGTGGGGAGGACATTTTTCTTGCACGCAGCCGACCCAGGTTCGATCCCCAGCATCCCATGTTGTCCCCCAGCACTGCCAGGAGTGATTCCTGAGTGCACAGCCAGGAGTAAACCCTGAGCATCGCTTAGGTGTGACTCAGAAAGCAAAAAAAAAAAGTAAAATAAAATGACTAGACTCAACTTGATCCAAGTTTGTGGGGCTCCTGGCTGAATGTTGCTTGTGTGTCTCCCCAGGGAAAATCTCTACAGTAGCTCCCTGGGAGGCGGGGTGGCCACGTCCCCGATGCTGATCGTTTTCCACGGAAAGCACTCGGCCATCAACCCCCTGTGGCACATCCGGCATCTGGGTAAGTCTGGGCGGGGGGGAAACAGGGCACACGAGCATCTTCTAGACCTGGCAAGCATCGAGAGCGCAGGGGGCAGCCTGGGATCTAGGACTCAACTCTCAGCACTCAGTTCCACAAGCGTGGCTGCTAGGTTGCTTGCCAGATGGGATGTGTCTCTAGGAACCTAACACCCCATGCGTTCTCACAAACATTAGCGTGGAAAGAGGGGCATTTCTGGCAGGAAGAGGAACAAAGGGCTGGAGAGCATAATTTGCATGTGGGAACTCTGGGTTCCCACTCTGGTGTGCCATGGTACTGTCAGCACCCCTGAGGCACCAAGCCAGGAGTAGCCTCCCACCAGGGGGCACCCTAAAAAAAAAAAAAAGGAAACATGAAACATTTGAAACCTTTTCACCAATCAGCCTGGGTGATCCAGAGAACACCGTCTCCCAGGGCTGGAGTGCATGCTTTGCATGATGTAGCCCCAGATTTGATTCCTGGGACCCTTGGTCCCCAAAACCTCAAGCACCAAGCTGAGACTAGCCTGTGAGCACCCCTGGGTATGGACTGAACCTGAAATTAGTTTATTTAATTTTTGTGTGTGTCTTTTTTGGTCACATATGGCAATGCTCAGGGATTAATCCTGGCTCTGCACTCAGGAATTACATCTGGTGGTGCCCAGGGGATCATATGTGATGCCAGGGATTAAACCAGGTAGGCTGTGTGCAAGATAAACACCCTATCTATCCACTGTACTAGACCCTTGAAATAAGTTTCAAAACTTATTTTGACAAAATAACACACATACGCACATACACAGACATGAAGAAATTTTTTTTTTTTTTTTTTGCTTTTTGGGTCACACCCGGCGATGCACAGGAATTACTCCTGGTTCATGCACTCAGGAAATACTCCTGGCAGTGCTCGGGGGACCATATGGGATGCTGGGAATCGAACCCAGGTCGCCCTACCCACTGTGCTATTGCTCCAGCCCCGAAAATTTTTTTTTTTACTTGCCTTTAAGACCTAAATCAAATGAACTGGTATAGTAGTTTATGCACTTAGATGGCTGGTAATGTATAAAACATTCCCTCTCCCTTCCTTCATGGCTGGCGTTGCTGTGGTGACCGGGATCACACACTTGCAGCCTGGCTGTGGCCAGGGGACAGTGGCCCTGCTCGGAACATGGAGGGAGGGGCTGGAGTCAACCCGGGGTCTCACATTTCCAGGTCAGATGTGTGGCCTCTGAGCCATCTCTGGCCACCCACGGGGCTTCTCAGAAACTGCTGTGGACCAGGTCCCAAGTCCCTTCGCGGTCTCAGCTACTGTCCTCTGGGACGGCAGGCTCGGAGGAAGGGCCTGAACCCGAGCTCCCACTGCCTCTCGGGCAGACTCAGCCTGGCAGGGCCTTAATCTCTTCACTGGGAAACACAGTCCATAGAACTTATAAAGCATTTTATAAGGAACAAATGAGCTAATTTATGCGGTTTCCTGAGGACAGAGCCCAGCATAAAGCACATACTCATATGACTTCAGACATCTGGGCCAGTCAGTCCCTTAGTCAGAAACACCGGGACCCGCCGGTTTGGAAATTTAGAACCACCTCGACTTAAATATCACACAAAGTCTCTAATTCAAATAGATATGAATAAACGTTGGCAATACTTTCGAGGAATCTAGATTTTGCTGCTTGGAGGACGTTGTTTAAAAAAAAAATCCTTTAACAACAGGATAATGGTGGAGGGATTGCCACTGTAAATTATGGCCTTAGGGCCCAGATAGGGCACGTGTCTTGCACATGACTGACCCAGGTTCGATCCCTGGTATCCCATAAGGTCCTCTGAACCTGCCAGGAGTGATCCCTGAGTGCAAAGCCAAAAGAAATAAGCCCTTAATAGCTCCAGGGCATCACGGTCATCCTGTTGCTCATTGATTTCCTCAAGCAGGCACCAGTAACGTCTCCTTCGTCCTAGCCCTGAGATTTTAGAAAGTACCGTATTCAAGGCTCTTTCAGGATCAGGAGAATGAGACCGATCATTGTTACTATTTTTTGGCATACTGAGTATGCCATGGGGAGTTTGCCAGACTCTGCTGTGCGGGCAGGATACTTTCGGTAGCCTGCCAGGTTCTCCAGATTAAGAACTAGATAATAAGATGTCGTGTGGCTGCGAATGTGGCCGCGCACTTCCCGGAGCTGGGTTTTATAGTCTCTGGGTCTTGGCCGTTGATGGGATGACTGGCGCCAGGGGCAGCTGGTGGGTGTGACGCCTACCGAGAGATGGGGGAATCTGGGTGGAGGAGGCCCAGTCCTGATCTGAGCAGCAGGCTTGGAAATCTCTGCCCCGGGACCCACATGCCTGGGTTCCTCTGCTGGTTCCTTCATTCATGAGGCTTGTCTGAACGTGTGTAGAGTGGTCTTAGCACGGCCGTGGCTGGTTCTGGAGGTCTTCGGCTGCAGGGGCTCTGCTCGGGGCAGGGAGGGAAACTCAACCCGCCCCCCTCCAAGTGGCCCTGGTGAGGACAGCCAGGCACAGGGGCAGGAGACACTGCACTGTTCTCTTCTGGGAGCTGGGTTTTTATAGTCTCTGGGTCTTGGCCCTTAATAGCATTACATGGAGCCGGGGCAGTTGGTAGGTGTGACACCTACCTACTGGAAGATGGGGGATCTGGGTGGAGGAGTTTTAAATTGATGCGCACACATAGAATATTACTGGAAGGACTTGAGAGAATCGTTATCTAACAAGGATTATTTTGGACAATCCTGATGAAGTGATAAATGCATTATCTTATACCTTTTTTTCAATTTTACAATGAAGTTACGTTTGACCTTGCGGGTGGGGACACGCCTAGCCATGCTCAGGGCTTACTCCTGGCTTTGCACTCAAAGGTTCACTCCTGGTGGGCCTTGATTTTTGATAATTAAAAAATTTTATTCTTTAACACATCTTATTTCCCACTGAACACAACGAAGGCTGGAGTCCAGATACCAGGTATTCGGAACACTTTCTGCAGGAGGCCAAGTTACTCCACTGGAACGGGAGACACAAGCCCTGGGACTTCCCGAGTGTTCACAATGACTTATGGGAAAGCTGGTTTGTGCCCGACCCTGCAGGGATATTCAAACTCCGTTCCCACAGCAGCTGACCGCTCCTGCAGTTCCAGCTGCTCCTTATAAAACCCAAACCACCTGGGTGGCCCGCTTGGGTCCCGCTCCTCAGGACTCACAACACCTCCAACACGTGACCCAATGAAACCAAGCTCGTGTGCCAACTACCGTGGAGACTGGGACCTCTGACTTCTAAAGCACAAGCGCTAGTTATGGTCGTCTGGACCATGTGAGTCAGAAAGAGAGAAACGCATCTAGGCATCAGTAATCACTTTGCTTATGTCTAAATGACAATTATACCCACACATTAAAAAAAATTTCTAAATGTATTTTTTTGTATGTAGGTATTTTTTTAACAGGCCGTTGATCTTGTAGAACAATATATTACATTTAGAGTATCTGATTGTCATTATAGAAATGACTCTACATGTTAAATATCAGTTACCACAAAAGGTAAACTGATATCAGATTAAGGGGGAAAATACCAGTAAGTTTTGCTTCTTGTATAAAAACCTGCAACTTAAGGATAATCCTTCTTAAAGTACTTTTTATTTAGAAACCATCAGACTTTCAAATGAATTTTAAAACCTTTTCATATTACTTAATGAAAGTCATACCATCGTATCACACACAGGATATACCAACATTTACTCCTCATTCATTGTATTTAGGAAAAACATCATCATTATATGCTTGGAAAAACCTTCACAGTCACACTCTAGTGTGTGTCTGCCATTACTTTAAAGGCCTATTTTCTGCACTCAAAAAAAAAAAAAGGAATTTAAGGTTCCAATAGATGTATACAAAAGCAATGAACAAGTTACATGCTTTACATAATCCCATGAAAAAATAATTCAATTGCTCCTAATCCCTGATGCAAGGCACTTCCAAGTACCCGCACAAACATCCATGTAAACAGCAGTACAGTACATGATTTCAATAACATGAATGACTACACAGTTTGACCTAGACTGAAAAGAAAACAAAATCCATCACAGCCACACCTAAAAAATAATCATATTAAGATACACAACTTGGGTTTCTCTTATCATAAAGAGACCAGGCCATAGGACTCTGGGGGAGGGGGAGAAATCATAAATATTTTCATATGAAAAACAGCATGCCCCTGACAGAGGAGAACAGGAATGAACGCACATGGCGTTTCTGGACACCCAGCCCTAAGCTCTACCGGCTCCAGCAGTGCAGACTATGCGTAGTGCCGTGGAAACGTGGCCGGAAATCACAAAGGTACATTACTCCAAATTAACCCACACGGGGTTCACCTAGGCCATGGCAACGAGCAGAGAGGATGAAGCAGAAGAACAGTATTTTTAAAATACTTGGCTTATCGGGTTTGCCTAAGCAAGAGAAAGTCTGTATTATTTGTCTCGGTACATCTGTGTACATAAAAGCACCAGTTTTAATCAGATGATCAAACACCCCTAGCACCTTGGTCCTCAGCCTGAAAATTCATTTCTTATCAGTTTCCAAGGAACCTCCTTAAAGACAAGGAGGCTAGATAATCTGGAGAGACAACAGTTCTTTCCCCATCAGATGGGGAAAAGTTCAACAGAGGGGAAGTGGACACAATTGAGAAGTCCTTCGACAGTCTCTGAACTCACCGGCGGGCAGAGGAGTTTCTGCACGCCTCAAGGAGGCCGATGCCGGGCTAGGTTTGCCGGGTTGGGGCAGGTCCCCTGTGGCATCCAGGCCTCACTCTGGCCTCTCCGCCCCGGTGACCGTCACTCTCAGTTGAAGGTGAGTGAGCGCACTGGGACACTGGGAGCCCGTCAAACCCGGCTCCCCGCCGCACGGTGGGCCCACGCAGATATGACCCCCTGCCTCCCCGCAGCACCTCGTGAGAAGCATGCCCTGCTCGGGCATGAAAAGGGGTCGAGGGTGTACATATCTAGGTTTGTGCACAGTTCATCATCAAAAATAAATATTCAGACACTTGCCTTTTAAAAAGTACAGGTTAAAAGTGATTCCCCAAAGTAAATCAGTATCTTCATCGGCGAAATACAGTTTATAAAAAGCTGGAATGATGGTTAATTCAAATACAAAAACTCACATACCAAAAATAAAAAAAAGAACAAACAAAAACCCTACTTCTTCTTTTCCAAACTACTTCGGTTCATACAGTTGATTCCACTACACAACTGTACCATGATTACATCACTAGAGTAAAATGCTAATAAAATACTTCAGTTAGCAACTGAGGGCCACTTCCTGACCGCTGCATTAAAACTGCAACGCTGCAGCGGGGCCAAGAAGCACCACTCTCAGGCCTGGGTTCCTTCCTCTTGTCCTTGCGTGCCGCACTGTGTGCTGAAGGGAGGAATCTGCTCTGTAAACGGCTGGGCCATCCACTGCCCGTTCGGAACGTCGCTCAGTGCCGACTCTCCACTGGGAGCAGCTAAGGGGAAAGAAAACAAGGGTCGTTTATTCGACTTTTAACATTTTAAATGATCGAATTAGGAGATTTTTAACAGCCCACTAAAGGAGAACGTGATTTGTGAGGAAAACTGCTTGAGCACAATCTCAAGTGACTATTTTCAGATACAGATGGGTAAATCTTCACTTGTCACTCAAGAGAGAAAATGCAATTCGAATGACTTACAGAGGCAGTGGCTTAGGAAAAATGCACTGAAAACCTGCCTAGTGATGCTTCATTCACACCACCAAAGCTTCACTAGTAGGCACTGCCTTCAAACCTTTACTAGTTCACTATTAGCCCCCTACCACGCCCTCCCTCAGTCCCTCCCTCCCAGGTCATCAGAGGGCTCTCCTAAGGAGGAGCCCCAATTTCCTCTTTCAAGACTCGCTTCTCAGCCCAAAGAAAGCAAGCATCTGCAAGGGGCGCAGCGAGCAGGACATACTTAGCCCGTTGGCGGGGACGCTGCAAGGCTCACTACTGTACGGGTTTTCACTGTAAGCGCCTCCATAAGCAGCCTCGTAACCCGGATCGTACTTCTCTTCCTTCACAGCCATCTTCTTTGCATCCTCTGTGAGAGCAAAAGTGATTCAGACTTATTTCGCACAATTCTGAAGAGAGATTTAGAATTCTTCACCAAACAATACCTATTCTCGAATGTTCACAGTGGGATCTCTATCACTATGGTGTTTTTTTTTTTTTGGGTGGGGCGGGGTAGGGGGTTGTTGGGCCCACCCAGCAGTGCTCAGGAGATGGTAGGGATGCCGGGGATTCAAAAGACAAGCTACCTGCTGTCCTGTTGCTCCCACCCCGTCACTATCACCTTTTCACTGCACTGTAATATATACTAAATTAAGTTTTAAGACCCATAAAAACCGAGAGTGAGAAGGAAAGTGCCTGCCATGGAGGCTGAGGGTGAGGTGGGGGTGGCGGAAGGGATACGGTGGGAAACTGGTGGTGGGAACTGTACACTTGGAGGGAGGGGTGTTTGGTCATTGTATGACTGAAACCCAATCATGAAAACGTAGTATCTCATGGTAACCCAATTAAAACAACAACAACAAAACTACCAATCAAGACTGAACTGTATATGCAGTCCCACATTTCTGAGGCCCCCAATTATCTGGAGGAGGACCCCGTGCAGCTGGAGGGTCTAGGGAGAAGATGTTGACAGTGCTAATGTCCGTTACCAGAGAATCTGTCAACCACTTTTCTTGTTTGCAGCTCTTAAATCACCTTACACAATCTCACAATCTCGCAATTACACCCCCACCAAACGAGCAAAGAATGCTGGTAGAGACAGACCTTGGGCCAGCTGTAAGTCGAATGTATATTGCACCTCCTGAATGTCTGTGTTCCGTTCAATGCCTTTCAGCTGATCTCTTAAGTCCTTCAACTTAATGTAGTAATGCACTTTGTCCTGGGCGCGAGGAAATTGCGCACATCTAGCACTAGATGATGGCATGACATAGCAGAGCTACAATCGTAAAATGTCACAGTTAAGTTCCACAATTCCACTGAATCCATTCATTGAGAGCAGATATTTTTCCTTTGGATTAATCACTGGATATTTAAGACCTCTCAATATAAAATAGTGTTGAAAGAGTTTAAATCTGTAGTCCTTATTCATGGGAATGTCAAAAAATACCCCCCCGGCAAATGAGGCTCCACCATACTAATTCACATATTAATGATAGTCTTTTTTTTGGGGGGGGGTCACACCCGGCTATGCACAGGGGTTACTCCTGGCTCATGCACTCAGGAATTGGCAATGCCTGGGGGACCACGTGGGATGCTGGGAATCGAACCCGGATAAGCAGCGTGCAAGACAAATGCCCTACCAGCTGTGCTATCGCTCCAGCCCCAACATATTAATGATAGTCTAAATAGAAGTCCTCCACCTTAAGTCCATCCTTACACAGAGTTTTTCCCTAGTGTCATTGAGGCTGCTAGCCTAGAGGTATTCTACCAAGACACAAATGCTTATGTTTTCTCTCCTCTCCCTCACTCCTACAAACACACGCTTTTCTTTTTTCATTAACACTAATACATCTCAGAGCTGATTCTGTAACAACTATCTATGTTAGAGTAAAAAAGTAAATCTTCCTGGGCTTGAAAGAATGTACAGTGGACAGGGCATTTGCCTTTGCATATGGTTCGATCCCCAGTATCCCATATGGCCCCCTAAGGACTTCCAGAAGTAATTCCTGAGAGCAGAGTCAGGAGGAACCCCTGAGCATCGTCAGATATGACTCCAAGGAAACGTTAAAAAACAAACTTCTTCTGCCATTGTAAACTGTTTTTCAGCAGGGGTTATACAGTCCCCAGGATATTCCAGAGGGCATCGGTGAAAATCACATTAAGAGAGGGACGACGACGGGAGTAGGGGTCAACCAGGAGGATGGGGGGACACAGGTAGAAAACAGGTTGGAAGTGGAATGCAGCTGGAGAATGAGGGGGTGAAGTAACTTTTCATGACCGATTTAACCAGAGCCCAGGCTGTGAATCTGTAGTTCTTTTCAGTCTTTTTTTTTTGGCGGGGGGGGGGGGGGGGAGGGGTTTTGGGCCACACTCAGCGGCGCTCAGGTATTACTCCTGGCTCTGCACTCAGGAACCACTCTTGGAGGACTCAGGGGGACCATATGGGATGCTGGGAATCAAACCCGGGTTAGCTGCGTGCAAGGCAAGTGCCCTACCCACTGTTCTATCTCTATGGCCGTGTTTTCAGTCTTTCAATATTACCAAATTATAATGAAAAACCTTTTACATACTGAATTTTGCATTTGAGTGAATATGTAAGCTGAATAAATTCCTAGAGGTAGAATTGCTAAGAAGACTTTTGCTTTCATCACACTAGAAGATGGCAAAAAGTAAAAAACAACCCTTCATAGATTATAACAAAATATACAATATGCAAAAGAGACTGCTAGATAACAGAATTTTTAGTCACAATTTTGTGGTTGCAATTTTAAAACTAGCCTCCATGCCACAAGCTATTGGAAAAAGTGTATTTATTTTTGGGTTCTCCGAAGCTCAGGAGACCCAGGGCCCCCACCCAGCCATGGACCCAAGGACTGTATGCCCCTCTGGTGACTAGCAGCAATCCCAACGGGAAAGCAGGTGTCTGGGCACTCAGTCTTACGTCGGAGGCTGTGGGTTCAATCCTAGGCATCTGGTTCGAGGCGGGCACAAAACGTGTGTGGGCAGCCAGGGACAGTGGCCACTGGGCAGTCCTGGCCTGATGTGGGAGTACCCAACCAACCATGCACACCACCCCGGCACTGCAACAATGTCAACAGATGGGAGAGGAGAGGGAGAAAGGTGAAGGCTGTAGGGCAAACACCCACAGACACACGGTGGACATGATCACGTTTGAAAACCAGCCTGTTATTTCACAAATTTATGCATGAAACGAAAGCACGGAAGGCAAGTCAGACTTACTGAATGCCTTTGGGAGATTGGTCGGCCTTATTTTTACAGCTCTAGTAAAACTGAGCTAAGACAGATAAATGGGCAATTAGCAGTTTTACTAGTTAGGTGTGTCATTATGTGTTTGTTTCACAACTGAAAGGGCTGACCAACTTGATTTTGACAAGGATATGCCAAGTATATAAACGATCTATGACAGCACATAGTCTTGTATCTTTACGAAGGTGACAAATACATAAATACATTTTAAAGGCAGCAAGCTGGTTCCTCTCCGTAGAGGGGCCAAATGATAAAAACTCATTGCCATTTGTGATGCTACATGAATTCCCAACTACTAGTTTAAGTTCAAGACATAGAGGTTATTAGATTTTTTTTTAAAATCAGGGGGTTTTCCCCATGCCACGGACACAAATACAATGGGTAGGACAAATTTGAAAAAGGCACCAGCTAGCGAATGGTCCTGCTAGAGGCTCATTGTAGACATACGAATTTAAGGACTTACAGTTTCTGTGTCTGGGATTTTATGGGGCTGAAGTCCAAATTCTAAGTTCTTAACCTTGACTCCAAAAACTTCTTTACTAAATATTTCATAAATACCTAAAATGGAACACAAACACAGTTATCATTACTTTTCCCATGGTGCTAACAAAAAGGACGAAAGTTCAAAACCAGGGCCACAGGGATCATTGCCTGGCATGCAGCGACCTTTGTTCAAAACTCCGGCCCACATATGGTTCCCCAAGCACCGCTTGCAGCCAGTAACTCCCGAGAGAGACTAGCCCCTGAACACCTCCTGACGTGGGTCAAACCACACCCCACCCCCAAAGAAAACAAAACAAACTTCAAAGATAGTCGCGCACCAGGGATGTGGCTCAGGAACAGTGCAAGACCCTGGGTTTGATCCATGCTACCAGGAATCAAAATAAAACAAAGTGGGGGACCAGATAGATAGTCCAATGGGTAAGGTGCATGCCTTGCGTGCAACTGATCCAGGTCTGTTCCCTGGCACCTCCTATGGCCACCTGATCCCACCAGGAATGATCCTGCAGAGTCAGGAGTGAGCCCTGAGCACCGCCAAGTGTGGCCCCAAAACAAAAACAATAAAATGAAAAAAAACTTTACATTTTCCATTAAACACTGCTATCCGCGGCTGATACTTCTGTAACTTCTGCACAAGTATACGTCCTCCTTCACGGAATTCTTTACTGGAAAAAAATAAATTAAAAAAATACATAAATTTGGCAGTACTTATAAAATGAGAAATTCAGGCTACTTTCAATGAAAAATCACGCTATACTTAGCATATAATATCACCAGTAACATCCGTCCTCGCCTGAACCAGGTACCATGGGACACTGGAGGGAGGCCAGCAGCCAAGGCTCCAGCCTTAAGGGGTGATGCACTTACCTGGAAAGATCCTTGCTGCCTGGCGTGGTCCTTTCCACCATATTGGTAAACCCAATACCGTATTTCCCTGGTAATGTGTGGTCATCCATGTGATTCAGCTGAACTTCACTCAGCCCTGACATAAACAGACACTTCCCTGTGAGAGAGAATTCAGGTGAGAATTCGGAGGAAGGCTTTTGCCTCATGAACTGATGTGGTTGTCTCTTTTCTTTTCTATTTTATTTTTATGTGGCGCTGGGGACCAGAACCCAGGGCTTCAGCCTTTCAAAGCAAGCGCTGGGCCACTGACCCACATCCCTGGTCCTTGGTCACATGTTAACGATTTATGACAACCTGAACGGCAATGGGTATCATCCCCTGTTGGGGTAAGGTCAGCAGAGATCATGCAAGGTCAGGATTCTTTCTGCACTAGCAAAATAGTGTGCTATTGTTACTATGCTGATAATTAGAACAAAAGTAGTGAAACTCATAGAAAAATAATTCAAACAAGGGGCTGGAGTGATTGCACAGCGGGTAGGGTGTTTGCCTTGCATGCAGCCGACCCAGGTTTGATTCCCAGCATCCCATACGGTCCCCTGAGCACTGCCAGGAGTAATTTCTGGTGAAGAGCCAGGATTAACTCCTGTGCAGTGCCGGGTGTGACCCAAAAGGAAAAAAAATTCAAACAAGACAAATCCCTCCATTTTCATACATCAGTTTTTTTTTTAAATGATGGGGTCAGGGTAAAGTGTCTGCCTTATAAATGGCCTGGTCACATCATGACACCACGAAGAGCACAGAGAAGCCCCTGGGGAAGCCCTGAAGGACTGAGAATGGGGCCAGAGTCAGGGAGCCATGTAGGAAGGCTGTGCCGTGATTCTCCCAGCCAGCTCACAGGTTCTCACTGCCGAGCTCCTATTGAAATACCCTTAAAGCTGGCACTAAATGAAATGAAGAAACTTATTTGTTCCTAGGTTGGCTGTTCGAAGGCAGCTGGACTTGTTTACAAATATGGCTTCATTCCCAAGCCGGCTGGGCAGAAGCTGGTCACAATTTTTGCCACAGCAAAAAATTCTGGACCCAGTGTTATTGTGTTAATTTGGATAAACTAGGCATTTGGTGTTTGAGAGTTTGGGACTGGGTTTATGGGTACACTGAGTGATACAGTACTTTGAATCTAGTTTTAAGATTCTGAAATTTATACTTGAATAGTGCAATTTGATTCTTAAAAATAAATTTTAAAATTGTTTATAAAGGTCAAGTTTGTAACAAGGTGAGTAATTTATCTACAGCTGCTATATATAGAAAGCTGTTCTAAAACGTGAACTTTTATAAATGGTGAACTTTATTTTTTTATTTAGTTTAATTGCCTTACCATACATTTTTAATCAGTAAGGCTTAGATGAACCTGGTGTTTAAACTGCTCTGAACAGGGTGAATACCAAAGGAATCATAAAAATGCTACGGCTCCTACTTGGGGTTTATTTGTACAATAAACCATTTTGTACATCACAATTTGGGTGAAAACTTAAGTACCCTAACACGTATATATGTATGTGTGTGTGTGTGTGTATATATATATGTATATATATGAATGAAAAAAAAGTCACTTTATTACTCTCAGATATCCCTAAGGGTCTTTTTCTTTTCCTTTAAATTTAGTGTGACTAAGGCCTTATTTATGTCTTGCAAAACTCACAGATGGTGTCAAAGTGATAAAGCTTTTATTTTTCTTAAAGCAGAAGAGTATTAAATGTATACTGACTCCTAGAATCTATTTATTAAAATAACCTAACATAAGAACTTGCTAAATATATAGCTATATATATATGAATTTGGTATATATATGAACTCCAGCCATAAGTGGATTTAATTAGAAAAAACTCTACTTTGACGGCTAGTTTATTCTAATGAACAACACACGTGAAGTCATTCCTTCTAAGAAATGATAAATTTAAGCTATTGTTATGATATGAAGTCCTCTGTATTTTTTAAAGACTATTTTAGTATGTCTGTAAAGAAAACACCACTAAAATTGTACATATGTAT
>JAOXYA010000005.1:20906761-20917277 GCA_028565675.1 Sorex palustris | reverse complement strand
GGGCACTGGTGGAGGGATGGGTATTTGATCATTGTATAATCGAAACCCAAGCACAAAAATCTGTAAATCTACAACTGCACCTCATGGTGTTTCACTAATAAAAATTTTTAAAAAAATCCTTTTCTCAGTGTTTAAAATTATTATTCCAGTGGCCTGGGATTAGGATAATATGTAATCCTGACTTCCTTAAAGTTATTTAATATAAAAAATGTAGATGATTATTAAGCTTTCCCCATTATTTTTAATAATTTAAACTGAAATAACTTCAACTGACCTGTTTTGAGATTAAAAGAATATCAAGTATGTTGCATTGGTAGAGGATGTGGGCATTGGTGTTGAAACATTGTATGCTGAAACCAAATCATGAATAACTTTGTAACCGAATCATGAATAACTTTGTAATTCAGTGACTCCACAGTGACTAAATATGGAAAATAGTTATGTATGTTCTCATTTAATTAGATTATTCTGCACTCTCATGTTTTTAAATTATTCTGCACTCTTCCACTTCACTACTACGCCTGAAATACTCCATCCAGCTGGAGGACGATCCCAGCTTACCTTTTTAGTTTTGGGCTTCTTTTCTTCCTCTTCCTCTTCCACTGCGGCCTCATCGTCAGATTCTTCCTTTTCTTTTGCTGCCTCTTCTTCATCCATGGGCTCCTCAACGGTCTCGGTCTGTTGAAGAAATAAGCATTAAGGTTAAGAGCGTGTGGTTAATAGTTCTGATTTCACCTACAGACAGTGAAACAAATATTGCAGCTCAAAAGTGTCTTTGTTAAGGACCCATGAGCGGCTTATATAGAAAATCAACGTACTCAACCTTCACCTTAAAGTGTTACTGAAATGTTTGCCAACGTAATACATAACAGTTTTACGAACACAGATTTACCTTACTGCTCCATACGTAAATTGGGAAGTTTATGAACTGTGAATATTTTTTGACGAGATTTTTGATTGTATCCAATTCAAGGTAATCAGAGGCTTCTTCTTTTAAAACAAGTCTGCAAGGAAAGGCAGAGCGATGTTTAAAAAAGGAACCATCATGAGCATTTGAATTATAAATTGATTTGATTATAAGTCAGCAGTTCTAAATCATCAGGCCCAATTTAAGAACTCTCATCACCAATAAGGGCTGTAGAACTAAACAGAATACCAAATATGGGGTATAGTTAAGGGAAGCTTCCTCCTCATTCCCAAGAGGATAGTACCTGTAATTTCTAAGAGAAATGCAAATGCTTCCCTTTCTTCACTTGAATGCGCTGAAACATTCTAGCAGTGCCTCTCAAGTGGGCGACAGAACTCCCGCCCTGGAATATAGTGAATCTATCTAGGGGGGCAGGAGTAGCCTTGGATGCAAGGGGAGATGCTGCTGAGTAAATGTTTTTCTGTAGGGGGTGCAGTGGCCAAGTAAGTTTGGGAACCTAGTACTAGAGAGACGTGCTAGGCCACAGATGCTCTTAGTTACTGTACATGACACTATCAGACAACCACTGGAGACAGCGCCCCTGGATTACTGTTTGCTCATATCTGTACTACCCCAAACAGCAGGTGCCGATCAGGAGCACTGATTTAAGTGCAGTCAGTTCTTCAGCTGTGGGGACTTAACCCGTCACATGAGACGAGTGGCGCCATGCTGGAATGTGCATGAGCAATGTGCCCACCCAAGAAAGGTCCACTGCTGACTCCGGGACCTTAGTGTTGCTGCTCCTCTCTCACTCCCCCAAAACAAGCAACACTTCCTCAAACACGGTGGGCAACTCCAATACTGACGTGTGCGCGTCACTAGGAATGGCCCATGTCGCAGTTAGGGTTCCCCCCCGCTAAAGAAAGCTTTAGCCGAGCGGTCCTGCAAACAAGCTGACAGTCTGTGAGGGGTCCAATCTCTGGGCAGGGGAAAAACTGGAGGACCCTATGCAGTGCCGGGATTTGAACTGGGGCTGGTCATTTGCCAGGCCAGTGCCTGACCTCCCACCTGACCTTTTCCAACAGAGGGTTCAGCCTCGGAATCAAGCTGAGCCTTATGGTTAGCCCACTTCTAAGTACTTAAAAAGGCAACGAGATAAACAAGCAGAACCTACAGAGGGAGCTAGACCAGGGCCCTGCCAGCAAACTGTGGCTCGTTAAACGCGATGCGTGCTCTATCGGTTATTCCGAGATGAGTAACGAAAAACCCAACTCTGGAGAAAACGCGAGAATAACTGTGAGACACCACTGTGGGGAGCAATGGCAATGAGCCCCAGCCCCGATCCTATGGGTTCAGCATCAAGGACGACTGGGGACTCACCAACCGAGAGGCGACAGATCAGGGGCGCAAACAGGAAGTAGGAATAACCATAAGGTGGACATGGCAAGGCTCAGTACAAGGGTCACTCTCCTTCCCCTCCCCCCGGCCCCGCAGGCTGGGAAGTGGGGGAAAAGTAGCTTTAGGAATTACTTTCTGCCTTGGCTGGGAAGGTAACCAGTGGGCTGAGTGCCATGCTGAGTTCAATCCCAGGTACCACCCAAAGAGCACTGACTCCCACTCTGCCCCCCAAAAAACATGAGAGCCTAACAAATGTGGAGATAAGCTTTAGGGAAAAAGGTGGGATATCCTTTCAGTGAGAAGGAAGAACAGAGGAATTGCTTCAGCCTTACTCAGAAGGTAACAGCACTCAGAAGAGGGCTGAGAAAATGTGGGGTAGAACGTTTTTTCAAGGCAAATTTGGGGTGGAGGGGGTGGGCAGAGATGGCAGAGAGGTCTTGAAGCAGCAACCCTGGCTCCATCTGCTCACCATACACAGTGCCCTGGGGATCTCCAGGAATAAGCCCCAGCACCGCAGGTGGGAGCCCTACGCCACCCCCATCCCACAAAAGGCAGAATCTCCCGCCCCCTGAAGCAAAGCAGAAGCTGCCAGAGATTCCTTACTGCCGCTCCCTGTGACTGGGAGACCGTCTTCATGAGGGCTGGGAACAGCCAGACAGCCAGCAGCAGCCAGGGAGACCTTTCAAGGCACTCGCTCCTGGGAAGCTCACCTGCCTCTAGCGCCCCAAGACATTAGCGTCTCTTGGGAGTCATTTTCCATCTCTCCTGAGATGCTATTTCCCTGTCCTCTGGGCTCTGGAGTGTAACTACCTCATTAGGAGGTGGGGAGCAAGTCACCTTCTAATGAGCCCAGGAGACCAGGCTGCCAGAACAAAGGAAGGGAACCGGTGAAGGCACACACACAGCCTTCATTACAGGAGCACCTGTGACAGGCGAATAAGAAATGGGCCCACGTGAATAAAGAAAACCAGCCACAACGCTTTGGACATTAAGATTTCTTAATGTGTTAGAACTCGAGCAATAGCACAGCGGGTAGGGCGCTTGCCTTGCATGTGGCTGACCCAGGTTCAAGCCCAAGCACCCCATATGGTCCCGTGAGCACCGCCACGAGAAACTGTTGTGTGCAGAGCCAGGAGTAAACCCCTGAGCATCACTGAGTGTGATCCCAAAACCAAACCAAAACAGCTTAATGTGGAAAAAATTTCAACTGGAACCATGGGGCAAAAGAGAGAATGTTCATTTGGTCGGACTAAGCAGTGTCAGTTCCCTTCCGAAATGGTAGTTCCTTACTGCCAAGATTGTCGAAGAGAAAGAAGGGGTGCTGGTGGTGTTGCGGTTACCTCAAGACACAGTGGGACCAAAAAGCAGACGCAAAAAAGTCTGGTCCATGCTCCCCATAGTATTGTTTGTGTGACAAGCACAGGCCAAAGTCTAGCCCAAACGCAATCACCGGCCCCTGAAGAACTCGGACCCACTGAGGAGACCCTGGCGCCAAAGAACCGAACCTAGACCCATAGCTCCGAGCCAGCCCAGCACCGTCACAGACATCACAGTGCAACGTGGCTGCCCCACCCCCACCCCCCCACCCCCGCCACTGCAGAGTCAGAAAGCTTTCCCAAGAGCCTAGCAGATGCTCACTTCGGCCACCCTGTATCGGCCCCGCCTGGCCAGAGGGACACTCACGTAATTGTCGTCCCCCGTCCCAGCGTGTTCCCTCTTGGGTCGGCGATGACAGAGAATTCGTTGGAGTCGGACTCCCAGATGTGCTGGGTATCGTTGTTGTGTTTCGACGTGACAATGACTTTATCAGCCACGAGGAAGGCGGAGTAGAAGCCCACGCCGAACTGGCCGATGAGCTCCGAAGTGGACTGGTTATCTTCCTGTGCTTCGGTCATCTTGTTTAGGAACTCGCTCGTCCCAGACTTGGCGATGGTACCGAGGTTTTTAACCAGCTCTTCCCTGGTCATTCCGACCCCAGTGTCCGTGACATGGAGCAGGTTCTTCTCTTTGTCACACTGAAAGACACACAAGAGAACCCTACTTGCTGAATCCTTAGGACACAACCAGCGCTAAGCTATGTATACTAAAAATCTACCAGCTCTGGGCCACATCGATCCTCTTTTTTTGTTTTAATTTTTTTGGCCACACTTCGTGGTGCTTGGGGCTCATTCTTGGCTCTGTGCTCAAGACATCAGTGACTCCTAGCTAGGGGACATGAGAGACCAGGGATGGAACCCAGGCTGGCCACAGGCAAGGCAGGCACTCTACCTAGTATACTATGCAGCCCCAGGACCACACCAACTCTAAAACAGAAGTAAAACACAGATCTTTCCTCTATATTGTGTTAATGACCCTGTCAGAAAGCCCATTTCTTTTCTTTCCTTTTTGGATTTTGGGTCATACCTGGGAGTGAGGGGACCGTGTGGTGTCAGACATTTTACTTGGGCCCACTGAACGATCTCTCCAGCCCCTCAAAATATACATCTTGAAGTACTAATATTTTTACAGGGAAGAGTTCAGTGTATCACAGAATATAGCAATCCAAAGAGGGCAGAGATAGGGTCAGTCTAAATATCAAAGGGCAGAAACAGATCAATAGGAAAAAAGTCATTAAAAAAAAATTGCAATTGGGCCAGGGAGCTAGTACAGGCGGCAAGGTGGTTGCATATGGCCAACTCCAGTTCGATCCCTGGCACAAGTGGTCACCAGAGAGCACTGCTGGGAGCGAACCCTGAGCCCCACTGGGAATAGCCCAACCCCGCCAACACCCAAATTAAGAAGAGTATGTTTGTGTTTTGCTGATTTCTTAGAAGTCAAAACTTGCATTTGGAACTGTAGTGATCAATGTTCTTCACTAAATATTCCTGGCTCAGCCTCCCAAAACACAGTCCGAAAACCTATCTCTCCATTGATGGTTGGGCAAGGCCACATGACCAATGGCAGCCAATGAGGGACAGGGGTAGCCCGAGCGTGGCTCTCGGACTGGAGCCTTTATCTGAGGGGAGACCCTCCTCCTAGCAATCCCGGCACCATGGCAACCAGCTCTGCTCCAGACGGAGGCTGCTCCATCAGTCTAAGTCCTGAAGTGAGCAGGAAGAAAAGCAAAGGCCCTAGGCAGCTGGAAAGATCTAAGCCAGGGGGGTAGCGAACTTTTCCCAAGAAGGGGCCAGAGATTAAATTCCAGGTTTGTGGTCCATAGGAGGTGTCACTCGATTGCAGCATAAGCTCAGTCATGGGTAACAGACAAACGAGCATTACAGCGTCATAGAGAACAGGCAGCAGGCTGAGTTAGCCCAGCTGCCATGCCCAGCACTGGATAGGGTCCCTTGAGTACTGCCAGGGGTCACTCCTGAGTACAGAGCCAGGAATAGCCTCTGAGCAGAGCTGGGTGTGGCCCCCCCAAGTCTCCCCAATCAAAACCTCCTACCCAGTCTTGACTGCTAGGATTTCCCTCTTTCACTTTAACTTTAAAAGAAAATTGTTTTACACTCACCTTTATTTTGACTGTGAGTTCCTCATTTCCAGAAAGAGCATTTTCATCAGTCAGTGATATTAGCCTGATTTTATCCAAAGCATCAGAAGCATTGGAAATCAGTTCTCTCAAGAAAATCTAAGTGGAAACCAGATTTAACAAAGATTTAGATATGGCTCAATATACATCACAGCAAAGTTAAAGCCAACCTCATTTTATTTCTCCACTGTGTTTTAGAAAAGAATGCATTAAGATGTAGAGGAAGCTTTATTTCATCTTGGAAAAGCAAAAATAGCTCTTCACACAAAGCACTGACAATTCTTAAGAGCTACCTCAGCTGGTACAAGCAGTCACATTGACAGTCTCCTCAGATTAGTGATCTGGATATACACAATACATGAGGCTTCATTTCTGTAACAGCCTGTGAGACTCACAACCATTCAGACCACAAAGATACTTATAGACTGGGGGCTAATAGTTATTCCCACTCTCCCCTTCTTATCTTAATCCAGGAGCAGTTTTTGTACATTTGTGGTGCTGGGAATTGCACCCACATCAGGGGTATTTTAAACTTCATTAACTATTTTCTGGTAATTACTATGTAAAGAAACAAGTTAGCTACTATAAAGAGACAAAAATCTGAATCATGTTCTGCTTACCTCTTTATTTTTGTACAGAGAATTGATGATAAGTTTCATCATTCTGTTAACCTCAGCCTGGAAGGCAAACTTCTCTGATTTCTCTCTAAGTTCTCTGATTTGGGATGCATTTAGTCCATCCAACTGAATAGCTTCTTCCTCTCTATGGAAATCAGAAAAAAAAAAGGCATTGCTTAGTTTCCTTAAAAAACAAATTCTATGACGAAAGTGCAGTTCTTCCAAAATTATTTGAAAGGAGGGGTAAATGGAAGCCTTTATAAAATAGCGCTATTTTACAATCTCATTATTACTTTCCCACAGTAGTTGTTTTAACACTGAGTTGGAAATTCTTAAAGAAAAGTCACTT
This sequence comes from Sorex palustris, assembly GCA_028565675.1. Classification (NCBI taxonomy): domain Eukaryota; kingdom Metazoa; phylum Chordata; class Mammalia; order Eulipotyphla; family Soricidae; genus Sorex; species Sorex palustris. The sequence goes on along the minus strand of JAOXYA010000005.1, from coordinate 20,910,495 downwards.
TTCTGTACAAAAATAAATAGAAAGGTCATACTCATTTTTTGCTCTTACATGGGATACTTCAAAACTGTCCAAAACAAACAAAATAATCCTAATTCTTAAAAAAAAAAAAAAAAGTCTAAGTGTACCCAAGGAAGAAAATCAACTGAAGTCTCCTCTAAAGTCTTAGAAGGTTAGTATAAGTATTCCGCAATATAATTACCAAAGTAGTTTTCAAAAGAAATTCATTCCATTTCAACCAGTCATTCCTAAGGGCAAGTTTAGAGAAACCTTTGCACTCATCCACTTTCTACCCCTGACAAGACTGAACCACACTTAAATTTCGGGGATGCCCCCCTTCCAAGACCTTAGAGGAAAAAGATACAAAGGGTCCGCGGGAAAAGATACAAAGATACAAGGGAGTGCTACAGTATTCCCTCCAGGCTTGCCTGGAAGGCGTTTTACAAAAGCACACAAACCTCTGCACAACTTCATCGTCAGTCCGAGAGCCTTCTCTGCTTTTACCCAGGTCCTCTTCCACCGTCCCATCCACATCCAACTCATCGTCAGCTCTGACCGACCCTGAAGGAAATCCAACATCACGGGGATGAAAAATCTCAAACATCCCCGTTTTTGCTTCCGATCTCCGAAGGAAAAAGATCGCATAGGGCAAGGGCAGGGGGTGCAAAAACTCCGGTGGTGGGTAATAGTGGTGGGGCTGCCTGAAAAACCTCCCGTGGAAACATCCCCCCCACCCCCGCCCCCAAGTTGAATGTGCTATTGAAGTGCCAACACCGAGGTCCCCAGCAGACCCTTCATGCTTTGTAGAAAGTGGCCCCGTTCAACCGACCCTGGACTCCGGGTAGATTCGCTCCCAGGTCCCTCCTACGTCCACACGTGTTGCGCGCAGGGCGAGGCCAGGCCTCGGAACTGACCCAGCCAAATACTTAGGTCTGCACCATCTCCCCCCACGCCCCGGGGCCGGCCTACAAGTGGGATCTGTGCAAACTCCGGCCAGGGGGGCACCCAGAAGGGGGAAGGGAAAGGAGGGATGGGAAGGGACGGGAAGCGGCGTTCGCGGCCCGGGCAAATAGTGAATTCAAACGCGCTGACACCGCCTTTCCGTTAAGCTCGGGGCCCCGGGCTCCCAAGCAGCACGGGTGGGGGAAGCAAAGGAACCCCGCGTGGGCGAGGCGTCCCAACCCCCGGGACCCCGGCGTCGGACAGGGATCCTCGGGGAGGGGCCTCGGCCGGGAGGCCCCACCCCGGGCACCGTGCGAGGCATTTAAAGGTTTTTTTTTTTTTTCCCCTCTGCTCCTCTGCAGAAGAGGAAGAGGGTCAAACGGAACAAAAACCCCAGCGCTTCTTTCGAGGAAAGGCATGGAGCCCTCTCCCCCAGCCCCAGTCCCCCTCCTTGGCCAAAGTGCAGAGCCTCTTATTTACCGCCCCCTCCCCCCCAACCTGGCTCAACGCCCCCCCAGAACCTTCGAGAAGAGGCCGGGCTCCAGGAGGAGGAGGAGGGGGGACTGTCCGCTCCTCCAGGATCACTCACCGAAGGTCAGCAGGACGCAGCAGAGGCCCAGCACCCAGAGGGCCCTCATGGCGCGCGGCCGGAGAGTCGCAGGTCCCGTTTGGACGTAGGAGCCTCCTCCGCCCCCCCCACTCCCGGGCTCGGATCCTTACACCTCAAGCCGCGCGGTCCGCCCACTACCCCCCAAGCGGGTCCGGTCGCTTTTCACCCCCACTTCTCGCGGGCGGGGGACGGGAAACACGAACCCACCAATCGGGCCGCACCACGCACACTCTGCACCCAATGAGAACGCGTGGGGGGGACCGCCGCTCGCCAATCAGAGCAGTCCATGTGCGGTGTCCGATGCCCGAAGCGTGGCTCCTCCGGATTGGCCAGTCGTTCTCCCCTCTCCTCCAATCACACGGCTCCGCGGGCCCCTCTTCGGAGGAACCGCCTCTCGGCCCGGGAGGCTTTGGCTGCCAAGCGAAACGGTCCAATGAACGGCAACGCAGAGCACGCCCCTCCCACGGAAGAGGTCATGACGATGGAACCACTTCCGGATCCCAGAGCGCGTTTCTTCCGTGACCAGGGGAAACGGTAGCCATAGCAACGCGTTTTTTTAAAAAAAATTACTATTTTTTTAGTGCTTGGACTCATCTGGTGGAATAGTGATCCTGTCGTGACTTTTAGGAAACATCTCGCCTGGCCCTGCTGCTCGGAAAAGAGAAACACGTGAGGCTGGAGAGTCCCCCCTGAGCGCGTGGAAGAAAGGGTCTGGTGCGGAACTACAATTCCCGTCATGCAACGTGCTAGAGTCTGCAGTGTATTGGATGCTGGGAAACGTAGTCTTTCGCCTCTGGACCAGTTGCGTAGTGTTGGCCGGTGATTCCGCGCGGCCTCTGCGCGTGGTACGAGGGCTTGCATCTCTACCGATTGCGATAGAGCTTTCTGCGGGCCCCCGGGCTCGCCAGTGTACACCGCCGCCCACAGCTGGCTTAGGAAGCCGCCAGGCCTTGACCAACACCGCCCTGGTTTCTGGGGTTCGACCTCTCGGACCAGAACTATTCCCCCCGCCCTCACCTCCTCCTCTTTTCCGAATTTGGCTCAGCCTGAAATTCCGCTCTCAGCCCCAACCCTCCCTCTCCATACGTTACCTGGTTGGAATCTTGAGGCCCCCGGCATTCGGTTCGCCGAGGGCAGTGGGGCCTTTCCCTTCCTCGGGGGCTTTGTGAGCAATTTAGATGCCCTCGACTTAGGAAGTTCAAAGGCGGTGTCCAGTGGGCCCAGAGCCTCGGCTGTAAGTCTAGTGGAGCGTCGAAAAGGAAACCCCAAATCAGTACAACCTTTTTGTTTAAGGGGTGTAAGAAAATATATCTGCAGATATTTAAAAGCAAACCTCCCCCCATCTCACCCCCACTCTGGGTTGCAACCTAGAGAGCAGCTTTGTAGCTTCTTAGAAAGATCAGGCCAGATTCAGAAAGACCCACACCTGGTGTCTTCCTTGGGCCCACGCTTCCTCTCTCTGACTAGAGCCTTTGGACGCTGTTTTGTGAGTCTTTGGTATTTATATATTCCCTCAGCCTGGGACCACAACCCCTTTCCAGCAAAACAACCCCCTTGTTTCTTCGTCCAGGAAAATTGAACTTGGCATTTGTTTTCAGATCATCCTACGAATTCCTGAAGACGAGCTTTTCAGTATCGGAACTTTTTTTTTATAACTTCCCCTGTTCGGTCAACTGATCTCAGTTCTGTGGTTGTGCTTTATTTACATGTACCCAAATTACCTACTTTTGTTAGTAAGCGAAGACTAGCCTTACGAAGCCTTTTCTTTTTCTGTTTGATGCTCTGTGCTTGTGTGTGTGTGTGTGTGTGTGTGTGTGTGTGTGTTGAGGATGTGCTTTGCTTACCTGGGGATTTGCTTTTAGGAAAAAAAAATGAGTTCTTTCTCTTTGGCGACAGTTCACATTTCAATTTTTTTGTTACCTTTCTAGGTCAGAACAAGCAAATCAACCGGTGCTGAAACTACAGTGTCCATCATAACTGGTCAGTGGTAGGTAGTCAGCTGCACCTGGAGGGAACTGAAAATAAGCCAGGCCTTCCAAAATAGACCATTGCCTGGAGGTGAACGTTTCTGCAGCTGATGGCAGGGACTTACGAAGTAGGCTGCACCAGAATCCCCAGTAGATGACTGATCTCCATCTGGGTTATTCTAAGCCACTGTTTTTTTTTTTTTTTTTTTTTTTTTTTT
>JAOXYA010000005.1:20879252-20891094 GCA_028565675.1 Sorex palustris | reverse complement strand
ATATGCCAGACACAGTAACAACAAAGTCTCCAATGGAGACGTTACTGGGCCCGCTCGAGCAAATCGGTGATCAACGGGAGGGCCTTTACCTTTACCTTTACCTTTTCTTTCAAAAGCTTGAGCTTCTACTTGGTCCACACCTTCCAAAGATGGAAGATGAGGAGAGGTTATTGAGGAAAAACTCATCCATATAGAATATTTTTTAAAACGGAGGCTGGGGGCCAGAGTGATAGCGCAGAGGATAGAGCGTTTGCCTTGTACGTGGCCTACCTGGGTTCAATCCTCAACATCCCATAGGATCCCCCGAGCACTGCCAGAAGTAATTCCTGAGTGCAGAGCCAGGCGTAAGCCCTGAGCATTGCCAGTTGTGTCCCAAAAAGAAAAAAAATATATATATATATATATAATAAAAGGGAGGCTAAAGAAAAGGCACAGTGATTTCCTTCCAGGCTAAGAAGCACAGAGCCCTCCTTATCTCCTTACGAGAGTGATGGGGAAAGGGAGGAGAGCTCCAACCAGAAAGCAGGAATGGGAAGAGGCAGGGACGAAGTTCTGACTGTTGTGAGTGAGGACACCAAAGAACTGTTTTGAAAGGGCAATGACACCAGGCCTTTGCGGGTCTCTGTACCTTCCGGTTGAAGAGTCACTCCTCCTGCTCCTTCCCTGTCCCCTTCCCTTCCCATTTAAGATCTACTCTCAACAGCTTTCAAATATGCAAAAGATTATTATAGGCATCATACTTATGACTTAATTATTTTATAAATGGAAGTTTGTACCCTTTTTTGCCCCCTTCACCCATTTTTGCCCCAATTCCCCATCTTCCAATTCCCACCAAGTTGTTCCCTCTGTATATAAGTTGGTTCTTTTGTTGGTTTGTTTATGATCCCTACGTAAGTGAAGCCAGGGAAGCATGTGTGTTTGTCTTAATGTCATGTAGCATAATGTGTCTTTGTCTTAATGTCACAGAACATGATGCCAACTTGTCACTAATGGCAATGTTTTCTCCCTTTTACTGACTGAATTATATTCCTGTCTTCCATCCATTTTTATATCAGCATTTTCCAAGTCACCCAAATATGAGACCTCAAGGTTTTCTCTAACTCTACATTCATGCAAACTGCATCCACACATGTCCTTTCTTTCGATTTTCATTGCCCTAACCCAAGTATAATTCAGAGATGGATATCTATATCTGTATATGAATATATCTGTGTTTATGTATATATCTGTACATATATATAAGATAAAGTTATATCCATATCTTTGAGAAATTCTTATTAAATTTTGAATGCACATATTTTTTGTTTCTTTGGAGACCACACTCAGTGATGTTCAGGGGTTACTTCTGCTTTGCATTCAGGGATCACATCACTCCTGGCTGTGCTCAGGGGACCACATGGGCTTGCAGAGACTGGACCTGGTTTTATCAGGTGTAAGGCAAACACCCTACCCACTGTACTAACTCTCTAGTTCCAGAAGACACATCTTTTGCCATATTTTTGGCTCATAACTTGGAGGGGGGTTGGTTTTTTTGATTTGTGGATACACTTGTCAGGGTTTGGGGTGGGAGGATCACTCCTGACAGTGCTCCAGGTACATGCAGAGTCTAAGATTGATCCTGGACTTCTTGGATGAGAATCATTTGCCCTAGACCTTTGAGCTATCTCCATGACTTTCAAAAGTTTGGCTTGAGGGTTCTCCTAAAAATTTCTGGGTTGTCATGGGGCTGCTAGAGATACCTAGAACAAGCCTGATAGTTCTATGGTTGGGTGCTAGGGGCTGCCATGGGTACCCCAGTGGTGCTGGGTTTCAGACTCTGTATGGCATCAGAGTCTCAGGTTAGGTGTTCATGTCTTTGAGCTATCTCATCAGCCCCAATTTAAAGTGTTGAGTTTGTTGTTATTGTGAGGGTTGTCTGGGAGGAGAGAAGGGTTTAGTCACACCCTGAGCATTTCTCAGGACAATCTTCTGGCTCTGTGCTCAGGGATCACTCCTAGCAGGGCTGTGGGTACCACGCAGGGTGCTTGGGATCAAACCTGAGTCAGCCATATGTAAGGCAAGTACCCCACCTGTTGTACTATCCCTCCAGCACCCGAATAGAAGTTTTTAACATTTCTTGTTGTTTAGCTGTGGTGTTCACACCTTTAGATCAAGACATATAAAGGCCCTCTGCCATCTGGCTCCTAATTCATCTGGAATATTCCCTCTTTCTCTTGAAGAATTAGTATGTTTCCTTTGACACCTAATAACTTTTTGGCAAAGCTAGGGAATCTAATCTCTGCGAGACATATGGGAGGAATGTGGGAAGTATGTACTCTTCCACTGAGCCACACCCCTGGGCTCCACCTAATATTTTTTACCTGCATGGAATAGCCTGGAGATTCCCATGTGTGTTCCATAGGACCTCCCTACTCTAGATATAGGGCAGATTAAACAGTTTAGTCCACAATGTCAAAGAGTCAAAAATGAATATGAAATTGATCTTAGTAAGAGTGAATTTCTCTTTCTTAGAAACTTAAATTTATTCAAGTTTCATTGCCACTTTTATATATCCTGTGTGCTGACTATATAGCTAGATTCCAGATGACTAGATAACAAGAGTGTGAGCTTATTATAAATACAGAATAAATAGCATTATGGATAGCGTGCTATGATGTGACTGCTATAATCAGAGTTGTACTGAGAGCTTTCTCTCAGGGTCTTTGTTGGTATATTTATTTGTTTGCCAGATAGGCCATTTGGGATACCTTTGTAGGCATATGTGAATAGGTGAAAATTTAAATGCCCATTTGATTTGCCACTATTTAAAATATTATGTGAATTATAGAAACTGAAAACAGGCTAAATTACTTGTAATAAAATTGATTGTACAAAAGAGAAGTTTCATGTCTAAAGTGTGTAGAAAAAAGAAGTCTTTTTTCAGTCACTTTTCCTTTTTTGTCTGTGAATGGCTGTGTGTAAGCTATTTCTATGCACTCAATCCCTGCACTGTAAGGTCCCCTGGATGCCTCTGACGGCACAGTATATCAGCAGCTGTTGCTTTTGGAGACTAGAAAAACACCCACTCATCAGTCATTTGAATAGCACAGTTCTCTTACCTGCAAGTGGCTCAATGTTTCATTATATCCCACGTGTTAAGTATCATTTTTAAGATTTGCTTTATGAGCAGCTGTTTTCATTCCAATAATAAATTGATGGTGAGTTTCTCAAAGTGTTATAGTATATATGTAATTGTGGTGCATGTCACAAATTATTTTGTCATACTTTGATTTCTTCTCAGCTCAAAACTTTATGATTGAGCTGAACAAATTTTAACTCAAAGAAGAGTTAAGTAAGAACCCCTAAGTTTTTCTGTTAATTTTACTTTCTGTAGTTTCTTTATTAGTCAACCAACTACAACTCCATGATTAATAGCTTGATATTTACAAGGGGAAATCTTAGGAAATTTATTGCAAAAGAAAGTACAACGGATCAGCACATTCCCCTCCTAATGATTCTTACTTCTAAAATAGTCACTACACTGGTGCTGGGAAATGTGCACTGGTGGAGGGATGGGTGTTGGAACACTGTATGACTGAAATCCAATCATGAACAGCTTTGTAAGGGTCTATCTCACACTGATTCAAGAAAAAAGTTTAAAAAATGCTTGTAAGGACTGGGAAGCTTGGGGTTAGACCCTCAGCCCACATTGCCTCCATCCCCCCAAATGTTGTCAGGTGTGGCCCTAGGGGCTGGAATATAATTGAGCATCAAAAATGCAGCCAGGAAAGATAGAATGAACAGCTTAGTGCCTTTTAGATGAAGAGGGCCACATCGGCAAAACAGAGTAGCAAATTATCCCAATTTTATACTTTAAACTTCCATGCTGGTAGTCAGAACCCCAAGTGGAAAATCCACAGAATTATTCCATTAGACTGAATGCTAAAAAAATAACTTATCTCTAGAGAACTATCTCAAGTTAGGAAGCATTGCAGATAACTTGGGTAAGAATGTTTTTCTAGGAACTAGGGAAAGCAGAGGGGTTTGATTGGCTCTGGGAAATATCCCAGTCTCTGCTCTTAATTCCATTAAATTTTGATGTTCTGATGAACTGTTCTTAATATCTCTGTCAACTTGAACAATAATTCAGGTGGTAGGAACCAGGGTAGGGGGAGTGACACTGTGTTGAATAAATGGCCAGTCTGTGATCCCACGGGTGACTGACCAGGTGACTCTAAAGCTTGGGTGGTCCTTGTGTGTGTTTGTCTCATTCTCAGCTAGTCTGAAGTCGAAGGTGCCAATCAGATTGACTTTCGTGTAAAAATTGCCACACCTACACAGCTGGGTAGAGCTTTTGGAAGTAGCCTCTATGAAAATGTGTAAGGTCATTTGTAAAGACACTTGTAACATCAGCTATTGAAATAAAACCAGGTAGCAGAACTCATCCAGACTGGATATGGGTTGGGACATGGACTTGGTCTTTGTTAAAATTTCTTGCTCTTGTGCTTAAGTGACTACTGAGATATTAAAGAGCTGAAAAGTGGAAAACCATTCTTGTGCTGTGTGTTGATTTGTATGAACCCCAAGTTCTTTTTTTATTTCTGAGGAAGAGACCTGTCAATACTTGAAGGCCACTTCCGGCTTTGTGCATAGAGGGTTGCTCAGAGGACTATGAGGTGCCAAGAATTAAACCCGAACTTTCCTCATGTAAAAACATGCGCTCAGCCCATTGACTTATCTCTTCAGACCCTTTGAACTAACTTTCTTCATTTTGGGGTCCTGGGGATCATTCCTGGTGGTGCTCAATGGGACCATGTGATACTGGGGACTGAACCCAGGATTCTGGTATACAAGTCTGCACTCAGTCACTTGAGCTGTTTCTCATATAACCAATTCTTTAGTTAGTAAAATGAAGGACTGGAGCGATAGCACAGCGGGTAGGGCGATTACCTTGCACGAGGCTGACCTGGTTGACCCGAGTTCGATTCCTCTGCTCCTCTCGGAGAACCTGGCAAGCTACCGCGAGTATCTAGCTTGCACGGCAAAGCCTGGCAAGCTCCCCGTGAGGTATTCGATATGCCAAACACAGTAACAACAAGTTTTACAATGTTACTGGGCTCACTCGAGCAAATCGATGAACAATGGGAGGACAGTGACAGTGACAATAAAACGAATAATTTTAAGATTAATTTTATGAAATGAAATTTGTATTTAAAAACACAGGAGTTAAGACCTTAGAAAGATATACAAATCATAGGCAGATAACACGATAAACAAGGGAAGGAAGGAGGGTGGTGAAATAGAAATTCATTTAAAATTACTTGGCTAATTTAGATCTCTGAACTCTAGGAACAATTTTATTAAAGCAGAAGAAATACTTACGAGTGGCTTTGTTCCCAGAGGGCAGATGGGCTTTTGGAGACACTTGCCACACTTTCCCTGGGCAAAACACAGAGGTAAAGAGATCATTTCAGGATGATCGGGAGTGGAGAAGAAGGTGGCAAATATTTCCATCAGTTTCTCTACTGGCTGGTTTTTGTACTTGTGGTCCTAGGCGTCTGAGCTTTGCTTTCTTCCATGGTTCTTCTGATGCTAAAACTCTTTTAAAGTATGGCGGGTCAAGCCCGGACCTCACACATGGGAGGCATGTGCTCTTCTGCTCAGTGGCCATCCCTGACCCCTCATGCACGGGGAGCTTATCTGACTTAAATCCTCTTCTCCTTATCCACAATCCTCCTTTATTGCACACCTGTAGAGAACTGGGCCAGATCCAGAGAAGATGTTGTATCTCTGGGATAATGTCCAGCTGAAGGGTCAGGGTGGAGAAAACGCATATACATGCTATTTCTGGAAAGGACAGGAACCCTCAGGGGACCAGCTCCTAAGGCAGGAGGAAGGAAAATGGAGCCCTAAGTGCTGGGCCACTTAGGGGGTCACTAAGGGCCGCAGCTCTTGGCCGAGCTTCCTGATATGAGTGCCTGCCACAACTCTGGAGAGTCCCCAAGCCTGGATGAGCTCCCCAGCTTCTCTGTCACTCACTTCTCTGGCCTGTCCCATGAGCAGAATAAGCATGATGCAGATGTGCTAGCTCAGTGTCCTGTAAGTATTAGTTATTATTTGGGGGCTTTACTCAGCAGTGCTCAGGGCTTACTCCTGCCCTCTGTACTCAGGGATCACCACTTCTGGGAGGGGTCAGGGACCATTCACAGAGCTGGCAATGGAACCCTGTGTTGGCTGCATCCAAGGCCAGGGTCCTGCCTGTTGTCCTATCTCTCTTCAGCCTGAAGTATGAGCTGTTGTTCCCATTACTGAACAATCCCAGGAAATGAAAAGTCTTCTTTACTGCACTGTCTGATGCTGGAGCAATTCATTTCCATATATCTAATTTTGTGTGTCTTGTGCTGGTGATGGAAGACAGACCTTCGCGTCTGCAAGGCTGTGCTCCACTGCCTAGCTAGCTGCTGGCCATAGACTCATTCCAGTAGGACAACACATGCCACAGGTGCTCCAGACCCTACCCCCTGGTGCCAGGGTCAGACATGGCACAACCTCCCTATTGCAGAAGATGAGGGCATCTGATTTCAGGACCAACACCCTCTGCAGCCTTTCTCAGGCATGAGACCAAGGTCATTTCTTCCTCATCTTGATAAAGCCCCGGCCACATGTCCTCTGCACATCCAGATGCTCACTTGTGCTTTTAGAAATACTATTTCAGCACCCATTTAGCTAAATTATAAAAAATTACTTGAAAAAAATAGGACATCCTCTTCGGCCTTGGCTAGCACTTACCTGTACAATAGTTGTGTCATTATTATCACATCTATTTTTCTGAATTTCCAGAACTTTCGTCAAGCCATGGATCACTCCCTTGTCAGTGGCTACATTGGTGTAGTTGATTGGAGCGTCATTGACGTAGAGCTGTAAACAAGAGGCTTAATGTGAATTTTCTCTGCCCTGCTGTTGAGGGGGATAGGAAGCATGGGGAAGGAAATGTGTCTTTCTGAAACCACTCAGATGTCCTGTGTCCACTGCAAAGGAGCACCTTCAAGGCCTGGGAGGGAGACTGAGTGGGACCCTACACAGGACACAAAATGATCTTGACCTTGTGTCCTCATGAGGTCACAATATTTCTCAGTATCCTTTTTTGAAAAAGGAAGAGATTGTTCCAGAGGATCTGTAAGTTTCCTCTACCCCTTTAATGAATTGGTTCTGGGTTATTTGAGAGAGTAGGGATCATGATTTTAGTTCCCTTTGGCAAAGCAGCTCCTCACACATGCTAGGCTGGGCTGGAAACTGTGTTTGTGGAGGTGTGAATGCTGCCAACATAGACCTGGAAAATGAGGCTCGCTGTCCCTTCTCCAGGTGTCTACTAGCCGGGTTAGCAAGTAACCTGTGGCACAGCCAAGGGATTCCAAGATGTGTGAGGAACACATACTGATGATCAGAGGCTGGCAACAGGGAGGTGGAAGGGAGCTGGATATTTGTCTTCGCCATGAGGGGAAACACGGACAGTGGGATTATTCCAGTGTAGAAGCCATGCTAGCTGGTGGGTGCCAGGCCGCTCACTCCTGGGATGTAGGGAGAAGACTCTCACCTGGTCATCACGAAGGTAGAAGCCAAGGAGATAGGAGAAGCCCAGCATGGTCTCCCGGTGCATGCCGTTGTGGAGGTCATTCTTTAGAAGTTTCTCCTCCAAGATCACGTGATACTTGAGGGTGGTCTCTTCCTGAGCAATACACAGAGTTAGAATTAGTCTAGGTTGATGACAGTCAATTTGTCATCACTTACCCAACTGCCCCAATGTCACAGGCAGACACTGGGGGACTTATAGGAGCAACAGTTTGATGAGCCAGAAGTTTTGATTCAGGCATTGGGACACAAAGATATTAAGCACTAGAATGAGTCACAATAAGCTCACCTTGGAGCATTGGCAAATTTTCCACATAGGCTGGTCAAGAACTCATTCTGGGACCCTGAAACCCGAACTGAAAGGATGTTAAAGATGATTTCTGGGGGCTGCAGTGATAGCACAGCTGGTAGGGCGTTTGCATTGCCTGTGGCCAACCCAGGTCTGATTCCCAGTCTCCCATGTGGTCCTCTGAGCAGTGCCAGGAGTAATTTCTCAGTGCAGAGCCAGGGGTAAGCCCCAAGCATCATCAGGTGTGACCCCCCAAAAAAGCAAAAAAAAAATGATTTCTTTGGTGGGCATTGATGTGAAGAGCCTCCGGCCCAGCCAATCTTCTACCTCAAAAGGCCTGAGAGGAGTGTAATAGAATGTCTCAAAAGTTTGACCCAGAGTCCTGGAGACAGCGTGGCCTGGGGCATGCAGGGATCATAGGGACACTGGTGTCTAGGCTAAGCCACAGGACTGTAAGGAGGCCTATTGTTGGGTGGTGGAGAGTCGGGACCAAAGAATGAGTGGGGCCTATTGGCCAGATGTGGGATGGAGTCAAACAGAGGGTGCCTGAGAGGAATTGTCCTGGCTGGCTCCCTAGAAGGACAGAGGAACTTTCTGCTGGGGACAGGAAGGAGGAAGTGAGTGAATCCAGGAAGATAGAGGATGCAGAGCCCAGCAGGGATAGGGCAGGGGAGACAGGCAGACAGAGACAGAGACAAAGAGAAAGTGAGTCAGAGAGGGAACGCAAGACAGAGAGAAGGAGAAAGTGAGACGGAAAGAGAACGCGAGACAGAGAATCTGAGGCAGAGAGTGAGATGAAGAAAATGAGACAGAAAGAGAAAGTGGGACAGAGAGAGAAAGTAAGACAGAAAGTGAGAGGTAGAGATAGAAAGAGAGATTGCGAAGGAGTGAAAGAGTGAAAGCGAGACTTGAGGGAGACTGGGCGAGAGCATTTTGTTAGGCTTTCCCAGAGAGTGCCCTGCTGTCTCGGGAGAGAGAACAGTCCTGCCCTCACTGTGCCTCTTCGTTCCCACCTCAGCCTCCAACCTAAAGAGCCTGGAACCAAATTCACTCAACCAGGAAGGAAATACAAACTGGAAGGAGTGCAGAAGAACTCTCAGCTGGGACTCTCAGTTAGAGCCTGACTCCCATTCTGGTGACACTGTCTCTTGGGCTCTGGTGACACTGTCTCTTGGGCTCTGCCAGAAAGACTAGGAGGCCAGTTGGCGCAGAAGAGCTGAAGTGATTTCCTCTTCCTGTTTGCTTGCTGATCCTACAAGCCTAGCTGTACTTGGTCTCTTTGGCGGTGGTGGCTGAATGTGGGCAGCAGTTTCTCCTCACTCCTCACTCAGCCACTTGAAGACCAGCTTAAGTGTGACCTCCTCACCCTAAGACCCCAGCACCCGGCTATGCTCTCCCTGGAGGTCTGAGTGTGGGACCTTCTCTGAGCTCAGAGATGCCAACTGAATAGCAGCCTCTTTTTTCTGTAATTTGAGGGATGGCGCTCTGAGACTCTGCCTCTACATTCTTCTGTTTTATTGATCCCAACCTGATCTCATGGCTCTTCAGCTTTTTGAAGCCTGGCAACTTTCTGTAGTGGTTACCCCAACCTCTGCATCTTTTGGATATTTCAATTATTCTAATAGGTTTTTTTTTTTGGTTTTGGGGCCACACCTGGTGGTTCTCAGGGTTTACTCCCAGTTCTGAGCTCAGGGATCACTCCTGGTGGACCTGGAGACCATATGAGGTGCCAGGGATTGAACCCAGGTTGGCTATGTGCAAAGCAAGTGCCCTACCTGCTTTTCTATTTCTCCAGCTCCCATAGTGATTTTTCTAGTTTCATACCCAGGTTACATTTCAACCTAGGGTGTTCTCTCTGCTGCAGGTCTGTCTCTGTGGAGCCTGGCTGATTCAAGCACCAAGTCCCTTTTCTGAGTTTCTTTCCTGGGAGAAGTCTTTCCTGGGAGAAGTATGCAACAGCAAGGGGAGATTTCATTTGAAATGCAAGTCCCAATGTTGATTATTACAAGGGACAGGGTGTTTATTTCTTTGCTTAATTGAGGTTGAGTTTGAAACTTAAAATATTGACAGCTCTTTGGAGAAGCAGAAAGGCTATGGCATTGCCTGATTAATTGCTTGGAGCAGGCACAGAATATTCCCCGGGATGCAGACTCTGGCTGGAGAAGAATGCTAACTGGACTGATGTTCTAGTCTTTTTAGTCTGAAAATAACGAATCTTGGGCCTGCAAGAAAGGGGAATTTGACCAGGAGTTTTGTGCCAAGCATTGGCAGGATTGAAACTTTTCATCACTGTCACTGTCATTGTCCTCCCGTTGTTCATCAATTTGCTCGAGCGGGCCCAGTAACATCTTTATTTTGAGACTTCTTGTTACTGTGTTTGGCATATCAAATATGTCATGGGTAGCTTGCCAGGCTTTGCTGTGTGGGCAAGATACTCTCAGTAGCTTGCCAGGCTCTCCAAGAGGGGCGGAGGAATCAAACCCAGCTCAGCTAGGCTGGCTGTGCGCAAGGCAAATGCCCTACCGCTGTACTATCACTTCAGCCTTTTCATAGTACAGAAAATTTGTTGGCAAACTTTCACAGTTCAGTCCTAGATTACCATAGAGAGGAAGAGAGCAGAAGGAAAACAGAGCTGTACCACCCACTTTAGACCCCATTGTTGGTATCTGACTACTGGCATGAATCTGGCGAAGGAGTGAGAAGGGTTACTGTGAGCAGCCCCCAGCTCCTGGTTGCCTGAACTATTGTGCACTTGGACTCACCAAGTGCTTCCAGGGTTTGAATGAAATATGAAGGCACTGGGGCTGGAGCGATACTACAGAGGGTAGGGCATTTGCCTTGCACGCGGCTGACCCAGGTTTGATTCCCAGCATCCCATATGGTCCCCTGAACACCGCCGGGGTAATTCCTGAGTGCATGATCCAGGAGTAACCCCTTTGTATTGCTGGGTGTGACCCAAAAAGAAAAAAATAAATAAATATGCAGGCACCTCTGGCATGGTGAGGTGGGAGGCTGTGTGTGAAGAGTTTCAGCATGATTTCCTAAGTGACTGGATATGAAGTGAAGGTTTGATGAAAGAGTGAAAAACACACAATTGACTGAAAAAAGTTGGGCATCTGAGTCTCCAGAAAAGAATTAGCTTGTTTATTGCTCCTAATACTTACTAGCGTTGCAATCTTCTTCTCCCGGATGTAATTTTCAATGGCATCATTGTTGGGTGCAAACACTGTGTAAGTGTCAGCTGCCTCAATGGCACTTGCTAGATTATATTGCTGCGATGGAAGGAGACAAGGGTGTGTGAGGGATTTCCATTTGCAGGGAGCCCAGGCATGGGGGTTAGGCCAAGAATATGGTACTTGCCACGATGTAGCCTCGGAAGATGGAATAGTCGGGCATCTGCTCCAGCCTCGTGAGCAGGTTTGGTAAGGAGCCACTTAAACCTCTTTCGGGAACCAGAACCTGGGAATGGAGGCCCCCAAATGCTGTTAGCATGTGTAGGTAGGATGTGCTGTTAGCATAGGTTGGTAGGATGTGCTGCTCTCTAGTACATAGATTTATTCTGTGTAACAGTAGACAGCTCTGAGGCACACACAATTCCAGAGAAAAGTCCATGTCTATTTAAAACAAGGTACTTTTTCCTCTGCTAGATTGCAATATAAAGAAGACAACATGGGTCGGGGAGTGAATGGGCAAAGTACCTTTACCCAGGACACAACTGGTACAACTGTTCTTGGAGGCCCTGATGTATCCAGGGATCCAGGCCCAGGGAGAAAGGGAACCAGTGCAACTTAGGAGCTAAACAGAGAACTTAAATCTGTTGACACCCATCTATCAATCTTCTGTGTTCACATACCTCATCTCTCCACCTACTTTTTTTTTCTTTTTGGGTCACACCCAGCAATGCACAGGGGTTACTCCTGGCTCTGCACTCAGGAATTACTCCTG
>JAOXYA010000005.1:20838896-20849308 GCA_028565675.1 Sorex palustris | reverse complement strand
ATCCATGGTGGTGGAAAATGGGCACTGATGGAGGGATGGGTATTTGATCATTGTATAATCGAAACCCAAGCACAAAATTTGTAAATCTACAACTGTACTTCATGGTGTTTCACTAATAAGAAGAAAAAAATGTAAAAAAATATTAGCATTGTACTTTTAGTCAATTTACAGAGTTGTTGGCTTTGTGTTTAGACATATCCATGTACTTGTACATCACTCCTGTACTTGACCCCTGCCTCTCTTTCGTATTGTCCACCTCTTCTTACCTCTCACTTGATTTCTTTCCTTGTCCTGTTACCACAGAGAAGGCCAATACCCTGTGTTTGTCCTTATTTACTTCACTTAACATGGTATCCTCCAGTTTCATCTAATTTGTAACAAATTACAAGATTTCCTCATTTGTTGCAGCTATATAGTATTTAATTGTATATTTAAATATGCAGTTACACACACGCACGTGTGTGCGCACACACACACACACACAACCTACATCTTTATTATCCACTCATCTGTCGTTGGACACTAAGTTGAGAAACTGACATCTTTAGACGTTTACTGCTCTCTTAGTTTTGATTTTCATGATTGTTAAGAACTGGTCTTTTGGTTTCCAATCTGGCTAAGTTCTTTAACATTTTCTTTATCATATTTATATGTCAGATTTACTTATCACTTGAATTTTCTAATACCTCCTCCATCAGACTGTGATTAAAAGCACAGAGCATATGTGATACCTGGCATAGTGTAGGTACTGGATGAAGAACTGTTTTTAGTATTTGCAGGATACCACAGAGATGACAAGGAAGAGAGAATCATGAGAAAAAATCCCAGAGTCCAAGCTT
Source organism: Sorex palustris (assembly GCA_028565675.1). Classification (NCBI taxonomy): domain Eukaryota; kingdom Metazoa; phylum Chordata; class Mammalia; order Eulipotyphla; family Soricidae; genus Sorex; species Sorex palustris. The sequence goes on along the minus strand of JAOXYA010000005.1, from coordinate 20,848,469 downwards.
TACGAGTTTCATGCTTATCTTACATGAAAAAGAAAGTCAAGTTACCTTTTGATATGGGAAATTAGTCTCTCAATATTTATTCCAATTTATCTAATAGATAATGTGCCATGGATTTACAGTAATGCTTATTTGATTTTCAGTGTTTAGTTGGGATAAAATGATCGGCGTTTAATTGAAAGTCTGTCCAATAAAAAAAGGCTTAGTGTTCAATGTATTTTGTATTTTAATTCTGAATTATGACAATTCACTTGAGTTGAATCAAAGGTAAAGCATTTGGAAGCATTTAGAATGTTACCGGAAAGAGTTCAAAAATAAGTGTCTTATGCTAAGGGTGGGAATGTCGTGGTGGCACCAAATAGGGTTTTGCTGCCTTGATTATAAGTCCAGATATGGCACCTGCATTTATGTGGGATGTGCCTGATTGTGCTTTACAAATAACTTGGAGCACTATAATAGGTTGCAAAGGCTCATTGCATTGATCACTCAGCCCAGGAAGTAATTCTGAATCCCTTCATGATTTATATTTAGAGTGGGTAAGCAGTGAGCGTTATATTTAGACTGTGAATAAGGAGTTCAAATAATCAGTTTTAAGTCTCTTACTGGGTCTGTAAGCTTCTCTTATTCATCCAAATCACAAATTTACTTTCTGTGATTTTACTTTTAGACAATGACTGTATTTTATACCTGATAAAAGGTGCTTCCAAATGTTTGACATTTGATTCAGCTCAAGAGAAGTGTCATACTTCAGAATCAAAATAAGAAATACATTGAACACCAAGCCTGTTAAACCTGATAATATTATGTCAAAGGGAAGAGAAATAGAAAATTTTCGAATTAATACATTGTTGTAGATTTTCATAACAAAATGGCAACCAGTAAGATAGGATTGGGGTGGGAACCCTGTTTAGTGTTTTAGTCAAGAGTTCCTCAATGCAAGGTCAGACACCGTAGGTCTTTTTTTTTTTTTTCCTTCCAGTTTGGAATAAATCTTTTTCATCCAGATATCATTTTTAAAAGGACATTTAAGAAATTTGACAGCTGAAGATAATTCTAGAATATACAATTTCCAAAGTGCACATCTGTCCATTTCTGACCACAATGAATGTTAAATAGGTTTCCAAGGCTTCAAAAAATGGGTATCAAAGTGATGTTCTGATTGAACCTGAAAAGCCATGGTGAGCTTCTCTTGTCTCCCACCTTCCCCTTGCAGCTCTGTAAATCTGACTTCAGTCTGTCCCATTGTTCAGAAAAAAAGCAGCCATATTGTGATGATTGCTATTAAATTAAAGCAGAAAGGGAGAGAGACAAATACAGAAGCCCGTCTTACCAGCAGGGATACCACTATCTTTTATTTTGCATTTTGGGAGGGTCAGAAAGTCATGACAGGCATTTGACCCCTGATAACCTCTTTGGTCCTTCTGTGGGCAGTTTTTTTGGGGAAGAACTTAATTAAATACAATTGAATTTCCCTGCTAACATCACCACTGAAAGGACTTCTTTTAGTCAGCTTGGTGTTTGCTGGTGAGGAACAAACAAAGATGCTTCTTTTGTCCCTTAAAGAAAAGTTAGCATACGTTAGTTAAGGATTTCTGATTTCTATTCACTAGACTGGCAGGTCCCTAAAAATTCAATGAGTCGTCCGAAACAATAAACACAATAAAAGATGAAATCTATGACTGACTAAAACCCCCAACTCTTCTCATCCCACATAATCATTGCTGAGGTTAATATTTTAAAAGTTTGCATGGTTTCTTTATATGCAAAACAGTGATGATTATAGATCTGTAATGGTGTTGCTTGTATTTTGCCATATAAAATATCAACTTTTCTCCATCCTGGATTCTCAAGTTACTGAAGGAAGAGAAGAACTGCCAGCAGATGATGGCCTATTCAGTTTGTTTTGTTAGAATCTGTTACAACAGTATTGATGAAGAATAAGCAGTTTTTGGTTATGGTCAATTTGTTATTCACATACATTATATTGAGTGAGAAGCTCATCTACTGTGACATTTTAATAAAAATAACAATTACACAAACACTTGGGAAGTAAACCCATTTTCTAATTACTCTTGGACTTCAACAATCAGTGACCAACCACTAGAAATTGAGGAATCTGTTATTCTATTTATGACACACAGACGGAATTAGTTTATTCAAATTTAAGTTCATCGATTTGCTCCAGTGGGCCCAGTAACGTCTCCATTGTGAGACTTCTTGTTACTGTGTTTGGCATATTGAATATTTGTGTTTATTTTGAGAGGAACCAGCTTCACATCTTAGATCAAAGACTCTTTTAAGCCTAGATGACTTTGTTTTCCTTGAAGAGAGGATTAGCTTTAGGAATGAAAGCATTTGAATTGAGAATTGACTATTGTATGGTAAACCTACTTGCTCACCTCCACACCCCTCTCCTTTGTTTCTAAGCTTTCCCAGTTCTCACTAACTACTGAGAGAGGAAGAAAAGTCCACACTTGACCCTGATCTCTTGGATTGTCTTTTCTCCCAGTCATGGTTAAAACCATAACTGCGATGTCCCTCCCTCTCTTGCTAGAATCTTGGTGCCATCCTTGTTCACCACTGTGTCATGGACTATGTAACCCAACTGACCTCATCAACATGGGGTCCATCATGTAAGGTGGGACATCTTCATTCTACACAGAAGCTACAGACCAAGATGGGTAAATGATGCAGTAGCTGACCAAACCAAGACCTGTCCTGCGAAGTATCTGTCCAGGGGGATGCCACTTTTTGGGTACCATTCCAGAAGCCATAGTGCTAACTGGGTCTTTGTTGACACTTCTTTTAGGCCAATCCAGACTATCCTGTCTGATCATAACCTTAAAAATCTAAATGTTAGGGGCCAGAGTAAGAGTGCAATAGATTGGCCATTTGCCTTGAATGTGGCCAACTTAGGTTCAATTCCCTGGCATCCTATATGGTCCCCTGAGCACCACCAGGAGTAATTCCAAAGTGAAGAGCCAGGAGTAACTCTGAGCACCACTGGATGTGGCCCGAAAATCTCCCAAAATTAAAAATTTTAAAAAATCACCTAGATTGGGCCCGCTTGAGCAAATCGATGAACAACGGGAGGACAGTGACAGTGACAGTGACAGATTTTAAAAAAGGTAATAGAGGCCAGAGTGATAGGAAGCTAGGAGGGCACTTAACTTGCACATGGCCCAATTAGGTTCGATCCTGGGACCCAATATAGCTCCATGAGCCCTACCAGGAGCGATCCCTGAGTGCAGAGCCAGGAGTAAGCTCTGAATTCCTAAGCATCTATTTTATCTTGCTATGCTATAAATGATACTGGGTGAGAATTCTGATGATAGAATTTGTTTTTTTGTATTTGCACACTAGTACTAAACTAGTGTGCTTATTAAATGTTGGATATATGTGCATATCATATGCAGTAATATACATACAGTAGTATCCATAATGAAATATAAAATATTGTGTTGATAGCCACGTTGTGAACTGCTTTGGTGGTTTTCAAACGTTGAGAAGAAGACAAAAATCTCTCAAGGAGTTGTGATGTGCTGATGAGGGAGTAACAGTGAGTTTACCACTTTTCATGTTTTGTTTCTAAGGGGCACCTATTTCTCTCTTACTTTCAGGTTCATTTTACATTTGAAAGTACTTCTTGGGTGGAGGTTGGTCTACTTACAAGACTAGAGTTATCTCTAGTGCATATTGACAGCCTTATTGTAGGGAAATTAACATCTTCTGGGAGGTTGTTATAAAAGCTATGTTTCAGGCCCTGCTTTAGATCAACTGAATCAGGATCAGCAGCTTAACTAGTTTCCCAGGTGATTCCAATGAAGTATAAAATATAAGAAATGCTGGATTAGTAGCAGGAGCCTTCCAGAATAGTATATTCTCTGAATTTCCTGATAATAGAAGAGCCATTTCTCAAGACGATTCAGGAGAAGATATTGAAACTGTTTCGTCAAAATCTAGAAGTGAGTTTTCTGGCCAAGGAAATTTCCAACAAACACTGTGCTAGATTAGAACCAGGTAGACCATTTCTATACTTAAAAGGGTTTCATATAACTATAAAAGAATTTTTTTCAGCTCAGTATTTTGAGCCTCTATTTGAAAATAAAATCTTTTAAAGGAGAGGTCACATCTTTCTAAAGAAATCACACACTCCATTGGGCAAACATATTTCTTATGTGGTAACAGTCAAATGACCTCAGTGAGGGTTTCAAAAGCTATCTTCTGGTTTCCGATTTCTGTTCCAATCACAAAGCAAAGCAAGTATTTGCTTTGAACATAGTTGATGCCCAAGCTCTCTGTAAATGTTTCCACAAAGCCAAAGCCAGCAGCTGCCCTTCAAGATCCCCTTGGGAACCTTTCTTTTGGTTACTAACCTCAAGTACCTACCATTGCTATTTGCAAAGGCATTTGTTGTACATGAATCTTTAGAGTTTTTGGAGGAGCATGCTTTAGTTTGGAAAACTGTTCCAGACTTTTGGAGTCATCTGAAGCTATACTCCTCCATCCTAGATTTAGGATTGTTGTTGTAGGAAAGAAAAAAAGTATCAACACCCACTCCCTACACCCCTCTTCCTCTGCCCCCAGAACCTTTGTAATATTTTTTTGTCTAGTGTGTAAACACAGAAAGACAGCAGCGGTCTATCTCTCCCGTTGCCCCCATTCAGTAGTCTCATGCCGTTTCCCCCACCCCGGGGAGGTCGATGGCTATGGGGAGGCAAAGGAAGGAAACGAGGGCCGGGGGTACTTCTTATAGGCCAGATACTCTCTTAGCAGGACGACCCACCCAAGAGCGGAATCCCGTGGGTGTGTTTCTCCTCTCCTTGTCCAACAAACATATAAGCATTCATAATATTAATCACTTTGTATGGAGTAAGAGATATACATTAAGCTTATAGAATTGCTCTCCTGGGGTCATCTCGATCTCAGACTACAGTGCTCAGGCCAGATTAGTCTTTCCTATCCCTAGCAGGATCCTACTCTCGTCATTACTTTTGGATCATGACAGGATTTGTCTATGATCAAGCTCTTAACTTGTGGTTAAGAATCGTTGCACTTTGGCCTGACCCATTTCAATGCCAGGGTAGCTCACCGCTTGCTCTGGGTCCATTCATTCCCCTTCGGGACCTTGCTTTTGGGGTACTAGGAACTAAGGGCAACTGAGGCTTTAGTCGAGAAAGCTGATGCCCGGGAGTGAATAATATTCAAAGCCAATTAAATCCTAAGTTGTAAAGCATAATATTAACTGTCTTCCTGTAGCTATAAAAAAGACATTGATTTAAACTATTCATAAGACATAAGGAGAGGAGAAAGGCAATATTAACTTACAACACAAGTTCAGTGTCCTAGAAGGATCTGACTTTACAAATTAACAGAGTCTGATTAGAGGGAAAAGCTGATTAACTGGTTGGGGAAGAGAGCATAAAGAAGTGGTTACAGATAAACAAAGGAATGGGAGTGGCTCAGGAGCACTGTGATGGGTGTAACCTGATAAACCTAAACTCCTTGTGGCAAGGGAGAAAGGATAAATCATTTGTTATCCTACAGTCTAGCTACAGTAGGATTGAAAATTCTGAGAAAGGTCATCTGTCATTGCAACAGCTGATAGAATTTTGGATGTATTTCAGTGCAAAGTTTCTGTATATATTTATGTGGCCCCATGGAATTCTGGATTGACTTCGTCATTCGCTTACCCGTTCACTTCCTTTGATTTTCTCTGCCACCACAACTTGCTGCTACTTCCTTTTGTATATTTTTATTTAATTAACTAATTGAGGGGGACCCCCAAGAAGTGTTCAGGAAACCTGAAAGACCACCAGTGATTTTTGGCCAACTACCTGTGATTAAATGCAAGAGCCCAGGGATGCTGTTCCTTGATATTTGCAGTAATGGGAAATACTTAAACCACCTTGGCAAAGCTCAGGAATTCCCAAGGCAGCACCCAGCAATGTGGTGCCAGGAATCAAATCTAGCTGTATGCATATAAGACATGCACCCTCACCTCTCTCATCTATCTCCTGGTTCTTCAACTCCTTTCATAAAGAGGAACCTCTATTTAATGGCTGGCTTTAAATGTTAAATGTCTTATCAAAAAAAAAAATGACCAGGCAAACTGGTCTTTGGGAGAATCACAACTTATAAAGTTATCAAGGACCAGGTAAGTGCTAAGATGTGCCACTGTCCAAGTGTTAGTGTTATTTTCAGTTTTTAATATTTTTATTTATGTTCTGGTTGTTCATATAGTTTGATCTTTCTTGTTGTTTGTGGAGGGTCAGTCAAGAGCTCTTCTCTTCGTTGTTGACTTTGCCGCTGCTGCTCCCTGGGCAAAGGGGCCCATAAAAAATTCTGGCAGTTTTCCTCTTTGTCCCCTTTCCTCTTGTCATCCCAAGGTTGGGAATTTTGAACACCAGTGGTTCTTCTGTGGAGCATCTCACTATGACCAGACAGTAGACTGTAGCTATCACCACTAAGTTCTACATCACTGGTGGATTTGCCCAGAGCCTGGAGGTGAGTGAAGCTTGGAAAAGAATTGCCCTTTTGTGAGATCCCTAGAGCAAGAGGCTTTGGGTTTTCCCCACCCAGGTGTTTGTGTGCCCTTGACCAAGACAAATTAATCCAACTTTCACAGCTTGGCTCAGTCCTGTAAATCGTCTCACACCCAGAGCAGGCACCTACTAGTTGTGAAGTCGGCTTGCTAACCCAAGGACCAATGGTGGATTCAGTTTCTTTTCTTCACACATATAATAGGTAGTTCAAGACTGTAGACGTGTGTGGGTGTGTGCGTGAGTGATTGCATGCACGTGTGTGCCCAGTGCACTCACAAAACAAGAACTTGAACTCTGCAGCTCCTCCCACTTGCTTTCACATATTTGTTATTACAAAGGTGCCCCTTTGCTACACCCCACCCCTACCACCATGCTTTGTTTTGTTAAACTTTGCAGAGCTGTCTTATTTTTCAGGGCGCCTCTCTAACATATGAGCGGTAAACGTATTTCTTTTCATTAGACCTGGGCCTTGTTTGTCGTTTATACCGTACTTTTGCCTTTCTTTTTTTATTTTGAAAGAAAGAGGGGTTTTTCTATTATTTTAGAGCAAAACACCTCTGGTTTATGTGGCGACTCTTGTGGCTTTCTAAATGCACTTGATTTAGCTTTCAATGTGTAATTACTGCCAAACAAGTTAATTGCTTTATAAGTGTCCAAAATTCCCTGGTTTAATTTTGCTTTCATTTACCAACCTTCATTATACATCCACTGTTCAACATAAACACAAATGATTGTTAATGAATGCCTAATGCCATATTCATTAGAAAATCAGGTTAATGACTGGCAATGAATATCCCAGCTACTTTATTCTTTCAAGCATTTTTTTCTCCCAGCTTCTTGATTACAATAGTTTTTTTGTGTATAGAGAAATCCTACCTATCATCTGGACTTGCTCAAAAGTTCAAGATAAAGCTTTTCTAAGGAACTAGATAATCCCAATGCCTGGTTCTTTTTTCTTTTTATAGGGGATGGGGAGGGAAGGCATGGAGACTTAATTCTTTTAGAAAGTGTCTTAAATTAAACAGAATGCACATGATTTCCTCGGGCTATGGTGCTTGAAGATTGGTTGATACAGATGTTGTGTTAACACACTGAACAGTCACGAAGGCATTGTATGTTTTGCATTTTGTGAATGATGATGTCCAGTTGCTCCAGCCACTGCCTACATAGTTCTGACCAGTGGCATTGAAATCTCTATGGAAGAAATCTCCATGTAAGTTGGTATAGCACTCAATGCTCAGTGTTGGTGTCTGTAGGCAAGGTTATCTACTCAGAATCTGCCAAGCGTTTAAAGGCATATGGTTGGTAGTGGATAAAAACCCTCAGAGGAAAAGTGAGATATACATAACTTGAATGGATCTGACTTTTCTCCTGGTCTTTCTGACTTTGCAGATAAGATATTTCTCCTTCTTGAAGAGCCTGGGTTGCTTTCCCAGTCAAACCCAGAAGCTAGTTTTGGGAGACCATCTATACATTGATAACTGAATGAAAGATGATACTTTGGAACCCAGTCCAGACTCTTAAACGTGATTGCTTGTTTATCACTTAGAGTTTGTGTGACTTTGAGCAGTTTCCTTATTTTTCAAATGAGGATGTGGGAGTGTGATACCTTTTCCCTTCCTCTTATTCTGTCTCTATGCTCTGAAAGTGTCTTAAATTAAACTGAATGCACATGATTTCCTTGGATTATTGTACTTGGAGATTGGTTGGGACAGATGTTGTGTTAGCACACTGAATAGTCATGGATGCATTGTACATACTGCATTTTGTGAATGATGGTGTCCAGTTGCTCCAGCCACTGCCTACATAGTTATACTTCAACTACTTTTGCCACAATCCTTTCGTCTGGTACTTTGATCTCAGAGTTTCCATTGCTGTTTTTCTAGTTAGGTCTTCAAGTCAGTATAAATTTATCCCAGGGTTCCACATCTGCTGTATTGCACGTTTCTCCTTCATAGCTCTTAGCATTTTAGGCAAAGCTAATTCTGCCTTCATTTGTGACTCTCTATGTTTGCTAGTTTTTGAGTTTTAGCCAACAGTGCTACTCCTGGCTTGGTACTGGGAATCAAATCCCATCCTCCTGCATGAAAAGCTTGTGTTCCAACCTGTTGAAAAATATCTCTGGCCCATATTTGTAAGAATATTTGCTTAGGGGCTGGAGTGATAGTGCAGCGGGTAGGGCGTTGCCTTGCACGTGGCCAACCTGGGTTCAATTCCCAGCATTTCACATAGTCCCCTAAGCACCGCCAGGAAAAGTTCCTGAGTGAATGAGCTAGGAGTAACGCCTGTGCATCACCAGGTGTGACGCAGAAAAAAAAATTTTTGCTTACTTTCTCCCCTCTTCCATTCTCATCACCTTGAAGAAAAGAAGTAGTGAATTTGCCATTGTTTTTCTGGTCTCCATGTGTATGGTTGAGTCTTGTTCATCAACTTTTTAACCTCTCTTATTAATGACATGATGTTGCCCGGGTCAAAAAGACTGAGACATTATTTTATTTTGTTATAGTTCTAGGGGATTGTACCCAGGGTCTCATACTATGCAAGGGAAGTACTCTACCAGTGAGTCATATTCCCAGTCTTGAAGTATAATTTTATCAAATTTTGACAAACACAAGGTCAAGGATTTACTACTAAATCAAAGATCAAATTGAAAAGCAGGTGAATATTAAGAAATTCTGGTATTGAAAGAGAAAGCCTCAGTTTTCCCCTTGCCAACAAGAGGGGATCCCATGGTTTTCTCTCGCCAGCAGTTTCATTTGTCTCCATCGACCGACCATACCTCATCTTCCAGGCCCTATCTTTAACATTCCTGGTGTTACCCAGGACCATACTATATTGTCCCAGAACTAGGAGTCACAAGACTAAGATAATGAACAAAACCTGAGCAGATGACCAAAAATACAAACCAGCCAGACCACTCTGCAGGTTCCTTTCATTCTCTGTGATACTTATTATTTTTTTTTTTTTTTATTGAATCACTGTGGGAAAAGTTACAGAACCTTCAGGTTTAGGTCTCAGTCATGCAAATATC
>JAOXYA010000005.1:20683419-20694762 GCA_028565675.1 Sorex palustris | reverse complement strand
AGTCTCCAATGGAGACGTTACTGGGCCCGCTCGAGCAAATCGACGATCAACGGGAGGGCCTTTACCTTTACCTTTTCAAAACAACACATATCCACCATTACTCATATGCTGCAGCACTTAGAACAATAGCTAAGATGAAATCAATCTGGGTGTTTAACAACAGAGGAGTGGATTATGAAAATGTGGTATATACACTATCAAATACTATGCAGCTGCAGGGAATGATGAGATAAATCATGCATTTTGCTGCAACCTGGTTGAAGCTGAAAGATACACTGAGTGACGGCAACCAGAAAAAGGACAAACCCAAGATGATCTCACTTATCTGTAGAATGTAGACTAAATGAATGAGGGAATGCAATATTTGAATGAGGGGATATCTAGATTTCCATGACTCCAGAGTTTATATATAGAGGAGAATGCTAGAGATGTAAAGAAATAAAGGGAAACAGGAGAAAGGTTAAGTACAGGCGTCAGGATATACTAGTGATATGGGAGAGAGGTATAGCTATATATAAAAAAAACAAACAATAAAACATCTCAGAAAACAAGCATTCTAAACTACAACCACTGAACTTTGAAATGTGCCTGCCAAGGACACAGGCCGGAGGGTAGGGAAAGCATATGCAAACAGTGGCAGACATAAATTGACACTGGTGGTGACCTGTGTTGGAATAGTCTGTGCCTAATACTTAACTTTGTAAATCATGGTGATTTAATTCAAGTTCAAAAAACTTTTAATGTGCCTGTCAAGGAGAAAGGCTCAGGGTGGGAAGAACCTGGAGCCACTAGTGAAGAAATCTGATACTGGTGGTAAATATTGGTGCTGGTACATTTTATGCCAGACACTACGACACTTCAAGTCTGTACTATGTAAGTAAGTAAAGGCCCTCCCGTTGATCGTCGATTTTATGAATAAAATTTTTTAAAGTATGAACTGTATCAACATAGTTAAATAAAGAACACATTCCTTATTACTGTTAACTATTAAAAGTTGGAATTGTTCAAATGGAGTTAATGAATGGGAACTTTAGGACAAGTATCTCAAGACTGAACTTTGTTACAAATTGATCAAATATGATCATTCTAACAATAATGCTTCTTAAAATTAGTTAAAAACTTGACCCTGTTATTTTTGTTGTTAGTTTCTGTGATCAGGAATCATTCCTGGCAGTGCTCAGGGGGACCATATGTGGCAGTGCTCAGGGGGACCAAATGCAAGTTGGCCACATGCAAGTACCTTTCCTGCTTATACAATTACTCCTGCTCAACATTTTGTTAATTTTAAGAGAAAAAATTTAGATGAATTGGTATATAAAATCAAATTCTTTTTACTTGCTATGCTATAATATCTTAGGAGAAATACTACTTTTAAACTGTTTTCTACCCTAGAAAGTGAATACAAATACATTTCATACTGGACGTGTAAGGATTAAATGGCACGAAAAAGCTTCTCCTAATCAAATGAAAAGCTAGGGAAGAAATTCAGGTAGTTGTATAGTATCCAAATTCAATAAAGAGTCTGATTGGGGTAGATGAAGACACAGAAAGACATGTGAACTAATAAACATGCTAAAGTGAACTAGATTCTAACACACTCAAGTCTCTACAATGCTATTATACAATCTCTACAACATTATTATACAATCTCCTTCAATATTTTTTCAATTCTATAAATCTTGGTTGAACGCATGGTATCTACCAACTAGGTTACACAGTAGAATGTTAACAAAAAATAACACTTACTGTCATGATAAAGCTAAGTATTGAAATACACACCAAAAAATTAACAAAAAAATCCAAAATATTTCAGAGATACTGCTCCAGAGACATTAAAATAGGTTCTTAATAATGGTACAATAACCTGTTGAAGAGATGGAAAATTGTCTTCAGTTTAAAAAAAATGAAGCCCCATCTCCCCCTATTTCCGGGAGCTTGGCAGTCACCCCCACAAGCTGATTCTGGGGCCATATCTCATTAAGGACCATGATCCAGAGACTCAACAGTAAATCTCTCAGAAGAGAGTACAACATGATATGCCATAGCCAAGCCGCCGGATCCTGCGCCAGGTTGTTTCACTGGGCCAACCCCAAGGTCCGGCGAGGCCCCACCCCGCCCCAATGGAGCCAGCCCCAGCAGCTAAAAACCTCCAGAGTTCAACCCCACCCTGCTTACAGCTGCTCCCCATCAGAGAGCCTCACCCACGAGAAAATCTATTCCTGGACTGCTCATACTTTACACCACCAATACACCTAGAGTATCACACCACATCTGGCAGAGTTTAAAGTGGAAGGCAACCAATCTTAGGGGGAAATATATTTATGCAGATATAAATACATATAAAAATATATCACTGTCACTGTCCTCCCGTTGATCATCGATTTGCTCGAGCGGGCCCAGTAACGTCTCCATTGGAGACTTTGTGGTTACTCCTCAAATGTTGGTTGACATCCACATGTTTATCATCACTTTCTTCTACACTTTTAATCTTAATGATTTTTGTCATCCTAGTGTTTTCAATAATTATTTCTGAGTCCCTTTGTAAATACAGTCAGGCTTGTTCTCTGAAGACATCTGTTCTTGTATGTCTATCTTCTAGTATAAATTTTCTGTGCCATAAATGTCAGCATGTCACAAAATGAGCATGTCACAAAATGATCTCATTATCCTTTTCTCTTCTTACTTCCTCTTTATCCTTAGACCAACGAATAAGATCTCGGTTAACTTACCTGCAAATCAGATTCTTCTTTATCCTTACAATCTCATCAGTCTCCAGCTGCTATAATGTTTTCCTTCAGAATATCTCTCCCTTCATATCCTTTCTCTTTCCCCAGTCAAATTCTCCAGTGCTACTCTTTTCCTATTCAAAACCATAGTCTATTTCCTCCTAACTGCCCCTACCCTAATATCTCTAATCCATCTTCTACCCACTTGCCAAATGAGCTCTTAACACAAAAAAATTATCATACCATATCCTTATTCCCGGGCTGGAGCAATAGCACAGCGGGTAGGGTGTTTGCCTTGTACACAGACAACATGGCCGACCCGAGTTTGATTCCTCCGCCCCTCTCGGAGAGCCTAGCAAGCTACCGAGAGTATCTATCCCTCACGGCAAAGCCTGGCAAGCTACCCATGGCATATTCGATATGCCAAACACAGTAACAAGTCTCACAATGTCACTGGGTCCACTTGAGCAATTTACAAAAACTGAGAAACTTCAGGATGGTGATATCCTTATTCCCACTTCTCCAATGCCTCCCCTTTTCCAGGATAGACTTAAATCTCTTTACTTTACCCACACATTTCTAGGGGTTAAAAATAGACAGATGATAAGAGTGTCAGCATAGAACATAGGACACTCTTATCCTCTGTGCAGCAAAGAGAAGCCAAAGACAGAGATCACAACTTTATTAATGAAAAAAACATGAGAAAATTTGTGGGAGCAATTGCTTCCTAAAACTAGAGATGGGAATTAGATTGTATAATATCAGTACATGCATAAATAAACAGAGAAGTAAGTAGAGGTATGCTAGTAGAAGTCCCCTGGCAGAGGAACATGAGACAGCAGAAATAAAATTCCTGCTCATCATCCATTTTCAGGTATAGGCCCATCCGCAAAGCCTTATTGTTGTTGCCACTGATTCCTTCTCCAGCACTTCACCTCTCAGATTCCATCTTTTCAACCTCCAAGCTAAAGCCATTTTGCAGAAGGAACTGCAGAAGCTTGAATTCATTCATGTTTCCATGTCCTTGTAATGTTCTTCATAGTTGTGGGAAATGTTCCTCCTCTACATCTCTCTCAAGCAAAATGCCCTCAACTCTTCATCTGTCAAGGTACAGCTGCCTCCTCTGAAAGTCTGCTTCACCCCACTATAGCAGAAGCCTTTTTTTTTGAGACTGTGTGTGTGTTGCACCCACATCTATTCATCCATCCAGCTACCACCAAAACCTGGTTATCTATGCATCTCAAGGCTGGAAATTTTATGGGAACACAGAACAGTACTTTGACCTTTGGATTTTCAAGAACCAGGGTCATACCTAATACACAGAGTAATCGCTCATAAATATGCAGGAACTTCCCCAGTCTTCTTAAGTAACCGAAGATCCCTTTGAATCTTGAGCAGAGAGATGCAAAAATTAAAGGGCAGGGTTTACTCCTTTTGACACGGGTTCCTGATGCACCTATGTGATCACGAGTAATAAATGTTATTGGGAAGAAGAGAAAAACAGGAAGGAAGAAGGAGTAGGAAGAAGGATGTAGGGAGGGAGAAAATTAGTTGCCGATAACACCCCTGTGAGGGTCTCAGCTAGAAAGAATTAGACTAACAGAGCTACTAACGAATTGTAAACTCTGAGGTCTGGACATTTCGAACGTTCTCTGGGAAACAGCTCTGTGCAGAAACGGCTGCTTCCTCGCCTGGACTATTTTGGTACATCTATTATTGGCTCCCATTTAATGTTTATTTAAATCTGCTTTCAACTGGAACATAATTCCCTTGATTATGGGTTGATGCTACGACCCAGTAGGAATACAGATCATCGTCCCGGTGCACATTCTGCTGGAAACACAACATAATTATCCTGAGAGCAGTCGAGTGGGGTGTCTGAGCGGATGGTCGGCAGCGTGCGCACGTGCTGCCCGTCACCCTCTCATTGGTCCACTCCTCGGACTTGACCTTCCTTGGAGGGCTGACCTGGAGCCTCCCTGGCGTCAGGCAGCTTGCCCGCCGGCTGTGGGCTCAGCTACTGGGGGTACAGCCCGCACTCACCTAGAAGCTTGAGACGGCTGGAAGGGTAGGGTATGTAGACCAGGGATCACGAATCACACACACACACACACACACACACACACACACACACACACACGACTGCTGGAGGGGCAGGGTGTGTGGACCAAGGATCACACACACACACACACACACACACACACACACACGCATACACTGCAGAGCCCCAGCTGAGTGTAGCCTTTAGGACAAGCTCAGGACTGATCCAGCCCCCATCAGACCCCCTCCCTTTATTTCTACCCCGGGGCTCCACACTCACCTCCCAGCCCTCACCCTGGGTCTCACCTGCTCCTTCTCTCCTCCTCTGGCCCCACCCCAACATCCAGCCCTCAGCCCCCCACCCCAACATAGCTGCCTCTTCATTTACAAGCAGCATCACTAATTGCTTTTTAGGGTCCCTTTTCTGTTCTCTGTTCAAAATTCACGGGGCGTTCCCCAGCCCCTTTTATGCTACTTTTCTGAACCTTTTCAGCTTCTTTTACAAACTTAGCACTTTCTGTGCCTCTTTTAGTCTTTGGGAGAAGAAAGAGACTTGAGAGGGCTTTTTTTTTTTTTGGCAGTAAAGCTGCTACTCTCCTACCCCCTCCCCGCCCTCTCCCTACCCTCTCTCTCCACCCCCCACCTCCCCGAAAAGCACGCGCATTGGCCCTCCTCCCACTGAATGGGGCTTTGTGCAGGGAATTTCCGGAACATAGCCCAGTGCCCAGGGCTCTGTGTGAGCAGAGGAGGGGCCCAGCCTGCAAGTAGACCCTTAAGCCCACCCCATTACCACGGTCACTGTTTGCCCTGGATTCTCTAAAAGGCCTATTGTTGCCGGTTGCCAGGTAATCCTTAGCGACACTTAAGCCAAGCTGCCTACCCTATTTAGACCCAAAACTTTTCAATGGCCTCCAAAACCCGTGCTTGTCAAGGCTGCAGCCTGCTCCTCAAACAGCCTCCGAGGGAGGGAAGAGCCAAACCACCCCCCAGCCGTCTCTTGCCTTTCAAATATCTGTGTTTGAGGCTGCTTGGAGGCTTCTTGTCATTTGCCTAGAATCAGCAGGCCAAACAGTTGCAATTAAAATTTCTTCCCCCGCCCTCCCGCCGCCCTGCATGTCAGGTTCCCCCTACTCAGTCCGGTGCCCTCACCCCTACCACAGGCCCAGCGGCAGAGCTCTCTCTAACTGAATATTCTGCTGGACCTGGGTTTCATCCTATCCTGCAAGGGCTTCCCAATTTTTCTTGTCCACCTTTTCAATGTCCAAAGAAATCGATTGATGACTTAAGGACAGTTGGGGTACAATTGCGTGCAGGGTTGCATGCTCCTAATCTCTGATGAGAGGGAATGAAATCAACTTTCAGAGACTGTCTTCTAGAATGAATCTCACTGGTGATGCTGCGGAGAAACTCTGGGAGCCCAGTTTAGCTATGAATGTGCTCAGGTCACACAGTTATTTAGTACTTGAAGGGATTGTACCGCCAGATATGACCCTGAGCATAGAGCCAGGAGAAACTCTGATGGCAGCAGAACATAGCTCCCCCACAAAAAAAAAAAACAAAAATAGAAGGAGCTGCAGTTTCCAGCCCTTCTTCTCCACCACGTCCCCCCAATCCTGTGTTCTACCCACCCCCTACTTACTCCCAGCTCCAAAGTAAACTGCATAGTAGATCAACAAAGGAGGGGAAAAATTGTATATTTCAAATATCAAAAAGTAGAAAGAATGCACACTCTGGTGTCAGGGGAATATACTCTCTTCACCCTAAGATCTCCCCACTCCCTTTTTTTCAGCAGAAACATGAATTTGCCTCCGTCCGTGCTTTAAAGTTTGATTTGCCATCTTTCCTCATGGTAAGGATTCCAGGCATCTCTCCCAGGTCCTGAAATGGAGGAAACTCAATGTAGTCTTTGTCAGTCTTTCAGTGGCTTCGACCCCACCATCCATTGCTCTGCTTTAGGCAGGACTGAATGACTTGCTCAGTGTCCCAGCGCATTGGCATAAAACTGAGCTCCTTTCCAAAGTCTGTATGGCTCTGCATCGTCTGGCCCGGACTATCTCTTGTCTCATCTGATATGTCTCATGTCTGATTCAGATCATTCCAGGCACATTTACCCCTTTTCTCCCTCAGCCTCAGGACTTCCACCCTTGCACTTTCATTTGCATGGAAAGGGGTGTCCCCCTATACTTCCTGGGTCCTTCTTACCTTCAAGACTTAGCTCATATATCATTTTCTGGGGAACTCTATCTCTTCTCAAACTAGGGTAGATTAACATTTCCTTTCATACTTTATTTATTTTAAATTGAATCACCATAAGATACACAGTTTCAAAGTTTTCTTAATTGGGTTTCAGTCATGCAATATTCTAACACCCATTCCTTCACCAGTATACATTTTCTGCCACCAGTGTCCCCAGTTTCCCTCCCACACCCCAACTCCGACTGCCTCTATGACAGATACTTTTCTTCTCTCTCTCTCTGTTATTCTTTAAAAAATCTTTATAGTAATGATTATTATGAATTTTAGAGTGAATTATTTACTACAGGTATTAATAGTATTATCTGATTTATTCTCAAACAAACTGCATGAGACTATGCTTGTTTATCATTGTGTTTCCAGAGTTTATCAGTGACTAGTAATTTGAAAAGAGAAAGTTTTAAATTAAAAATAAACGGGTGAGGACCACAGAGATAGTAGAGAGGTTAAGGTACTTTTCTTTCATGTAGCTAACCAAGTTCAGTCACCATCATTGCATATGGTTCCCTGAGCACTGCCAAGAGTGATGTCTGAATACAGAGCCAGGAGTAAGTCCTGAGTAGTACTTGGTGTTATGCCAAAGCAAACAAAAATCCTAGACAAACATATAAATAAGTGAATGTGTTCATTGTTGATAGATATGAAAATTATAACTCAAGTCTCCTAACCCCTCATGTCCCATCTTTTTCATTAGGGCCTTATGAGGATCAAAAGTAGGCTAGCAGTATTGTGTTTTTGTGTACTTCTTTATAACTTCCATGCTCTCCTACCTCTTTTTATTATTTTTATAAGTATTCCTCCTCTAAATAATGTTCTTACTATTTTGTCTGATGGATTCCTATCATCAAATATATATTATATATCTTTGATATTTGTTAAAAGGCTCTCAAACCATTGCAGTTCCTAAATTTCCCCATCTAAGAACAGATATTTGCCATCTTGAGAACAAAAGCACTCCCTTGACAATGTGCATTATCTGATATGATCTTTCAAAGTTAAGGAATATGGGTTTCTGATGGTGATGTAAAACAGAGAGACAAATACTGCCCCAGAAGAAAGTGGAAGAGGGTATCTCAGAGCTTTGGTGGGGAAGAAGTCTAACTATGGCAAGGGAAGAAACAGTCAAGAAGGATGGCGTATGTATTCATGTTGGGCTTCAAGCCTAGTCCTCACATTATAAACTTCACAAAGGTTTTTTGAAAAAGATCTTTAGAAAAACTCTTTCAATTTAGATAAATGTGGCATTAAACCACTAATCATTAACCCTTTGCCTCTTCCTATTCAACCCTTAATCAGATTATACAAAAGCTTTCAGATGTTTTTGATTTCAAAAGCAGTGTGAGGATGAGGTGGAGCTTCCAAATGACTGGCTTGAGCATCTAAATTTTAAACTTTTACTACTGGATACAGGTCCACAAGATAAATTCTTCAGTAGTAAAAGAACTTCATTATTGCCTCCTAAAAGTTCCTGTATATTTGGAGCTGAAATGTGTATAATTAGTGTATTTTCTTTGTTTTTTTGTTTAATTCAACAAATATTGAATGAGTCCATCTTATGAATCTTCTGCTATACTAAGGGATGCAACGACATTTCATATGTAACTATTACCAGGTAATAGAGAATAGAATAAATATTTTGTGGGTTGAAATGTAAAGATATAATCATTATTTGGCTTTCTACCTTTGGATAGAGTTTGTAATGGTGGTACGCAGCTTCTATTATGACCTTCATAAGGATATTGGAAGCGTATATCCAGTGCAGTTTTGTTGACTACCCAAAGGCATTTCTTTTATTCTTTCCATTATAGACACCTCCTATTCTTTTTTTATGTAGGAGTACTGCTATTTATTCAGCCACTGATTAGGCTGGATGAATTGTGCATGAAGTCCACTTTACTTTTTTTTTCATTTTTTTTATAATTTTATTGATTGAATCACCACGAGAGCAGTTACAAAGCTTTTGGGTTTAAGTCTCAGTCATACAATGAAACACCCATACCTTCAGTGCCATTATCCACCACCAAAATCCCCAGTATACCCCCCATCCCACACCCTCCCCCTACCTGTAATTGGGCACATGATTTCCAAATTACTCTCTCTATACTTTGATTACATTCAACATTTTGACAACAGACCAACCATTATTATTTGGGATTTTACCCCAACACTCAGTTCTGCCACAAAGGCAACAATAGACCATTTGTTTTCTATTGCTGGTTGTGAATAACATGATGTCACGTGGCTGCAGTAGTGGCCACACAATTTTGAAATTCCAAAATTTTAACAATTAAATCCAGAGGGATTTCTTGCCAAAACCTAATTGGTTCTGAGATATGTTCCTGAGTCTCTAGGATCATGGCCATTAAACAATTTGAACAGGAGCTAGAGAGGCTATTCGTGGGCGGCGACTCAGGGTCTTGTTGGAGTGGGGAGGAAAGGGCTGGCTCCACCCCATCCCATGAGGCCCCTTGTGTCTTGTCACTGAGGGTCCAAACCTGACTGTCCAATAGCCTCTGGCGGATGGCGGCCACCCAGCCACCAAGGGGGAGTAGGCGGAGGGACAACACCCTTTCCCCCCTGGGGTGACCCAATAACAGTAACCTACTGCGCAGTCCAGATGCATTTCTGCCAAAAGCTGCTGGGTTTCAAGATTTGTTTCTGAAGGACACCTTATATTCTTAAGAGAGTTTAACTCACTATTTTAAATGACTCTGTAATTAATGAATGTGGAGTATTCTCTGCGTTTAATGAAGAACAGATAACGCAGGCACTACAAAAAATATTTGTCAGTTGACTGCTCTACAGCTTGCACACATGGTCCAAAAGTGACCTAGACGAACTTTTCTACTGTTTTAAATCAATAAATTTCAAGGCTGAGCAGATAAAACAGGTAGGGTATTTGCTGGCAAGTGGCACACCCACATTTGATATCCAGCATCCCATATTGACCTCTGAGCAACACTAGGAGCAATCCCAAGTGCAGAGCCAGGAATAACCCCAAGCATTCTCAGGTGTGTAACCAAAAAGCTAAAATAATAACAATAATAAGTCTTAATCAACATCTTTATAACCCATACTTCCACCTGTCTTATTTAAGATGTGTAAGGGGTGAAAGAGATAAATTATTGAAAGTACATAGGATTCACAAAGACTAAAATTAATCGATGCTAACAATACTGAAAAAAATAAAATTAGAGAGTATGTCAATTTCAGAAAGAAAGATCAAAGGTTCTATTGCTTAATATCAAGTCTAGATTAAATCTAGAAATCAAGCCAGGAATTTATTGATTATGGAAGTCCTGGAGAGCAAAGATATCTAGAATTGACAAATATATCGATAACTGGCCAAGTTGAATTTCTGGAGGATTGCATAATTCATCCTTTGGTGTTTGGTTGACCCATATGCCAGCAATCAAATAACCCTAGTTTCTGGAAGTCTTAAAGAGCCTTGAGCAGGAAAACTGGAGTGTTCTAATTCCTAACTTAAAATTGTTTTTGATTTATTAACTTTTGACAAACATCTATTATACAGATATCTTCCTTTCTATTTTTGCATATTAAGTTTCCCAAGTTTGTATAGTTTTTCCTTCTTTCTTATTCTGTTCCATGTTTCTCAACATTCCCAGTGGTATGTTAAACAATTCCCCCCAAATACCTGTGTCCCAATTGCAGAAAGCAGTGACTATTTTACTCACATGGCAAAAGAGTTTTTGCAGTTGTGCTAAAATATCTTGAGACATGTGGAGTGGATTATGTTGGATTATCTGGGTAGGCAGACTGGTCAGAGGCAGAATCCATATCAGAATCAGTCTATACAAAGTATTGGGGTAACAGAAACCAGGGGTTGGGTTACCTCGAGGGTGAAGGCAGGGACCATGAACCAAGGAATGAAAGTACTCTCTAGAAAGGGTGAAGAAACAAAATATCTTCCCTATAACTTCCAGAAAACACAGGCCTGCATACACAATTTTTGCACTAAAATATTTATCTCACAACTCTTAAAAAAGTGTGGTTTTAATTTCTTAAGTTTGTGGGAATTTGTAATAGCAGCAATAGGAGACTAAACTAATGCCTATTTTCTCATGATTTCTAAATCCATTAAGCATCTTTTCTAACCTCTCTCTTGAGCCCCTGCTCTCTTATGTAATTGATGATGTGTCAGTCTACCTTGGTGTTTTATAGGTACTTTAGACTCAGTACCTGAATGTTGTCTCCTACTCTCTGTCTTCTATCATGCTAACAGCATCACTAAATACCTGGATGAGACTCATGCAGAAAATGCAAAGAATTATTTAGTCCCTATATTTTTTCCCTTTCTACAAAC
>JAOXYA010000005.1:20634513-20656770 GCA_028565675.1 Sorex palustris | reverse complement strand
CTCTCCTTCCTTCCTTCCTTCCTTCTTTCCTTCCTTCCTTCCTTCCTCCCTCCCCCTCCTCCTCTTCTTTCTTTCTTTCTTTCTTTCTTTCTTTCTTTCTTTCTTTCTCTCTCTCTCTTTCTCTCTTTCTGTGCTCAGTATATTTTTATTTTGTTCTTGGGTCACACCCACCAGTGCTCAGGGCTTAGTTCTGGCTCTTTGCTCAGGGATTTCTCCTGGAGGAGCTCAGAGACCATATGGGGTGCTGGGGATCAAACCAGCCACATGCAAAGTTAGAGCCCTACCTGCTGTACTATTGCTCCAGTCCTATCAGTACAATTTCTCACAGTAGAGATTACCTCCTTCCCTACTGCTAGTTCAGGTAACCACTAATATTTTTCACTATCTCCATAATTTTGACTTGATTATAAATGTGATCTCATTGGAATCCAGGAGTACAGTGTCTTCTAAAACTGGCTTCTTTAACTCAGCAACATAGATTTCAAGGTACCCATGCCTTTTTTTGTGTCTTGTAAATTCATTTCCTTTATCATAGAATAATACTCCTATTGTCTAAAAATCAAGGTTTGTTCATCCATAAACTGACTGAAGAACATCTTAGTGGTTTACAAAACTTGTCTATTATACATAAACATCATTGCTTAATTAAAAGTAGCTGTTATACACATTCACGTGTAGATTTTTGTAGTGACATAAGTTTTCACATCATAAGTGCTTGTGAATGGGATGGCTAAAGTGAAATACTATTTTTCCCTAAAAATATATTTGTTTTCTACTGTAAAATTTTAGAAGATGCTTTTCTAAAACCCTGAAGATTTTAGGTTTTTAGCATTTCAGGCTTGATAGCTCAAAATAACAATTCTCATAGCCAGAGATGCATTTGAATGAGTCAAGACCCACCTCTAACTACACACTGCTAAAACAGGATGATATTTCCAGGGTCTTCCTGGGAGATGTTCCTTTTTCCTCCCCTGTCTTGTGGCTACAACTAAATACAAAGAAGTTCATTCCCGGGTTCCGAACTTGCCAAGGGTGCAGCCATTCTATGAGCTTAGGTCAGTGGGGGCTGAGCACTTGGAATTCTCTCTCAAATCAACCCTATCAACCCGCCTTCCCCTTTAACCTCCTTAGAGCCGCTTCCCTACCACCTCCTTATCTTGCTTTTCCGGCCACCTGCTCCCAACAGGAGCTGCAGGCTCTTAGGACAAAGGGCCGGATCCCAGGGCAAAGCTCTGTCTCTGCAAGGAGCAGGTGGAGTTTCAGGCAGCTGGGACCCTGCGGTAAGAAATCAAAGCAATTGACAGACAGGCACACAGGCAGGCAGCCCCTGGGGAGTCAGGAAAGACGTATGGAGATCGGCGAAAGGGCCTGCCGGCCTGAATTTAGGGTCTTAAGTGGGAGTGTGGAGGAAGAGTTGAGGGGCCAGACCTCAGAACCAGGGTGCATTACGCTCCCTTCCTGTGACTTTGAGCGAATGACTGATCTTCGTGATCTCCGACAGTTTCTGCTGGGAGTGCCCAGTATCTCTGCCTGATGGGATCAATAAAAGAACACAAGCACGGGCACTTTGAGCACAGAGCCTCCTGTTGGACATAATAGATGCTCTCTATTCTTGCCATTACCGTCATTGTTATAAATAATGGCAGGAGTGCGGGGGTCCTGAAAGGCCAGTCACCTCACAGCTACATTTTCAGAGAAGCTTAGAGCAGGAAAATGACCTCCGAGGTCAGGCAACCCAACCGACTCCTTCATTTTTCATTGCAAAAAGGACAGAGGCTGAGATTTGCCTTAGGGCCAGTCACTAAATTCTGCGTAATTCTGGGGGAGCTTGACTTGGATGTCCCTTGGTGACAAACTCTGTGCCTGGAATTGGAGGGAGATAATGCACACACTGCCTCTCTAGGCTGACCAGGTGGACAGAAGGGACCCTTGGGGGAATGTAGCAAGGGTTACTTGTTGTCAAGGAGACAAAGGTGAGGAAATCTGGCTGGACATGAGTGTTGTCATTTGGGTTAACATCTTACCTGGTGAAAAGAGAACTGCTGACACAAATGCTTGAAAGCAACTCATGATTCATGACCTTATGTCTTTGGGTGGCTGGTCACCCCTACCCAGACTGACTCCCCTTGGTGGACATGTTTTTCTGATCTGACTGTCCCAGCTTTGTAGCAACTATTATGAAACAAGCAAGTCCCAGACAGCATAGAGTGTACCTGCTAGGACACAGGTCCTTGGGCATCTGGGGGCGTTTTTGTGAATGTCTGGGCCCCGAGAGGACTTTTTTTTAAAGGGGGCAACAGCTCTCCTTTTGCAGAGTTGTTCTTTATGTCCAACTCAGTGGGAGAATGATTAGAAGGAAAAAAGGCGCATCATAGATTGGAACCTTTGATTCTTTCATGCAGCAAAATGCCCTTTCTGTTGAGGGGCTCAGATCCCAGGGGCTTGTCTGACAGCAGGTTGAAGTGGGAGAGCTGAACCCCTCAAATCAATTAGACTAAACTACCTTTCACTCCAGTTTTTAAACCGTTCAAAGGGCCATATGGGTGATAGAAAAGGAAAGTTTTCAGTTTCTTAATTGCCAAAGTTCCCCACCCAAAACAGCTTAAGAGAAGGTTAATTATGGTGACATGTTAAAGAAACCTCAACCTTCTAAAATGCCTCCTGGAGAAACTGATGTGAGTTTAATAGGATTTTAATCCAGTGTCTTTTGAATACTTGGAGTCTATTCTCCTGCTATCCTCTCTTCTGATGACCTCAAATCCGTCTTCAAATCAACATGAAAGAGCATTAATATCTTCCCCCGATCAATCTACTAATCCTTTTATCTTCCCCTTTGAGTAGTCTGCATAACATTACACTTAGCTGGGGCTGGAAAATTCCTACATGGAGACAGGTTGCAACCAGAAGCAGCAGACGGACAAAATGTCTATAACTCTATTGCTGTATATGATTCTGTATCTCTACAATACTAGGTACTCTAGATATGCAAGAGATATAGAATCACTCTTTTATGTCATATTTTTATAACTTATTTTCCAAGAGCAAATAAACATTTAGTGGATTTTGTTCAAAATACGGTGCTTATTTCATGATATGGAAACTAAGGGAGTCTAGATTTCCAATATGGCATCCATCCATCCATCCATCCATCCATCCAACCATCATCTGTTTAACTGCTTATTTATCCTGAAGTCACTTATTTTGTCTCTTTTATTTGCATCAATTCCTGAAACAACGAATTATGGCAAGCATTGTTTAAAGACAAAGCAACATCATTAATCATTTTCTTTCCCTGTTTTGTGGCTCTTCCTCCACTTTCTGTTGTTTTCTCTTTTGTTGTAATTTTCTCCCCTATGTACTCACAAGGCTGATGTTTCAGGTCAAGTGTTGGGGAAGAAAGGATAGGATTCCTTTGGAAAATCTGAAAAGCCCCTAAGATTGTGGGCAAAGTGGCATACCCATGTGAGCATGTCTACCTTTTAAGACAAGTAAATCATGTTTCCCCAAAAGTTGAGTCCTTTTAGAGAGAAAATGCTTAGGGCTGAAGGGATCTGGCAGATTGGGGCAGTTCTCTTTCCCATCACCCACATCTCTCTCTCTATTCTTTTCTGTTGTACCCACTTCCCTTTGTTCCCACTTCTGTTCCAACTCTTCTGCAAGTCATTTCATGGCTCCCTGTGAGCCTCACAGGGCTATAAATGCTTGTGGTTTCTGGTCTATGAAGATCAAGGATCTGAAAGCTAGTAAAATACACACAGAATTAACTGCTTTAGCAGACTTCATTTGGATGCTTGCTGGTTATGTTGGTGTTGCCCTATGTACTATGGGCAGGAGATGGAACTTTTTCAGAAGACTGTCTCCACTAAGACACGCCAACCTGTAGTTATGAGAAAAAACATAAGCAGGTGGAGAGGGAGGGTTACCAACTGGTGCTGTAGACTGGCTTAGGGATTGTTCCTTGCAATCTATCAGAGACAACTCTGTTTATTGTCAAGGGTAGGTCTAGAGAAAATATTGTGTCTGTGTTCCTGTGCCCAGGCAAAGAGCTTCAGACAAGAAAGAATTATGAGCAGGTTCACAATCAAAGACAAATTCCTCCATTGTATGCACATTCAGGCATGTCAGAGTAAGGTTTTTTTTTTTTTTGCCTTTTAAGGCTTAGAAAAATAATTTTTTCTTTTTTTTTTTTTGGTGGAGGGTATTGTACTACACCTGGTAGTGCTCACAGCTTACTCCTGACTCTGCACTTTGGAATCACTCCTGAAAGTGCTCAGGGGACCGTATGTGGTGCTGGGGCTGGAACTCAGGTTGATCACATGCTAACAAGCTGTGACCTGCTGTACTATTGCTCTGGTCCCAAGGCTTTTAACGCTTTTTAAGCTTTATAACTGCCAGCACCAACGTAGCATTTTCTCATGTTAGGTTTTAGAAAATGAGAGAAAGAGATGAGCTTAAATAATAGAATAAATTTTGAAACTTTCATTGTTTACATTCAGTTCCTGGGTTGTAGCAGTTGACCAAGGGGGTTGCCTTCTTCCGGCTCCCCTTCTGTCATCAATAATGTGAAGGCGACTCACCTGAATGATACCTGCAGAGTAATCGATACATTTATCTCCAAGACTTTCCTAAGAATAGACAGTGAATCTTATGATCGAGGCAAATTCAGAATCACGAAGCTAAAACTCTTTGGAGAAATGGCTGCCTTGACATGCTATTGGGGTCAATTCGATAGTTGTGTAAGTTATGAGGTGTTACAGTAAGAACATCTTTCCTTACCCCATTTTTCTGAGTGATAGGAATGTTTCCTCCGGGGATGGAGTGATAGCACAGCGGGTAGGGCATTTGCCTTGCATGCAGCCTACCTGGGTTTAATTCCCAGCATCCTATATGGTCCCCTGAGAACTGCCAGGAGTAATTCCTGAGCGCAAAAGCCAGGAGTAACCCCTGATCATCCAGGTGTGACCCAAAAAGCAAAAAAAAAAAAAAAGGAATGTTTTCTCCGCTGAAGGAAGTAGTGACAGAATGTGATGGGTTTAAAACCTAATGTCAATTTGAGATGGATTGAGGGAGCTCCCTTGTGATTTAGGAAGAGGTGACCTGATGGGGTGGGGGGAGTGTCATGGTTTGAGAATGATGAGAAGCATTGCTCTCAGGAAAAGTATCTTCTCAAGTAGATTTTTCTTTCTTTTCTCTCTCCCTTTGTGCCCCTCTTTTCTTTCTCATCTTTCTTTTCCTCCTTCCATCCTGACAACATCCACGACAGAAGCCAGTGACCCTCCCCTCCGCCCTGTCCCCCTCCCCTGCCTTTCCAATGCTTCTTTTATTTTGGCAACATTCGACATCATTATTTTCCAGTATTCTCTTTTCTTGGTATTTAGTCCATGATGTGGCCCTTGCTTGTGGAAATCCTGACTATTGGGATTTTCTTTCTTCTTTTACTCCTTTTTTGAGAACACGGGAGCCAGCATTGCCACATCTTTCTCTTTAATTCATGCTGAGATTCAAATTCAGATGATCACTCACTCATTGCAATGGATGTTTATGGATCCTCTAATCAGCATGGGGCTATGGGAGGGGGTCACGATACCTGGGTTCCCCTGTTTTATAATCTGGTCTGGTCGGTGGCTGCTCTCTGGGAAGACTTAGGTTGGGATTAGGAGGGAAACACCTTCAGGAGAACATGGGAGATTACTAAAGCCAGCGTTGGATTTGATTGTCGGAAGAGGAGTTGAGCAAAGGAGGTCTCTGGCAGCAGATTAAAACTCTACATCAGAAATTTTTAGCTGGACTCTGATCAGCTGTACACTGGCCATAGCTGATTTGAAAGTGGCGGTCGAAGATCATTAAATGAAATGGTTTGGTATTTGGGGACACAGTAAGCACCCGATGAGATACATGATACTTCAGAAGGGTTGGGGTTGAAATAAATGCAGGTCATTCTCTTATTAACTCATCATTCTGCCCATTCTCTTTACTACCATCATGCCTCATTTTATTCAATACAACAGTTTCACTCTTTAGTTCACACCAGCTTCTTTTTATCCACTGGGTTCTTATTCCCTTTGTAGCATCTAGGGGAGAGCTCAAATGTTTTACCACTTACATCAATGATAAAAGTAGACCCTAGAACCATCCCTCTTGGCCTTGGTTGTCTATCTGGGAGCTGGTAGAACATAGCATTGGCTAACCTATGTTGCCAAGAGGTTCCTAAAGGACCCCTACCTCCAGAAAGCACCTCAGAGGAAGGAGATAAGACACTCAAACATTCACCGTGCAGAATACGGGCAAGTCAGCCCTTCTTGCTTGGTGGGGAGCTGCTGTGATCAGCACAGGGATTGCTGGGGTGGGGGGTGGAGGGTGGTGGTGGTGAAGGGGCTGGAGCCTCTTGCCTTGGGGGCAGAGGAGACAATCAGGATCTTGGGACAAGGCAGAGAAGAGGTGAAAGTGCCCTTCTATTTCAGGCCCAGGAAAATGGAGGATTTATTGCTCCCCAGACAGGCAGGAGGCAGAAGTCAGGGCAGGCCTGGGTGCCTGGTTGACTAAACCCTGGGGCTAGTGAGTATCTGGTGGAGGAGGGGACTCTGCCTGCACCTTGAACTGCTATAAATTTAATAGGCCTGCTCTGACCCACTGGCCAGGAAGCTGGTTCCAGCCAGCTCTGGTAGGGGGGGGTGTTGGGGGAGGGTGTGCTTTTGCCCAGGGGTCCTCTTGGACCAGCCGGCCCTTGGCGTCCGGGCTGAGCAGTTGACCCTGACTTAATGAGACCACAATGTGGGTGTCCTGGGCCAGCTCTCCTGCAGGGCTGCTTCCTTTGGAGCCAAATCAATATTTATTAATGATCTGCCCCCCCTCGGGTGCCTCTGGCTTCACAGAGGACCTCTGTTGGCCAGCCTGCCAGAGTCATTCATTAACCACTGTGCCCGGCGGCCCATGAGGCCATGCAGGGGGCTCCCAGGGGCCAGCCCACCGCAGAGGTATTTGCAAAGGTCATGAATGAGCTAATCTGATTTAACTTTTTCAAACAGAGGCCTGGGGTGGAAGCGGGACAGTATCTAGTGTCTGGGCTGAGAGTGAGACAGGGAGGAGGAGGGGGGAGGAGGAGGAGGAAGAAGAGGAGGAGAAGAGTAGCCTTCAATCAAGCAAGGAGGGAGATCTCTCTGCAGAGCAGAGGGTTTGGATGCGCAAAAGTTGCTCTTCTGCTATTTAAGGAGGTGTGGGACAGCATTGTCCTAGGAAAAATTTTCTCCACCTCCTGTTGGGTTCCTGTTTTTGGCTTCTTCTCTTTTCTCTCTCAAGGTGAGGGATAAGGAAGCTCAAATGAAAGCCCTCCTACCACTCTGTGCTGCATAGCCCTGGTGGTAGTTATGGCACCAGTTACAGAGCTGTCACTGTCTCTCTGTCTCTGTCTCTGGTGTCTCTCCCTTTCTCCTCTCTGTGTCTGCTCCCTCTCTTGCTCTTTCTCCATCTCTCCTCTCTGTGTCTGTTTCTCTCTCTCTCTCATTCTCTCTCTCGCTCTCTCTCTCTCATTTGATGCAGTTTCTTGCCGACCTGCAAAAGTCATTTCATCTCCTTGAGGCTTATTGTGTTCAACAGTAGTGCAGAAAGAGTTCTGCCTCCCCACTTTGTGCTTTGACGCAGTGGACATGAAATGCTTTAGCCCCATTGCAGGTGCTCAGGGAGCTCTCAAATCAATTGTTCTTGCAAATAGAGTGAGAGGCATCCATGACTTGGAGCTAGAAACATCAAGAGTCCAGGGATAGAGAATGGGGATGCAAGAATGAAGTCTTGTGACCTGCGGGAGTTCATTGACTTAACCAGACAGGAGTCTCTAGTGTTAGGGTTTTAAAGACTGAACTTCAAGTGCAATGACACCGTAGGTCTCAGAAGGCAGGCGAGGAACCGAAGACCTTGCCCATTTCTGTATGGAAACCAGCATCTCTGGGATCCATGATGTTGCTCAGAGTTGCCCAGCTGGGATTGGCTTGTGTGACACTTGAACCAAGGCCTCCTTCTCCCAGCCTAAGAATATGACCCCTTGTGCAGTATAAAGTCGGGGTACAAATGCAGAGGGTTGGTTCTGGAGGCCCTTGAAATTTTTCTGCCTTCAGGACTCTTTGCTGACTCAATCCCCCAACATCTGGCCACTACTAGGTCTATTTTCCTTAAACCTTAAAAATTTCCTTAAACCTTGCCTCTGTTCTCCATGGTAACAGCTGACGAGGTCGTGCTTCTGACCTTTATGCCTGGTCTGGGTCTTCATTCTGCCCTAGACAACATACAGGTTGTGTATTCCCAAGGGCTACTAAGACATGACGCTTAACTGAGGTGAGAAAGGGGGCGAGGAATCAGCAGTAGATTCCTAGGTAGGGCTAGGTTGCTTCCTTGAGAAAGTGGGTTCCAAAATAGCCACCTCTGGCCCTTTTTAATAGTCTTCTCCGATGACCATCAAAACGCAGCCAGATGCTTATAAAGACACCCGGCTCTGTGTCCACACCGCTGTACGAGATTGTCCTGTATTAGCTTGTTGAACCCTCTGACATGTCTTCGAGTATTGTAGCCATTCTAAAGCAGAAACTAGTGGAACACTTTGCAGAAAGTGTCACGGTTTTAAAGGTGCAGGGATGGGAGACAGTGGTCTGGCTCAGAGTCGATGAGGCTCCAGCCTGGCTGTGCCCTGGGACATTTCTGAATGATGGTAGGTCTCAGAAGCCACCAGAAGACCCTGGACAGGGGTGAGCAGCGCTTTTGGTCTATTATAGACATACATCCCAGGGGTCTGGGGTATGGTAAGCCATATTGACCTCACTCTGCTCTTCGCCTTTAGTCCTTTGAATTTTCAAAACCTTCTCAGCAACTTCCCCTGGTTTTTTTTTTTTTTTTTTGTAATTTTCTCTCCACACCAAGAAGTCTGAACAAAGCCCTTTATCCACTGTTTTCACTTTGGAGGAAGTAAAAGAAAAATGTTCCCCAGAGCAGGCACAGGCTGGTTCTGCTGCCCCCTGGTGTTAGATTGGAAAATGGCAGCAGGCACAGGTCTAACCAAGGTGGGTTTCAAACTGGTTTCTCCGACGAGAGGAGAAAGGGAAAGGGTCTTTTGGGAAAGGCCTGGGGATCTAAACAGAGACAGTGCCTGAACTTCCAGAAGCAAGCAAGGTTGATGCTTTGATGGGAATGGAAGTGAGTTTTCTGTGCTCTCTGATCAGTCTCAGGCCTTCCGATTTGAACTCCCAAAAGGAATAGCAGCAAATGAACCCAACAGTTCAATATTGTATTGCGGGGGAAACTGAGGCCCAATACTAGAACGCCTGTGACCATACAGCTGAAATAAAGACCCTGTATTGACTCAGTCTCCCTTCTTTCTTCCTCTTCTCTTCCCCTCCACCTTCCTCCTTTCTTCTTCCCCTTGAACCCTTTTCCTCTCCTCCTTTTTATAAAAAATCATCATCATTCAGGGGCTGGAGCGATAGCACAGTGGGTAGGGCATCTGCCTTGCACGCGGCTGACCCGGGTTCGATTCCCAGCATCCCATATGGTCCCCTGAGCACTGCCAGGAGTAATTCCTGAGTGCAGAGCCAGGAGTAATCCCTGTGCATTGCCGGGTGTGACCCAAAAAGAAAAAAAATCATCATCATTCAAATCGTTGTCCTCTCAAAGACCAAGGACAAGCACTCACAGCAGGCCAGTCACTGAGCTAAAATGTGGCACATTTGCTGCAGTATTTAACTTATGCCATGATGCAATCGTATGAAATGACAACTTTGGTCTGCTTGTGAGTAAATAAAGGAAGGCTCTGGGAGGGGAAAATCTTGCAGACTCACCCTGAGCGGCAGCCTTTCTAACCTGACTGTGAGACTCTGAGCTGCTGCTTGTGCTGTGTTGAATAAGAACAGAGGCCCCCTCTAGACTCCCCCACCCCCCGTAAGTGCTTTGAAGTTAATAGGCAAGTAGTGGTAGTTTTAACTATGTGCTGCAAGTTACATGTGCCAATTCATTGAGCTCCATCTGCTCCGCTGCTAGAGTAGCACTTTATAGAACCATCAGCTCCATTTCACAGATAGGAAGAGTGAGGCACTAACAGATTTAACCTTTTGTCCTGGGTGCCACAGTTGGTGCAGACACAGAACTCACACCCAGACTCTCTGAGGGCTTCCAGGTCCTTAACGCCTTTCTCCCTGAGTCAGACAGGGACCCACCTCTGCAGTAGGCACAGGTTCTAGCTCTCCCAGGTCCTTTTGGACTTCTTAAGGTGGTGTCAGGTTAGCAACACCCTCACCACAGGCTCTGGGGCCTTAAATTATTATCAAAATAGCATTCCTGTCACCTCCACCGCTTTCTCCTACTTCCTTCTCCAAATACTTGCTGGTATTGCCAGGTTTGAAATTTACCTCTCATTGTATCACTGTCATCCTGTTGTTTCTCAATTTTCTCGAGCGGGTGCCAACAATGTCTCTATTCCTCCAAGCCCTGAGATTTTTTTCAGCCTCTTCTTACTCGTCTTTTCCCAACGATTGGAGCCTCCTTCAAGGTCAAGAGAATGAGACCTGTTGTCGTTACTGTTTTGTGGCATATCGAATACACCACAGGGAGCTTGCCAGGCTCTGCCCATGCGAGCGGGATACTCTTGGTAGCTTGCCAGGCTCTCCGAGAGGCATATATTTATATATTTCTCTCTATGATTTGTTTCCTACTGTCTGAACCCCATCAAATATGGTGTGGTAATTATGAAAAATGTGTATGAAGTGTCTTATGACAGTCTGGAAAGCGGCCTGAAGTGTGGCGGCAGTTGGGCAGTGGAGGTCAGCTGCAGGGGCTGGGTCCCTTGGAGCGGGAAGGGTTCCCACCCACCCCACTCTGGGGCATCCCAAGTGAAAACAGCCTGGCACGGAGTCAGGAAATTTACCTATTGCTTGTGTAAATTCACCTACTGCTTTGGGACAGGAGAGGCAGAAGAGAGGATGTGTGGGCACAGAAGTGGGACTTGAGAATGACAATGGGCTGGGCACAAGGAATGGACTCAAGGGAGAGAGTCTGACCCGGTTCTGATGACAGCAGGTCATCTTCTCCAAGCTCCGGCGCCAGTCCACGTAGAATAGATGCGATCTCTGATGCCCACCACAAAGGCCCTTTGGGCCAAGTAAAGCTCTGGGTTCAAGGAGAAAGGGATGCTTGGAGGAGTCCTGGTGATAAGAATGGAAGCCAGGCCCTTCCAGGGGAGTAGAACATACTGCTGAGTCTCCCCAGACCCCAAAGTTTAGCGGCCAGAACCCAGGAGTCCCATAAAGAGGCTGCCTGCCCAGTGGGTATGAAAATAACCACAGCCCAAGGACTGAGCTAGGTGACCCCATTGGCTTCTCTTACTGCCACACGCCTGATGTTGGTGGGCCCCACGGGTGGTTCATGTGAAGCGGGGAGGAGAAAGATGGTCACTTTCTCCCGATCCACCTCTGCCAACTGGGATCCAGGGTTACTGGGTTCTTGTCTTGCCTCTCAGAAAAGAATTTCAGGAGTAGATGAGCAGTGAAATTACACAGGTTTTTTAAAAAATTTTTTTGGAGGTTTTGAAGGGAAGGAGGGAGAGAAAGTGAAAGAGTGGAGAGTAACATCTCAAGAGAGAACCTGGGCTTCTCCAAGGGTGAAGACACACATATCCCAGCATTAAACATGAAAGTATGAAAGTACACATATAAAGAGGGGAGATGCGGGTGACACACGTGCTCAGGCCCCACATGTGCTTGACCACATGGGCACAAACAGCCCATGGGCTCGGACAGCATATGCATGCCCTTCCTTTGTTCAAGGTGGCTTTTATAGGGTTTTTCCAACCTGTCCCCACTTGGGGCTTCTACCTAAGTAAAAGTCCCTTGCTAGGGAGGTTACCAAGAGAGTTGGGAGTGGTGATGGTCGTCTTTGAAATTATTTTCCCGGCCTTTTGTTTCTGCAGGAGCTTCTATTGGAGGGTGTTGGTCCAGCCTCCTCAGGATCTATTACAGCCTGGCACCAGTTCCCCAGGGCTATTAACACTATAGCGCTGTCCTCCAGCTGGTCCAGTAACGTCTCCATTGTGAGACTTGTTGTTACTGTGTTACTTCCCAGGAAATTTACTGCCATTGCCTTGAGAGGGGGCCTTCCCTATCTGCCTGCCTGCCTGCCTACATCATCCCTGCTTCTGTTATACAGCCTCAGGAATCATTCAGACAAGACCACTGGGCTTTGGGGGTGGATGGGAACAAGGAAACCTCCAGGTGGGGAACTATATAGTCGAGTAGGGATTCAGCCCAAGGTCTCACTAACTATGTTTCTGGGCTGGCCACTTCACTCTGCTGTTGCTTAGCTTTCTCGTTTATATGGAGAACTTGGAGCACCCGTCTCGTGGTATTTAGAATACACTCTCTGCTCATTTTGATTTATGAGCACAGGGAAACAAGGGCCAGCATCTGAGTTGTTGGAAACAAGACGCCAAGAGAACCTTCGTTCACAGTGTTGAGATGCACCTGTTGCTTTGTGGAAGAAGGCTTACGGGTGGGAGATATTCTCCACTCTGGACAGTAGATGGCGCTCGCGCCCCTCCCGGTCGTGCCAAAGAGGTCCAGAATCACAGCCAGGCTTAGACCCACTTGGTCACTAGGCTGCGCCATTTGCTTACATTGCCACTTGCCGATGGTCCTGTTTGTTCCTCTAGCAGCCCTAAACTTCAAGGAATTACTCCATCAAACATGTGATGTGCGGTGCCTGGCACCTGGCAAGGTCTCAAGAACGTTAGCTATTCTTCTTCCTTTTGTTGTTGTTATTGCTCCCAGTTCTGTGTTTGGTTCAAAGGCACAGACTGGATGCGTGGGTAGTGGTCAGACCTGCTGTTTGCATCTTTCCCCTAAACTTCATTTCAGAGGAAGCATAAAATGCGTTGGGCTCACTTGGCAACTCCCACCAAGACTTTTATGCTGTGTGAGCTTTGTTGACTTCCCTCAGCTTTCTAAACCTTGGTTTCCCCTGCCTACTCTAGGAGACTAAACCTCATGGTGCTCTGACTTGGGAGATTTTCGGAAACAGTAATGAGACCAGAGCTGCGTTCTGTGGATGGTGGCTCCACGTTAGCAAGACTAGGTTCACTTCTACCTTTCCCCTCGGCCCTCCTTTGCTTTTAGCACCTGGATCTGTACTTCCTGTCCTTGCCCTCAAGGCACTATTGTCTAAAGATCGTTCCTTATGGTTCTTCATCTCTGAAACAGTTCTGCCCCCCACCCCCCACCCCTTACCTTCCTTCCTGTGGGCCACAGGAATCTGATAGCTACCAGCTACCTTATCTGCTCCCCCTCCCCTCTCGCCTTGCAGGACCACATCTTGCAGCCCCCATAACTCGGCCCCTTCCCCCACCCCAGCTGCTCTCCCTGTAGGCTGCTCCTCAAGCAAACCAGCAGTTCCTTTCAGTGCTGCAAAGCATCTCCATTTCAAATCTCAACCGTCCCCTTCTCTGTCTCTCTGTCTCTCTGTCTCTCTGTCTCTCCCCCCCCCACCTTCTTGCCCTTTCACCAGTATTATGCAAATCAACTTTTGTTTGCAAAGATTTTGTGAGGTGAACCTGGGGGCTTTGGGAAAATTGCGCTGTGAGATGGCACCTCCCGAATTCACCTTGCTCTCTGGAGAGCAGCTTCTGAGTTTTACCTGATTCGCGTCTGGGATTAAGTGTTCTCTTCGGTTGCTAACAAGAACCACAGCTTTCTCCTCCAAACCCACAGGCAGGAGGGAAACTACAGTTTGAGATGCTTCAGAGAAGATCCCCACTCAGAAACCTTAATATGTTCGAAAACATTATTATTTATTATCATTCTTGTTATTGTTGCTGTTATTATTTTTGATTTTGGAGGCCATATCTGGCTGGGCTCAGGTCTGACTTCTGGCTCGGTATTCAGGGATCACTCCTGACAGTTCTTGGGGGGCCCATATATGATGCCGGAAATCAGACTCAGAGTCAGTTGCATGCAAGCAAATGTGTTATCTCTGTATTCTCTCCAGCCCTGGATGTGTATATTTTAAGTTAGATTCTTAAAAGTTAAGTGAAATAAGAAAAACAACCACTGCCCGGTATCATTTCTGTATGGAATCTAAACAAAAAGTCACGCTCACTACATAGAAAGTAGATAGTTGTTAGGGACTGAGAGTGTGAATGAATGCATGTGTGTGCGTGTGTGTGCATGTGCACATGTGTGTGCACATGTGTGTATGCTCGTATGTGTGCATGTGTGCATGTGTGAACATGTGAGAATGTCTGTGTGTGCACTTTGTGCATGTGTGCGCGCATGTGTATGTGTTGGGGAGATAAAGAGCAGAAGTTTAAAGGGCAGAGTTGGTGAGCTAGCAGGTGAATCAGCTCTGAGAATCGAATGCAACAATTTTCCATCTTTTGTATGCTGTCAGTTGCTACTTTTTGGACTTTCTTAAACTTGTAGACTGGGTTCTGCACACCATTCCTCCGGGCCAGCAGTTAGCTCTCACTCTCTTCCCGCCTTTCCTCCCAGGCATCCAGCCCCTTCCTCTCAGGGGTCTTTCCCAGCCTGGGCCTGGAATGCTGCATCTTAAAGACTTTCTTGGCTCCTGGATGTGGCCCTTGTATCACAGACCTCCAAGCCTTTGGGCTGGTTTCTGCTAACGGGAGGATCTGGTGCTTTTGCTTTTGGTCCTGCCTGTTTGCCTTCTAAACTTGGCTCTTTGTGAATTGCAGTGCCCTGGTTCCCCAAAACCATGCAAGAGCTTGACAAGTTTGCCAACCAGATTCTCAGCTATGGAGCAGAACTGGATGCAGACCATCCGGTGAGTTCATGGTCCTGGGGGGGGGGATGGGGAAGGGTTCCTTCCAGGCCTCCTACACCCAGAGCTTGGAGCAGTCTGCCTTCACTTACTTATTCATCATTTACTGAGTGCCTACAAATCCATCATCACCATCATTGTCATGAGGCCTGTGATGATGACTTTCGGAGGGGGAAAAGATGTAACATCATCTAGAAATTATTGTTTAGCGATACAATGGACCTTTGTGTATGCTCACTCACCCCCACACATATGGAAATCATCTTTATTTCTGATTTTATATCATTACAGAGGCTAAAGTCAAGTGCTTGGGAGAGTCAAGTGCGTTAAGAACTCTATCAGGGGGTTGGAGCGATAGCACAGCGAGTAGGGCGTTTGCCTTGCAAGCGGCTGAGCCGGGTTCAATTCCCAGCATCCCATATGGTCCCTTGAGCACCACCAGTAGTAATTCCTGAGTGCGTGAGCCAGGAGTAACCCCTGTGCATTCCCGGGTGTGACGCCCCCCCCCCCCAAAAGAACTCTATTAGGGGTTATGGGGCCGGAGAATGGTAACACTAGAATTGGATTTTAGAAGATAAGTTGAGGGGGGGAGGGTGTATGTGGTGTGTGTGTGTGTGTGTGTGTGTGTGTGTGTGTCTGTGGTAGAGCACATGTCATGTCTCCATGTGGCTCTGGTTTCTTCCCAGCATTGTACATGCCTGTTTCTCAGCTGTGCTGGGTGTGGTCCCGTTGGCTCTGAGCACAGCTGATTATGTTGCTGTGTGCCCAGGAACAGAGAGTGCTAAGGCTCAGAGTCCTGGAAGTACTCCAGATATTTATGGACTAGCTGGCTGGGGCTTTAGGAGAGAGAAAAGTGGGTTTGAGAAGATAAGGCTCAGGGCAAGGCTGGGGTCAGATGTGCTGTGAGTCTGATGAAGCAGGTGGAGGCAGGAGATGAGCTCCTGGGTGCTTGGGGCCAGCAGGCACATCCTTCCACTCTTGGATCATTTCTGAGCTGAGCACAGAGTGAGGTGGGGGCGGGGGATTCTCAGGGGCCTTTGTGGGAGGGGTGGGGTGGGGGAAAGGAAGGCTTCTGCCCGCTCTGTCACGTCCACAGGTGAGCAGGGCCGGGTGGCTCTTGCTGGACTACTCTTTGTTCTTGGCCCAGGAAAGATGGCTCCTACCTCTTGAAATTACATGGGAGCCATTTGCATTCCTAACACTTGGGTATCTCAGTGCCCTGCACCCCCACCCCACCCCATCCCCACCTGTGGGTCTCTGCAAGTAAGGAGTTTGCTCTCCATAAAGGCTCTCGATGGTATGGCGAGCACCCCATCAAGACTCCCTTTGGGGGCTGGAGAAGTTACAGCCCCACAGAAAGAAGTTACTTGTCTAAGGCCTAGAGCCTAGCACTGGGTTCTGAGACTCAGCTCATTGCTCCTGGTATCTTAAGAGTAAGGTGCAGAGACAGAAAGAGGCTCTTTCCAGGCTAGATGCCTCTCAAACATGAGCAACTCCTGCTGTTCATTCGAATAGCAAACCCTGACAGTGCACTTAGAATTGCAAAAAAAGCCTGTGGGAAGAAAGGGAAGAGCACAGTTTAATTCTTCTTTGTCTTTTGGTAGTTTCCTGAATTTTTGTTTTTAATAATAGGGAAAATATTTTTACGAACAAAATGCACCCTCAGACTTTAGAAAGAAAAAAAAACATAAAACATGTATTGTTTCATACTGGCCCCAAATAACAAACTATTAGATTTTTCAGTCTCCCTCTCACCACCCCAGAAATTTATACATCACTCATGCAGGTTAGGAATAAGTTGCTACCCAGCTCCCCAAAACAAGTTTTTTATTTTTGCTTTTTTGGTCACATCCAGCGATGCACAGGGCTTACTCCTGGCTCTGCACTCAAGAATTACTCCTGGCAGTGCTTGGGGGTGTTGGGACGTGGATCGTGATTTTCCTTTAATGACAGAGAGACTCCAGAGGCTGCAAACAGCAAGAAAGGTTTATTGTAAGACTGGCTAGCCAGGGTCAAGCCGCCTACACAGACAAGCAGGTCCAGCAGGTTGGGCAAGACACCAAGCTTCTTCAAAGGAGATCTTATATAGACCTTCACCAGCCATT
Organism: Sorex palustris; assembly: GCA_028565675.1. Taxonomy (NCBI): domain Eukaryota; kingdom Metazoa; phylum Chordata; class Mammalia; order Eulipotyphla; family Soricidae; genus Sorex; species Sorex palustris. The sequence goes on along the minus strand of JAOXYA010000005.1, from coordinate 20,639,863 downwards.
ACAGCAGAGCCTGCACATTTCATGGTCAATAGATTCATAACAACATATACTTTCTTAACCAATCCATTTAAAAGTACATAACTCCTTAGCCTATAGATTCAAAGATCAGCATTTATGTACATAGGCATTGTGGATAGTGGGCATCTGGTAACTTGGACATTTGGTTATCACCTGGCTTCCTTTGAGTCTCAGCCCTGCATTCTGGAGGGGATAAGGGAAGAGTTCCTAAGGGAGATAACAGATAAGGAGGGCAGGAAAGGGAGAGTTAAAATGTATAGAGTTTTAACTCTGGAATCTCCCTCAGGGTCCCTAGGGACCTAACAACATGTGCTCACCCACATGGCACAAGCCGCACATGGGCTCTGGCAGTATATGTGCGCGCTTCCTTTGTTCAGAGTGTCTTTTGTAGGATTTTCCTAGCATGCTCCCATATAGGACTTCTACCTAGGTAAAAGTCCATCTCTACGGGTGTTGCAAAGAGCTTAGAGTTGGGAGTGGTTGATGGTCTTCCTGGCCTTTTGCTCCTGCTGGAACTTCTCTTGGAGTGCGGGGTCCAGTCTTCTCTGGGTCTGTTGCTGGTGCCATGTGAAAGTCTGGTCAGTCCTGAGCTCACGAGGTATTGGAATATTGATTTTATCACATCCTAAGAATTCCATTGCCATGAGCCCTTCCCTGTCTACTTGCCTACATCAAAAGGACTCCCATTGCTCTCAAGACTAAGAGCCCTATCTCCAAGTTCTGACAGATTCTTTCCACAGGAATGTAGGGCTGACATTCATTTCTGACTTGTATCAATCTCAGGAGTGACAGACCCTCTGGAAACCAGTCTCTGGGGACCACAGCATGTCCTTCCAGTGAGGACAGCCATACTGGCTATGCTGACCTTTAAGCCATGGGTCTCTGATCGCTTCAGGTGACATAAACAGAAAGTTTCTGTCCTTCACAAGATGTAATTTTATATACGACTGGAACCAACTCATACAGAAAATGCAAGATGTTGAGTCTTCATAAAACAGTGGATCTAAGTGTCCAGTGAGTTGGTCCTAAGAGCTATTTCTCTGCAGCCCAGGAAATGGGGTCTGTCCTGTTGCCTTTTCCCCAGATCTACTTGGGGAAGATCTCTTCCTCTCTGGATGGTTCCTCCCTCCTCACCTTCTCCCTATTCCATGGCCTCCTTTCTCATACGTCCTTCATGTTCTCAACCCCCTTTCACTATGCCTTTAGCCTCTTCCAGGATTCAGGCTGCTGGGATACCCTTGTCATTTTCAGGAGAGGAACATGGGCCGTAAGGAAGTGGCAACCTATCTTCATTCCACCTTACCACTCGGCTGACCCTACTCTGCTGGCAGTCCTGGATGGAACCTGGTGTTTTTTGTTTGCTCGTTTGTTTGTTTGTTTTCCTTTTTGAGTCTCATCCAGTGATGCACAGGGGTTACTCCTGGCTCTGTACTCAGGAATTACTCCTGGCGGTGCTCAGGGGACCATATGGGATGCTGGGAATAGAACCCGGGTCGGCTGAGTGCAAGGCAAATGTCCTACCCACTGTATTATCATTCCAGCCCCGAACCTGGTGTTTTCAAGTGTGAGTGGAAACAAAGAGACTGCATTATGAAGTATGGGAAGCTGCCAATTCTCTGTTCCACTTGTGTTCCTCCATCAAGACTGGTCACTATGAATGGGCCCATCTCTCCACTTCTGAAATTCACAGCAGAATAAGAATGGAATTTCTAGTGCTTCTAATACATGGGACTTTATATGCTGTTTCTTGATCTGGTTCCTGGTAACAGAATTGAGTTAGTTTTGAACATGATCATTGATTTATACGCTGTAACCTTGTTTACTTTCCACGAGGAGTGCAAACATCAGTAAAATTTACAAAAGTAAAGCCCAAGTTGACAAGCCCCAGACCTAGTGACAAATTTCTCAACCTATCAATCATCTTGTTTCTCTTACTCATCCAGTAGCAGTGTGCCTGATGCTAAATCCTCCCTCCAAAGAGCCTGACAATTCCTCATCTTACCACAAGGAAGAGCCCCCAAGGTAAATCCTGAGTCTAATCCCAATAGGTCAGGGTCCACTTGTCTTTCCCAGATGATTTGCACAACCAAGATTCACTGGACAAATGACACGGTACATTCTTTCTTCACAGTGATTCCAGGCACCTCCCCCCAAATAATAAAAACCACTTACTGTCATATCAAAGTCTACAAAAACAACACAAAACTGTTAAACTTTTATAAGACACCAAAGGGAATTTTCTAGGATTTCAGACACAAAAAAGCAGCAAGTAGGAAAGAAAAACATTGATATATCTGACTACTCCAGTCTCTAAAACTCTTCCCTTTGTCACTGTCATTGTGCAACAATGTTGCTCAGGACTCACATCTTTAGTTGTGCTGTTCCTGAACTTGGTGGTGGCTGATCCTGCACATGCCTGGTCGTGAGCTGTTTATGACAGCCCTGGGTCAGAGCTGGGGCTGTTCATTTAAGGCAGAGCCTTGGTTTCCATCTGAACAATCACTGCTTCACCTTAAGCGTTTGGATCTTTTTACACAGGTCATTTGGGGGCTACATCATAGACAGTTTTCAACATCATAAACAGCCACTGTGTCCAGACTGTTTTATGAAAGTCACTTGTCACTTGTTGTCCTGTTCATCGATTTGCTTGGGCAGGCACCAGTAATGTCTCCATTCACATGATAGTGTAATGTCCCTGTCACATAATAGTGTAGCCCAATGGCGTATTGGGGGCTCTTTCAGGGTCAGGGGACTGAGACCCATTATTGTTACTGTTTTTGGCATATCGAATGTGCCACAGGTAGCTTACCAGGCTCTGCCAATGAAAGGGCACACCATAATTGAGAGACGTAAGTGCCAGAGGCTCAGGACAACCTGGACAGGTAAAGAGCCCCCAGGACTTCCCATCCTACCATTACAATGCCTTTTAGACCAATCAGATGACACACTACCTGAGCTGATGGCTTCTGCATTCCTAGGATTGAATCAGCTAGAGAAACTTCTACATGAGCAGAGGACTGGAGTGGGTCCAAGAGACACACCACAAAGATACTGCAAATTCCATTCCGAACTACTCTAGAGGACAAATATTACAATAATCACAAATATCACCCAGTGTTTTGGGTTTTCCTAGGGCCTAACAATTTTATTCTCACACTATCTATCACGAGCTACTAAATGTGTTCTATGTCTAAAAAATGTGCAGACGTTCATTTAAAATATTTTATGGCTTAAACATTGCAAAGCATCATCTGAGCCTCGAGCAGGTCACAATCTTTTTGCCGGTGGAGGGTCTTGCTTCGATGTGGACATTGCTGACTGACCAAGACAGTGGCTGTTGGAGGTCAGGGTGGCCATTTGTTAAAGATGACAGTTAGGTCTGTTGCATCAGTAGGCTCTCCCTTTCACAAAGGAATTCTCCATGGCATATGATGCTGCTGTTGGTGTTTTACTCACAGGACAACTTCTTTTTGTTTGGCTTTCTTTGCCACAACCACACTTGGAAGCGCTCAGAGATTACTCCTGGCAGGCCCGAGGGTGCTGAAATTCTAACCCAGGTAGGACAGGTGTAAGGAAAGTGCATTTCCTGCTCTACTATTTCTCTCAAGCCCAACACCTTCTTGCATGTGTACAGTCAGTTCTTTCAAACCAGCTGCTCCTTTATCAGCAGAGTACATGGTGTATTCTGAACCCTTTCTTGTCATTGCAACAGTGGTCACAGCATCTTCACCAGGAGGAATTCCTTCTCCAGAAACCACATTCTTTGCTCATCCTTAAGAAGTAACTGGTCCACAAAGTTTTGGGGGTTTTTTTTTGTTTGGTTTTATTTTTTTATTTTTTGCTTTTTGGGTCACACCCAGCAATGATCAGGGGTTACGCCTGGCTCTGCGCTCAAGAATTACCCCTGGCGCTGCTTGGGGGACCATATGGGATGCTGGGGATTGAACCCGGGTCAGCCACGTGCAAGTTAAACGCCCTATCCACTGGACTATCACTCTGGCCCCTCCATACTGTTTTACCTGGTTGTTGCAGCCAAATCCCTGGCCCCTCAGGGCTCCACTTCTAACTCAAGCTCTCTTACTTTTCCTAACACACCTGTACTTACTTCCGCCGATGAAGTCTTGTGCCCTCTCAAAGCTACCACACAGGTTCAAATCAGCTCTTCCAAAATTCCTATGATTTGACCTTCTCCCATGAATGACAAATATGCTTATGGACACGAAGAATGGTGACTCCAAAAGGCCTCGGTTGATCAGAGGAAGCACTATTTGCAGCAGCTGTAGTTGGACAGAAGCTGTTTCTTGGACACTAAGCATCAAGGAAAGCTGAAATCATTCCTTGATGCCCGGGCTGCAGCTTGGATGGATGTTGTGTGAGCATCGAAACAGAATTAATCTTGCACATTTCCATCAGAGCTCTGGGGCAGCCAGTTGCATGGTCAATGAGCAGTAGTATTTTGCAAGGAATCTGAGGGGTGGGTCTCAATAGTAGGTTTCAAAAACTCAGTAAACCATGCTGTAAATGGATGTGTAGTCATGCAGGCTTTGTTATTCCATTTGAATAGCACAGGGAGAGTCACAGCATTCTTAAAGGGCCCTGAGAATTTCAGAAGGGTGAAGAACAAAGGTTCTACCTCAGGTAACTGACTGCCTCCTTAGACCCTGATAAGAGAGCTAGTCCTTTGAAATGTTGACTTTTTCAAACTTTCCCAACTATGATTTCTTGGGGCAGGACATTTGCTATTTCTGTTCCTCACAGGTCTTCGTGGGAAATGGAAAGTATAGGACAGATAGGTCGGAGAAGGGACCATTATGACAATGATAGTGGTAAGTGATCACTCTGGACAAGAACTGGGTGCTGAAAGGTGGTAAAGTGATATACAGGATACTCTTTTGTAACAGTACTGCAAACAGCCCCTAAAAGGAAAAGAAGAAAAGTGTCTGCCATAAAGGCTGGCTTGGTGGTGGAAGGGAAACTTGGGACATTGGAGGAAGGAAGTAGACACTGGTAAAGAGATAGGTGCTCGGATATTGTGCAACTGAAATTCAATTATGAACAATCCTGTAATTTTTTATTTCATGGTAATTCAATAAATTAAACATATAGTTTTAAAATGCATATCTCCAAAACAACAATGAGATATCATCTCACACCTCAGAGACTGGCCCACATCCAAAAGAACAAAAGCAACAGGTGTTGGCGCGGATGTGGCAACAAAGGGACCCTCCTTCACTACTGGTGGGAATGCCGACTGCTTCAGCCCTTTTGGAAAACAGTATGGACGATTCTCAAAAAATTAGAAACTGAGCTCCCATTTGACCCAGCAATACCA
>JAOXYA010000005.1:20475377-20487151 GCA_028565675.1 Sorex palustris | reverse complement strand
CTCGGTAGCTTGCCAGGCTCACCAAGAGGGGCGGAGGAATCGAACTCGGGTCGGCCATGTTGGCTGCGTGCAAGGCAGTACCAGGTAAGTATATGTGGTTCTAGACACTTAGAAATATGCACATCAAATATGCACATAAAAACCAATTTCAAGGCACTAAAGGATTATTTCATTCTGTTACTCTAATTCTAGCAAACTGTGTATTCTACTTTAAATATCTTGAAAGTATAATGTTATATAAGGCAACTCTGGATGTGCAGATTGTGACTTCAAATAGAAAATGGCCTTTTTAAAATGCATTATTATTGTTTGTTATTGATATCTATGTTTTATAAATTCTGCCTAATTCTGTGACTTATTTGTTCTTAATGTGCCATAGACCTTCATACGCATCAGTATTCTTGTTCATTTTATAGCCAACTAAACAATCCTTTTTTGCCCCCTCCCCCAAATTTCTAGCTCTTTTAAAACTCTTTCATTTGAAAGATTAATGAAAAAGCTGCTGTGTGTCTGACTCTATGCATGAATGAGATATCTAGAAGTGAATGAGAGATTGATTTTTTCCTCCAAAGAACTCAAAATTTAGTTGGAAGATTAAAAATTTCATTATCAAGTATTAGAAGATTTTTCAAAAGTAATAATGGGAGAGGGACCAGTGTACAGCAGATAAGGCGCTTGCATCCATCCCCGGCATGACAGATTGTCCCCAGGGCACTGCCAGGAGTGATCCCTGAGTGTAGAGCTAGGAGAAAGCTCTGGGTATTGCCCACTGTAGCCCCCAAACAAAACAAAACAAAATAATCATGGGAAAATAGGTTATAGTCATTTTTGCATTTCCTTAATATTTCATCCATTTTTTAAATTACCTACCAACATCCATCCTAACAATAGTCAGTCAAAAACCATATTTATGTACCAGTGAATCATAGTATTCAGTCCTAGGCTGGGCTGATATAGTAACAGCTCATATTTGATGGTTGATGAGATTAAATAGAATGGAAACCATTTGAATAAGATATAATTACTTGTTTGGAACCTTAGTCTTTAGAACCACTCGGGATTGGGTTTATCAAGTACTTTTGTGCAATTCTTCTCACATTCCCTCAGTTCTTTGATAAAACTGGTTTTTTAAAAACTGAATATAATAAATACTAATAAAGACCTAGAAGCTGCATTTTTGTCTTCCCCAGGCTACAAAGATAATCTATTTTGTGTCTGAACCAATTATTCTTATAGGCATTAACTGTTGTCAACAAATTTTATTGAGTTTCCTTTCTGTCTCCTGAGATTTACTGTGCGTGGAGATGTCAGCTTTTGGCATTGAAAGTCTTTGAAACTTTTATTAGAGAAAAGGAGTCTTACCCACCTCTATCCCCTGTCAATTGTTTCATTATTGTTTTTACTTTTATTTTCAAAGTTTATGATTTGCCTTTTACATTTTAAGACACTTCATATCTACTTTGAAAACTTAGGATTTTTTTTAAGAAGTGGTAGGCAGTTTTTGCCTTAGTCTGAAATCTAGGCATCTGGAAGAAAAAAAAAGTCTCCAGACCTATATTTTTGTCTGGACAAAAGTGCTCAACAAGAAAACATTTTCTCAACCTTCTTAGGGACAGTAGAGTTGTCCAATACAACAATCTCTAATGGAAATCTTCAGAATAAAATTTATGTAATGTTCATTCTGCATTGAATGACCCAATGTTATCACAGGTTTTTATTTCTCTTCAATTTCTACAAGAGCACAGTGAAAGAAAGCTTCTCAAATATTTTGTGAACATCTTTCCATGGTAAATAGAACAGTTTTTCTGTAATTAATGGTGCTTCCACAGGTATTTAATGAAATGACATTTCAATGGAGAGCTAATCACTAATTCTGCCCTATGCCTTGGAGTGACAGAATCAATAAAACCTGGTTTGAACATATTTCTTCATGCAAGGAAAATGGCAGCCTAGTAGAGGTGGCAGGTAAATTTGGAAAAATCTTTTACCAAACTGAAGTAACCCTCTTAGAGGGTTATTTTATTTATTTATTTTTATTGAATCTCTGTGAGATAAAACTTATTTTCAGTGAAACAAGCAAGATGAGAAGAGTTTGAAGTGAAATAGAAGCTAAGCTTGCTAAAGACCCAATTTTTGACAGCCATAGTGATTAAAACGTTTTAACATGTGCTTTAGGGGCTTGTGGAGTTTCTCTCCTTAGAGATTCTTTAAAAGTTGATGGAAAATCAACCGTTTGGGATGGTTTCAATTTAGAGCTACCCAAAGAAAGTGAGTTTCTAGGGTTCTTTTTAGTTTTAAGAGTCTATAAAAGTTCCCTTAAATAAACTGTATATGCTTTACCTAGGAGGTCTGGGAAAAGGGGGAAGTAAATCAATTAAAGAAGAAAGTTGGATACCCTTTGGGCCATTCTGAATTTATAGCTTTTGTAAAACATAGATCCAATGCATAGTTATTAAAGGCAGGCCTGGTATTTACAAAAAAAAAATGGCATACTCCATGTGTTGAGGCATATTGTTTTGTAAAGAGTTTAAGTTGAATGTTACAATAAATTTCATTGCTAGAGATTGCAACAACTTTCCTATATCTAAGTTATTATGTTATTGCAAACTCTTTTATTTGAAAATTATCAGAAAACAACTTCCACACTGTCATTCACTAGCTGTACAATTTGGGCCGGCATTTAAATTCCCTGGGCTAAAGTGTCCTTGTCTATAAAACAAGGGAATTTTGTTAAAGTAAATGACCTCTTCTAACTATTATAGACTCATAGTCTGAGTTATAATTAACAAGGATTTTGTGCTATTCAAGTACAAAGAACCTTGGATTAAAGTAGTTACCAAAGGAAGTTTAAATCTCTTTATCTTCTTTACATAGCTTCTGTTCATTCCCCAAAATGGGATATTCCATCTATTTAAAGAAAGAGAAGAGAGCATCTTTGTTTTGTTTTGTTTTGAGTTGGGTTCCAACCCCCCTTTGGGATAGAACAGAAGCTCAACCATGACCAAATACAAGCAGGTCATCCAACCAAAGACATACATAACTCCTGAAAACAGGTTGCTATTTTTCTTTGCTGAGAAGGACTCATTGATACTTCACCTCTTTATATTTGCCTTATCTCTTGAAATTGAGAACAAGTGAATATGTCAATTTTGGGATTTTCATTATTAAATTAGAGGGGCCAAGTAAAAGTCTTTTGATTTCTAAACCAAGACAAAAATCTTCCACCCTCCAACTTACACTGCCTTTCCCATCAAAGAAAAGTTATATTTCAGAACAATTAAAGATTCACTCATCCACAATTTGCATTGCTCTGAGTGGGGTTAGATTTGACTTGGGTCATTTGCCTTTCTTGGCTTGATATCCTGTAGACTGCCAACCAGTGTGACAGCTGGTGGAAATTAAGGGTGCCGTCAATGGCTATGGGAAAACTTTTCCTTTGAAATGAATTAGTACATGTGGGATTTGACCTTATGATCCTGGTCTCATTAGCACCACTAAATTACTAGGCCACAGATATTCTTAAAGAAAAACAAAGAGTTCTTGTGCTGACCCTAAATGCTTGCTACTACTCTTAATCATGCCCAAGAGAACCAGTCTGTGCCACCAAAGCACAAACCAGTCTGTGCTAAGAACATAATGGTCTTTGTGCACAATTAGAAAATAATTTGAATTTTTCTAACATTTGAGTATTTCAAGTTGACCTCCTCCTGATAAATAATTATTAAAAATAAAAACAAGTGCAAAAAGTTTAGACCAAGAGCATGTTCTCTATTGCGAAGAATCCAGGTTTTAAATCCCAGCTCTGGAACTTACTTGGTGGGTGGCCTTGGGCAAGTTAGTTATCCTCTTGGTTCCTCAATTTATTCATGTAGAAATGGCACTTTCCTTAGAGACTGGTGGTATGAATAAATGAGTTGCTATGTTAGAACATGATCATTTGGGATGCTGCCTAGCATAGAACTTCATATATAGGTTAGCTTCTGTACTTAACAGTCTCTTCTGGGATCTGATGAAGAGTTTACAGTAAAGGTTATCTGAATAGAGTAACTAATGATATACTTATTTTCTTTCCCCAGAGAGAGCTGATAAAATTTGTTCATAGTGGTAGCTGTCAAGTGCTAGTATCTGTAATACTACATCTTGGCTTTGTGTTGTATTTTTATTTCTTCTAAGTCCAGTTGTGTCAGCTGTCTTACTTTGTCTTTTATCTAATCTCAGAGGACAAAGATTTGGACAAATGTGACATGTGAGACCATGAGATCATGTGCCTGGTTCTAGGATCTAGAATCAAACTCTAGCTCTAAGAAACATGATCATTTGTCTAGAGGCTCAAAGAGTGGTAATATAGTGAGATGTGTCCTCAATTCCCATCTTCTGAGATAAGTATCAGGAATCTCTGGGTGACACATTTAATTCTGAACACTTCTTTGAAAGGGGATAAGAGAGATAAGAGAAAAAGTGATAAATAGAGAGAGAGAGATCCATGTAATACCCTTGTATTTTACCTCCTAGAAAAAGTCCACAAGCATTAATCAGATTTCCTGAGGGCTTATAAGGACAATATTCTTGATTCACCCATTATTTAGAACCTTTGTAGACAGTTTCTTGAACCCCATTCAGATAGAACAATGAAATTTACCCACTTCCTTCTTTGGCCAACTTTAAGTTTTCTTCTTTCTCCATCAGCAAACCACCATGCTTCATTTCTTATAGCAACTAGAACTAGTGTTGATTTTTCTCAAAGACCTACTGAGGAAGGGAAAGAAGTTTGGGCTTAGGATCTTGCAAAGGGGTCTATGAGAGAGAAAGAGATAGAATGGTCAAAAAGTACCATAAGCCAGACAGTAAGCCAAGCAGGAAGAGAAGTCCCAGCTTAGCCATGAAAGGAGCAGTAACTAATGAATAGGTACAAGCACCCTCACTTCTATTGGGAAACTTTCAATCACTTAGCTGAAAATCATTGGTTTTGGAAAGTCTCTTATCTTCAGCAACAAGTAGGGTAGATATTTTGTAGCTCAGATAGATTTGCAATCTTCTTCCAACACTCAGGGTTGTCACTGATTTTGTCTAGAGCAGGGCTTCAGACACTTTTTCCACTTCATGACCCATCTTTACCCAATAAATTTAAATGCAACCCCAGATATAGGCATACAAATTAAAAAATGTACTGATAGTAAGTCATAAATTAATGTTTAACTAATTTTTCATGATTTAGGGTCATAACTCACAGATTGGGAATTTCAGAGTGTCGAAAATTATGTACCATGACAAGATTTTTCAGGCCCTTGTCCTGTGAGGATCCAATTTTATTTTAAGGGTCTTCCTTCCCATTTTACAGCTCATTCTAAAGAATTAGACACTGAATCCAGCACAGGGTTTCTCCCATGGAAAGTAATCATTGCTTGTGACCATGGACTTCCCTTCTTATTTGAAAGCTTTGACAACCATGTTTGTAAAAAAAAAAAAAAAGCTTGCGATTTTTTGTTGTTGTTTTTGTTTTGTTTGAGTTGCTGCCCTGGCAGAGTTCCATCTTGCACCTCTGTGTGAAACATCTACAAGCTCTTACATCACAAAGAATTACTTTGGTTGCCTTCAAAGTTCAAATCCACAGGCCTTATTAGCTGTTAGACTAAGGAGATGACAGCACAGCATTTTGTTGGTCTCTATCTACACACAAGATTGTGTTTAAAATATAGTAAAGAGCTGTTATTTGACATGCCATTCCTTAACTGCACTAAGTTGTATGCCTATTTAATGCATTGTTTAGTCTCACATTGGCTAAAGTCACTTAAAGAAGCACTTGGCAAGTCCTGGCTTTTCATTCTTGGCAATGGCTGACCCTCTCTCTTGCTTTTTTACTGAACCTTTAAATATTCAGAAAAATCCTCCAGTTACTTTATTGCTGGCACATTGCTTTCTGCAATTAGCCAGGACTTTTGCACATGGCCTCTCTACGTCTTTCCTAAGGTAATTAATGGCTTTGCAATATTTGATCAGCATAGACACAAAGAGAAATTGTGCAACCAGCAGAGACCACACAGTCTTTTAGATTGAAAGATTTTTTTTTGCATTAAATGTTCAGGCTTTCTCCAGGGATAAGCATTTTCATGCCAGTCAAGGAAAGAGGCAAGAGGACAGGGCAGGGGGAGGCAAGGGGAGAAACCATGTGAAACCCTCAGGAAGACACCTAAGAACCTGCTTAAGACTACCTGGTTCCCATGATCTCCTGGGTAAGATACCTGAGTTTTCAAAGGAAGTGAAGTTGAGGATGTTTCCAATTAGGAAGTCTTTGGAAAATAATCTAGTTGGACCCCAGGACTGAAACTTAGAAGGAACAAGTCCCAGTTCACAGTGCTAATGAGAGACAGAGAGAGAAGGTGATGCTGTTGATTTCAGTTTCTGGGTCTCTTGAAACCTGCTGTCCTGAGCAGCAATGAGACATGTCCATGTCAATGTTACCCCATAATTTTAAATGATCCGAATGACCTCCAGTTAAGTTTACCTAGAAGCACATAGATCTTGGTGGCTCTTTAATTCAATAAACTCACCTGAGATGGAAGTTTTGACACTTTTGTTCCCTTGCTATAGAAATTTGTATGAAGTCCTTTCTTGCATGCTTTCTACAAAATACTCAGTCATCAGCTGTGCTTTGCATATTCCCAATCTGCTGAAGGCCATCATTTAGACTGTTATCATTTATATTATATTATCCTAGTTCTTTGGCCACACTCTCCAATGTCAATTTGGGTAAGAACTGCTTTGGAATGACATAGCAATGTTGTGTTCCTGGAAAACTAGAAATAATCTGACTAATTGTTGGGTCCACTTTGGTTCTGGGGGCTTCTCTCATGCCACTCAGTCAAAAGAAATTTATGCCTGATTTGCTAGTTTTTGCAGATTCCAACCAAATATTCTATGGATCTCATTGGATTTTCTTCTTTCTTCTGTGATATGTTTAAGGGTCTAGAAAAGCTACTGGGGGGTTAGGGGATTAAACTTTGAAAATGTATTTATTATAGATTCAATTCAGTGAATATGGCTGGGAAGATAGCAATACCTCTGTGCCATTTGCCCTGATGAAATGGGTCTTTCATCAGAGGCTAATGATTAAGAAAGTCTGCACTGAGCCAACTCTTATCCAGCCAAATCCTGATGATATGTGAAACTGGGGGAAGGAGCACCAAGGGTTAGAGTTTTGAATTAAATTGCTTTTGGGACACTGTCAGCCTCTTCTATTCTCCTTTCTTCTTGTCAGCAGCCCTTGTGTGAGACCAAGTGATGTGCTTTTAAATCCTTCATTCTCACATTTCCCTCTCCCAAAAACTAAACTTCTACCAGCAATGGCACTAGCATCAGTGTCTCTCAACCTCAGCACCATTGACCTTTCATGGCAGGCAACGTATTACTGGGAGTGGAGGTTCTTCTGTGCATTATGGAATGTTTTTGTTGCATTCCTGGCTTTTTTTTCTGAATACCAGAAATTTCCCTTCTTCTAATTGAGAGTAAAGAACTCTCTGGCATTGCTAGATATCACCTGAGGTAGTGATAACAAAAGTTCACCTTACTAGTTGAGAATTGATCAATTTAATACTACAAAAGTGATTAAATAAATGGGGAGCCATGAATGAAAGCAATACATGAACTATTCATGAGTCCATCAATAATCAGGAATCTATGATCACTGCAATGACAGTGTAGTTTTGAAAACTATTTTCTGAAAATAAAATGTTTTTCCTAGAGGTCATGTTAAAAAGCTATTTGGGGTAAATCCTTTTCATCTTATAGCTATGGAAATAGCATTTATTTTAGTAACAGCAGTACAGAAAAGCATAAATGGAGTAGCACAAAATTGTTATGTCGGAAGTGTGATTGTCACTACTCAGTGCAAACAAAAAAGAGATCAATTGCCTTCAACCTCAGTATTTGTATGGCCTCCTTTTATGACCATACAATAAATAATATCTCAGTTCTTCACAAGTGAAAAAACCTGCTTCAGAGGTCATGGGCACAAATGTACTCTTTTCTTCGTGTGTCTTTTCATTTTGTGGATCATCAGTCTTTTTATTGCCCAGAAACAAGCCCCTTGTGCTTAAGGCCTAATGGAAGATCAATAGTGATTACTTTGGAAATTGGATGTTTCACTCTGGGTCTCACCCAGCTCTCTTTACAGCTCTGTGGCCTTGGAGAAATCACTTGCTACCCTTGTGTCTTATATTCCTATTTCTCACTGGTAAAAATGGAAGAGAACTATCATCTCTCATTCTTATTTTGAGGATCACTTTAGAAGTATTGTGGGAAGCACAAAATACATTACTAGTAATGGATTGAATGGTTTATTTTGTCTTGTCCCTCTTATCAAGACCCTCAAATTAGTTCAGTGGTTCAACTTTATTCATTAATGACATTGATCTGTGAGTTCAGTTATAATATAGTAAAGTTAAGTTGGCAGTATTTCTTCTCAACCTTACTAATAAAAAAAAAAGAAAAGCATGTTGGGGTCTACTATTCGTGTATCACCTTGAATTTTGACTACCTTTGAGTTAGAAAAGAAATCCTTAGAATTCTCCCTCCATATTGCTATTTATTTTCTCATCAGAGGAAACAGAAAAACAGCTGGACCTATCATTTTACCACACTGAGCTTTCTTAAAGGAGTTTCTACAAAGTGGCAAGATATAGGCAAAAGATTTTTATTCTCTCAAGTCAGCTTAGGAAAGACTTTCAGACTGAGTCAGAAATGGTTTAGCCTCAAAAGAAGAGTTCAGTAGATGAATATAACTCACTAATCAGGAAAAAAATGTCTTTTGAGAGTTTGTCTTTTGAGAGTTCAAACTGCCTATCTAAACTAATTACAGTCTGACTTTTTATTGATTTGATTTTTGTTTTGTTTTAAAATGGCTTTAACGAAACAAAAACTGTTTCATCAATTATAGACTAGTGACCACATGACTCTTATATCCCAGAGGTTTCACATACAACAGCAACTAGACACAAAATTTGACATAACAGAGACATCTCTGAGCCACACAATCAAACATTGGTTACTGCTGCTATAAATTTTCTCTTCTCCAATTTGAACTCTTTCATAAAAATAAAAAAGAATAAATTTAGAAAGTATTTTTATGTCCTCCACAACATCCCAGTAGTGAACTATGAATTAAACTCATTGATTTAGTTAATGTTGAAAAAGTCATGGCAAAGCTATTTTTTCATTAATCATTAGAATGTGACCCCTGACTTTCCATTTACCACTGCTTCTTCTGCCTTCAAACTCAGGTATTAGATTCAATGTTGAGAAGGAAGAAGAAATAAGTATATTTAAGATTTCACTTCTTGGGAACCCTCTTCACTGTTACCAAGGGAAAAATTTTATCTCAATATTAAGCTAATTCTAGTCAAAGGAGAGTTTTCAAAGGCTGTCATCAGAGTCCTTACAAAGATTCCACCTATGGAAATGACTTTGATGACAAAACCTGCAGTCAATTTCTCTCTCTCTATTTTTCCTTTTTCTTTTTTATTTATTTATATATATTTTTTGCTTTTTGGTTCACACCCGGTGATGCACAAGGGTTACTCCTGGCTCTGGAACTACTCCTGGCTGTGCTCAGGGGAACCATGTGGAATGCTGATGCTGGGAATTGAACCCGGGTCAGCCGTGTGCAAGGCAAATGCCCTACCTGCTGTGCTACCACTCCAGCTCATCTCTCTCTCTTTTTTCATCAGAGACATTTACACTAAAAGGAGTGGTGATAAGCTTAGAACACCACTTAGGAAAGTGTGAAATAAATTTAATCTTGGCAGTTATGCTCCAAGGTATGTACCAAGCCTCAAAGCATGCTGTAGGCAGTATCTATTTGCCCAAGTATAATGGGTCCAATTACTCTGTCTTTACAAATGTAGGAAGTAAGGTACAGAAAAAATATAATGTATTTGAAATCACTAGACATGCTGGTGACCATTCCATCACCTCACTCTCAGAACAGAGCTCTTTATGCAACTGAATGCTTTAAACTGAACTTTTATAAGCTCGGTCCATTCCATAACTCAGAGTGAACTGCCAGATTATATTCTAGTAGCTCATTAAATCAGACTTTAAAAAGGCACCCCTTTCACCATTCTTTGCAATTTCAGCCATCCATATGAAGTTTCCTTATCCCAAGTATGATAGGCCTGACTAGTTCTGTGGCTCTTCCTACATCTTAGTGGTTGGATCAATCAAAAGCTTGTCTATTGCTTTTTTGAAGACAATTTTAAGTTGTGTAATATTTTCAAGTTTATGCATTGTATATTGCTTAACTCAGAAAATGTCCTAAACAAAAGGTATTGTCAATGTATTATTTCTGTTTCCACATATTTCTACACACAAGTCATCTGTGAAGGTCTTCCATGAAGAAGCTTAAGTTTTCCTACGTATTTTGAGTTTAATATTTCTTTCCACCAAAGTTTCCAGTCATTCACAGACATATTTAGTTTGGCAGAAAGTAGTGGTGATTCATGGAATGAAGAAATTTGAAAGCAAAGCTACTGAAAATGGATATAATTTATTCTGGGGCATAATTTAGGAGTGAGAAATTGATAATTTGTTTAATTTTTCCTGGTTTCATCAGCTGCCATCCTGCCAAATATTTGTTCTGTATGAATGCTTTATTAGTTCTGAAATATATAACAAATTTTAGCTACAACTAATATCTACTATGGTTCATTTTCTCACTGTTTTTGACTCTATAACCTCAATTAATGGTTATTGAGTGAATAAATAGAAGCATATTGTAATCATTTTCAGCACATTCCTTCTTATGGATCCAGTTACTTCACTGAGTTTGTCAACCATTGAAAATTGTCTCTAGTAAATGGATGATTATACTTTTGGCATAGTATTGACTGCCATCTGATTGCATTCACCTTATAATTCCACTCTCAAATGGGTATAGATATGCACTGAAGATTTCTTCTTTTCTTGTATCCTCCTATGGAACAAATATTTGCAGCTAGGTTCTGAAAAAATCAATGACATACTCAAACGACATACTCATTTCATGATTAAGAGAGGTGATCTGTAATCCTGATTCATAGAAATTTTAGTGATCTTTTTTTACCAGAGAAGCAGAAGAGGGGTTAATAATATTGAACAAAAACACCATGATATGTAAGCTAATGACACACAAAATCTCCTTGATTCAAGAAGTAGGAGCTAGTTGGTCTCTTAGTGAATTAAAGTCATTCAATAAGTGCTATATTTATGCTCAATATAAACAATTTCTGTGCCACAATTTTTAAAAATTACAGTAAGAATAAGGAAGAGAGAAGTTTACCATTAGGAGAAACCAGATTTACAGAAAATAATGAGTTCATATGAATTAGTAACTCTTAATGATTAAGAAAGAGAATGCAAACTAGAGATAAGCTTTCACTGAAGATTTAGAAAGTGTTGTTGAGACCAAACCTGCTTGTGTTCATTAACAATATATATATATATATATATATATGTATTACTTCAATTTATCAAGTCCCAATTCTTTGGTTGGTTGAGCTTGTTCTTATAGGAAGTGTAGAACTTCTCCAGGGATAACTCCATGACCTGACCTCCTGTGAACTGGTCATTGGAACTCCTGCTTGCTGTGGCTGCAATTTCCAGACCAATCACTGGGACCAGGAACTTAGGTCCAGTCCTTAGATATTGCCAGCTTCTTTTTCAATACTATGAGACTTTGTTTCATTGCAGAGAGCCTTTCCCTATCTACCTGCCTACATCAACTCTACATTTTTTTGGGACGT
>JAOXYA010000005.1:20449787-20461300 GCA_028565675.1 Sorex palustris | reverse complement strand
ACTAATGAATATATCTTATCCTTGCAAGGTCATAAACCCCTATAAGGCTAAGACTTTGCCTTACACAACCATTTTCACATACTTTATCATCCTTATGATGGTGCCTTAGCTAGCTACCTTCATCTCTAGGTAACTAGTAGTTTTGTTTGCTTATTGTTATTATCCATAGCAGCAAAGAGCAGAATTTGATTAGTGGATAACATCTGTGGTGCTAGGTGACTATTCTTGGATCAATGCTTAATGGTGGTGCTCAGGGGACCTTGTAGTCCCAGGGATAAAATCCAGGCCTCCTGCGTGCAAAACATTTAATCAGTTGGCTTACCTCTTCAGCTACTTGTTTGCTTTTTAAACTAACTTATGAATTCAATTGCTACTTTGTACAGCAGCAGACTACCCAGGTTAGAAATTATTTTCTCAGCCTACATTTTAATTGACTTCATATTTCTTACTACTTGATTGATAGAAAAATATGCCTGACATATATATACAGTAAATACATTTGTTTAATGAATTTATAAGTGATTACATACAAAAATGAAGAGTGCTCCTCTTGTAGGAAGTTTTGGAGAAGGAAGGCTTTATTTGATTGAACCTCACTCTCTTGTTTCTGTCTAGAATTGCTGATACAAAGGTGTCATCATTCCTGTTAATTCAATACTGATGTAATCTGAACTTTTGCTCTGTGTAATCACAAATTGGGATAAATTTCCTAGAAGAGAACAGCCTCTGATCTAAACTGTTAAGTAGAAAAATGTGAAGTTAGCCCCTTTCATATTTCACCCCTTTTTGTTTTACCCTTTCCCTGCCGAAGTAGCTACCAAGTCCTACCATAGGCACCACAAATTTGACTATTTGCTCCTTCCCTTGCACCATTTATGCACCCTGAGTGATCTATTACATTCCTTCCCAGAAACTCAGTATAAATATATCCTAATCCAATGGACCAAAAGTGTAATGGGGACTTTTAAGGCACTGGTAATGAGCCAGCAGCCTCAAATGAACTTTGTTCATTCCAAACATGGTTATCAATAAGATTTTGTCAAGTAATATGACTTCCAGGATTACGTTGGTTTAACCTACACGGAAGTTACTTATTTTCTCATGTACAAGTCCCAAGATTCATAGTTCTGGTTACTGATTTATCTATTGAACAGAGCAATTGCCCCACAAAATTTTTGGTGATCCAGGATCCTCTTAGCTTTCTGCTTCACCATTATTACTTTATGACCCTCATCTGTGAGGCCCAAGATGGCAGCTGAAGCATCTTAAAGCAACATTCCAACCAGTAGAAAGTGTTGTTGTTATTACAGTGTCCAGGATCACCTGTTAATAAATAAATAAATAAATAAATAAATATTCAAGCAAAAGAGAAGCTGCTTGTCTTTTAAGGAATTTTTAGAAACTGTCATGCAATATTTTAATTTTAATTTACATTCCATTGATTAGAATTTGAGCAAATGGCTACACATAGCTGCAACAGAGGCTGGGATATATAATCTGATTTATTATGTAAAGCACTATTCTACTTGGGAAAAAAACATTGAAAATTATTGTTTTCATTATTATAAAAATAGGGGAAATTAATATTGGACAATGACTAGGAATTGCTGGCAGAAGGACCAACCCAGAACTTTTTATTATGTAATGCAGGTACTCACCTATGTACTAAAAATCAAAGGTTTACCTGTCAGCCACATCAGCTGCCAATTCTGTCAGTATTACCCAGCATTACCTAATAAGCCATGTATTTCCAGAACCATTTCAAAGAGCACATAGTTCAAAATGGAACATTTCAACAATGGGAATAATAGCTCTAGCTTAGGTTCCTGTATGATGATGTGAGATAATTGATGGTGCTAAGCACAGAGTCTGGCTTATAGTAGACACTCAGTCAACATTTATTATTGTTATCATTCTGCCTGCAGGTAAAACTGGCTCTGCTCCAGGTTGGAGACCAATATGGGCAGAAAACATAATCAAAGCTCCTGGCGGCCTTTTTTTCTTGAGCAATTTCACACCCTATCTATTAGCCAGATGTGTTAGAGCAAATAAGAGGCTGATCAGAAGAATATCTTTATCCTTAACTGCCCTTTCCTTTCTCTCTTGGTTGAATGGTGCTGGAAGAGAGAAAAATTAATAAACTTCTTTGTGGTGTAAAAAATGACAATTAGTATCAACACAGAGCTCAAAAAGAGACAACTCTGATAGAGGCTGAGGTAATGGGATTTCCAGAGTGCAAAAAAAAAGCATTCCTTTAAATTTTCCCTTCTTATCAGTCTAAAGCAGAATTTATTAATCAGAGGTGTATGAATATTCCAAGGATATTACAGGAGAAAATAGTGTCATTGGGAGTAGTGCCATAGGACTAGGGGGCCAATCTAGAGAGAAGGAGGACCCAAGGAGTAAATAAAATCAGAAGGATAAATAAACGAAAAAAAGCTTGAAAGAAACTGATCTTAATAAGTTAATGAGATAGAACATGTGTAAAACAAATGTCCCCAGGTATATCTATATCCTTTGCATGAATTTATCCATTTTCTACATAACATGACTTAGAAACTCTTCCATAGTCGTGGGAAGCATATGAACTTCCCAAGGGTTATGACGATTTGGGATGCTAAGCCTTTCCTACTTTAGTCTACTCTATTGCACTTTCCAATTATTTCCTATCCCTAATTGTCAGTCTTGACTCTTGAAACTATCATCCTTCTTCACTTACCCTCTTTGCTTTAGCTCAGCTAACATATAGACCAAGGTTGGAAAGTTCTAGAAGCAGAAGAGTCATGAGTGATAAAATTTTTCAGGAGTGGTAGGAATGAATACCAGGATGGAGACTACATTGGAGAGCTATGACAAGGGAAGGCAATGGGTCATGTTGTCTGCCTGGATAATGGGGAAAAGGAGTAAAGAGTTGTCTGAGGAAGCAAATGGACAATGGTGTAGATGCAAGCAAGTTCAGAGGAGTGTTTAACATTGGTTAGTTATCAATGGGAAGGGCATTAACTTTCAGAGTTACTGTATCATAATGGTGTTTCAGAAAACAATTCCAGATGTTCATCAGTGCTGCTGTTCTAGAGTTCAGAGAGAGAACAACCCAAAGGATTTGGGTTGGAAGTTTCCTTATACAGGTGATAAATGAAATACAGCATTAAAAGTTTAAGTTATATTTAAATTTAAAAAAACTCATTTTGAACTGAGCAACATCAGATCCAACTACATGACAAATAATCATACATACACATACTTTTATTTTGACTAGTGTTTCTTAGCCAGTGGTCATATGATCCTCTATGGTTTCCCAGGATATTGCAAGAAGACCATAGTGAAAACTGTCTCAGTGGGGAGGGCACAGCATGAGACCAAGTGGCCAACTGGTAGGACAGGAGCTTGGGAAGAGAAGCAAAATAAGGTTTGAAGGGGGCCAATGCCATAAAAGAATGAGAAACACTGCTTTAGACTAACAACAGATATCCTATTTATTATAACTAAAATTCAGAACCACTGAATCATAATACATTGAAGCTATAATAATAAATAAAATGTTCCTGATCCAAATCCCAAATTTCCATATAAGAATTGACCTACTAACAAGTGTAGGTGATCTACACTTCCTCACGCAAACTTAATAATGTTGTTGGTCATCTGTAATCCTCTAGGAGAATTTTTATTCTTCTTTCGTTGCTCATTTATTCACTTGCAACTTAGATATCAACTATATATGCTTATGTAATCTAGCTACAAAAAAATATGTTCCCCCTAAGGTAAAGTGCAAACCCAAGTAACAAGCAAACAGTGTAAAATAAGGAGCTAAAAGATCTAGATTTTTTTTTCCCCCATGCAGAAAAAGTTAGATGCCTGACCAGGAAAATCAGTTCTTTCAAGATCAAATTTCTGGATTAGAGTGAGACTCAATGGATAAAATGCTGGTTTTGCATGCAGCTAACCCAGGTTTTATCCCTGGAACCACCAGGACTGACCCCTAAACACAGTCAAGGTGTGGTCTTCAAACAAGATCAGTAAGGTCTAATTTCCTCATCTGAGTAGTAATGGCACCTCTCTGAAGGAACTCTCAAATGCCTGAGGTGTGATGTTCCTTGATTCTCAGAGGTATCTGCTGTCTTCAGCTCCATCTGCATCTTCAGTCCCACACAAGATAGAGCACAGGCCCAGCCTAGTACTGGAGAAGCCCCATCAGGACAAAAGCTGGCCTCTCTCCGTGGAGCCTGCTGAAGGGAAGCAGCTGAAGCAACACTATCAGTTTCCTTCCCATTCAGAGAAGAACAGCCGAGCTCCTCCCGGGGGAGGTGATTTAGGTCTTGACAGTGTGGGGTCTGTCTTATGACGGGAATGGAGTATTACTGTAGATTGGGGGTGCTTACTGGCTATGATTCTGAACACAGAATCAAAGATGGAAGGCATGCCAAGAGGTCCTCAGGTCCAGTCCCCTGCCTCTGTCTTCCAAAACAGATGGTTGTCATCCTACATTTAAAGATCTCCAGGGCAGCTTCCCACAGTGCCCTGAGTCCACGTGTCCCCTTACAATCGGGAAATTCTTCCCCCTGTTCTAATGGAAACACCTTTAGTATTACACAAGTCTATTTACTATTGTCTAGCCCTCTGTGGAGATGGGAAAGAAGGCTCCATGTGTAATAATAACCTTTCTCATACTTGGCAATGCTGATTAAATCACCTCTTTGCATTTTCTTTTTTGGGGTTCAATCTTAACTTTATTTTCCACCCAGTTAATTTTTTTACTCCTATCTGGATCCTTTCCAGCGTCTCCAAATGAGTCTTAAAATACGAAGATGAAATCTGAGTTCCCACTCTAATTAAAACCTCAGCAATGCCAAGTTTTGTAGAAGGATTACTCTCCAGGCTTTCATTTCATAATTCTCAGCATATGCCTGCTGTCTATTACAGTTTTATTGTGGTACATTCTCACTTTCTCACACACTCAGGACCCCACAGATATTTTGCTATCTTACTAGTCTCTGCTAGTTGGAGTCCATCTTTGTCCGTTCAAAACATCTTGCTCTGAATTTTCTGACACCCACCACCACCACCCACCATTCTAAATCATAAAAGGTCATTTTCAGTTCTTATCTTCACTTCTAGTATTGAAAGCCAATTTTCCTGACTTTAAGCAATGTGAAAAACATTCTAGTCAATGAGTTATTATTCAGGAAGGAATATCAATTTATATCCATCAAAGAAGGGCCTTAATAGCCCTCATTTTTAGGGTCAGAGTACAGCAAGTACTGTGTGTGCCTTGCATAGGTCTGACTGGTGTTCAGTCCCTGGCAATTGCATTTTGTTCCCCAAGCACTGCAAGGAATAATTCCTGAGCACAGTGCCAGGAGTATGCCCTCAGCACTTCCAGGTGTGATCCAAAATCAAAACTCAAGCCATTCATTTCTCCCAGTACCGACAAGAATGCTTTGAGCACGATAAACAATG
Organism: Sorex palustris; assembly: GCA_028565675.1. NCBI lineage: Eukaryota > Metazoa > Chordata > Mammalia > Eulipotyphla > Soricidae > Sorex > Sorex palustris. The sequence continues at coordinate 20,455,843 of JAOXYA010000005.1, read as the reverse complement.
CAGATCGCCCCCTTTCCGTTAATTTATTTATTCAACAAACAAATTTATAGAGACATGAAAAAAAAAATCAGTTCCTCTACTCATTCAGTTATGTGTCCATAGAACATGTAGAAACTCTATTTCTTAAGCTTCCTCTGCAAACCTATGGAGTTGTTCTGGGTACAGCAGTGATCAGGACAAATTCAACTCTTTTCTTGGTGAATCTCACATTCCAATGAAGCAACAGGAGGGAAACCAAGAGCAAGTCAGCCCCGAAATAAACGCTAGCTTGTCAAACTTAGAAAAGGTTCTGAAAGAAATGAAATGATAGGCACAAGAGATGGGGCTATCTTTTGATGAGAGAAGACACTCCCACTAGGAGGAGATGCAAAGGATTTTGCATCTTAGTCCCGTGCTATTCTGAAGCATTCCCCTTTAACAAACTTTCCTTCCTCTCGAACTAAATTTTGCTGAGTGGTTAATGCCGATTGTTCAGGTTTCTTAACTAGTTAACTATTTTTCAAGGATTCATTCCTGGTCTTGATCAAAAGAAGTGATAGGCAAAAGGTGTTTCAGGATGCTCCTCTCTTCTTTTCTCAAGAAGTTCCTAGACCTTCCTGGAAAGCTGGAGCCCCAGTGATCCATTACGTGTGGGGAGAATAGAACCATCAAGTAGATTTGTTTCCTGAAGAACTTTCTGCAATGTTGAAGGGTGGGTGAGATTTAATGGAAAGCGCAGCTTTTTGTGTGGGACCTATGAAAGAGAACTCTTTGGCCAATGCCAAACTGAGTATATAACTTGTATCCTTTGATGTCTTTTGACATTGAATTTGTACTTGGGATATAATTCCAAATCCCAAGATTTGACAAGGCATATACCTACCCTGTATGTGTCTCAGAAGAGTTAGGGAAGCCAGAGACGTTTCCCTGCCTTCGTGGGCCTAACCTGCTCCTGTCCCTTCTAGTTTCCAGGTCATGAAGCAAAAAGATTTAGAGAACCTTTTGAATTTCTAAATTTCCTCCTTCCAGGAAAATCCACAAACTAAAAAAGAAAACAACATACCCTATAGAGGGTTTACATGCCTCCTACCAAAACATCCATGCACTAGAAGATGTCTAAGAGTCTGTGCAGAGATCAAGTTCTAATAATTTTCTCTCTCATACCATCATGACTTCTGGGTGTGTGCATTTTGAGTTGCCTGTGGATTTCTTGGGACACGACCAACAATCTTCTACCCAAGTTTCTGCAGCCTTGGTAGGGTACTTAGGACATAGAGCTGCTCATCCATATCCCTGTGCCTATTCTACACTGAGAGAGAGAGAGAGAGAGAGAGAGGAGACCCCTTCAACATAGAAGTACCAGCCAACCCTGGGGAAACCCAGTTGGCTTTCCAATTAGTGAATGAGGTCATTTTCCCTCTGATATTTTTCCAGAAATAGATCTGTGAAAAAGGCTTGCACTGAAGTGACCCAGCCAGGCAATGGAGAGGAAGTGACTAGAAAGGGAATCATTAAAAAAAAAGAAAGAAAGGAAAAAAACCCTCTTATTCTTTAAAGGGAGATGGAAACAGGGACCTAAAGGAAGGTTATAATTACCAAGCCCCCAGACGCCCCAACTTCCCTCCCAGTTCCCAATATGGATTTCCTGCCTGCGGGGCACTATTTGATTTAAAACTTTGGGTTGCCTCACACATGCCCATGAGAAGGGCTCAGAAAAGAAATAGAGCATCATTTGCCCTCTTCCTGACACTTTGGTGTAAAAGCAGTTAGATTAATTAACCCTGTTTCCCCAGCAGGCTTGATCTTGACACTTGCTTGAGAAATAGACTGGTTCCATGGAGCCTGACTCACAAAGAACAAATTAGGCCTTTTCTTTCTGCAGATTTGAATTTCTTTCTGTTTCTAGAACCACCTTGGTTCTCTACGCCACCATCAGGGATGTATTTTCTTTCACTGCCTTTTGCAATGAGTGTTGAGTGATCTGTGAAAGGATGTTTCAGTGATGAGGCCCTGGAAAGGTGCCCCAATGCCACCCCATCTCTCCTGCACCCCTTGGAGGTGAACAAGAAGGAAGAAGGCAGAGAAAAGGTAGATTTGAATCTTCCGGAAGTCTGTCTTCTGATCTGGTTTTCAGAATTGAGCAGAAGGGCTTTGCTGCTCATCAGAGAGTTTTGAAAGACCAGGAATGCGCTGACCTTGGTCTCCAGCAAGCACAGCTCACAATATCTGAGGACACCCAGCTTTCTGGTTTTTCCCTTTGACTGTAGCATTTTTTTTCAGGCTCTGATTTCCTTCCCTGTGACCGGGCACATGGAATTCAGGTGTTCTGTGGAATGCAGTATGCCATAAAATGCATGCATTGAAAAAAAGGAAGGGAAAATGTGGAGATGTCATTTTTTGGTTTCAATGTAATTTCTTACTTTGAAGGGTTATGAGTTTTTTTTTCCTTTCTGTAATAAAAAGCACTCTGCTAACAGATGGAGATCTTTATTAGGCAATTAGCAAAAGAGATGTGAAGTCTTTCTGGAGTATTTTAGACCTAAGAGGATGGTCCCAGGACTTTTCTTGGCCCTTTATACCTCGCAAATGTTCTCCTACTTGATCATATATAAACTGCACACATTGGCAATCTAAGCATCCCCATCATCTGGAAAAACTTGCTGGAAAAGCTGTTCTTCCAGAACTGTCTCAGACCTACTGAAGCAAGCTGGGCTAGGAATGAGGGTAGTGAAGCATTTTAGCAACTCTCTCCCAGTAACACAGATCTGGGATCAAATTTGAGAACCAACAGTGGTCTTCATTGTTGTGTCACCAAACACACCTGTATTCCCCCAGCAGGCCTCTGAGTGATGTCAGGCATGGATTGCTTCAAGAAGTACCATCAGGGGATGAATCTACAATGGATCCCATCATGAGGTTGGGAGTACACGAAAGTAGATTTAAAAAAAAAAAAAAGTCTAACAAGGAAGCAGATAGAAAAGTGCAAGGAAGCAGATAGAAAAGTGCAAGGAAGTAGAAAAGTCTGACATCAGGAACCTTCAGACACCTAAATCACTTGAACTTTCTATATGATGATCTCTAAAATGGGAGTGATTCCACCTGCCTTGTGGAGCTGTAGCAAGATGTGGAGCAGTGTCTGAGTGATCATGAACTGTCAGGTACTCTTCAATTGGTGAAATCTGCTCCCTGGATTAACAGTACCAACCTGCATTAGGAACTGCAAAGGGTGAATGGGAAATTGGAGAGGAGATAAAGCATCTCCTTTATCCTCATCTTTATTCCAAATCCTAAGTCTGGTGCTTAATGCCCATTCATCGACTCTTTGCTGGATAATTGTAATTAATATTTAGTGAGTGTTTCCTAAAGCAACCATCACAAGCACTCTGGAGAATCTACACTATTTGCTTGCCCCAGATCAGAGAACTGAGAGCTTAAGTTATACCCCCTCCCCTCAGCCACAAAGTAAGGAATGATGGAGTCAGTCAGCATCTGAGGGTAGAGAGTTGTCTCTGGAGCCTGTGCTCTGAGCATTTCTCTGCTCAGCTTCACAATGAATTTATTCATGGTGGTGCTAAGGTGGATGATAGAATGTGACATTTTGGGAGAGCTTGCTCTATACCACTCACCCTGTTGCATGTCCTTTGGGTACCTGAAGTCATCACAACTCAGTAGAGGTAACTACTAATTAGGCAACAATTAGTTAGGCAATACCATTTAAGGAGAGGAACTAAGACACAAAGACTGGCTCTGATGTTGACGTTCTTTTTCCAGTATGAAAATGTTTCCATACTGTGCCTCTCTGTGTATGATTTGTGTATTTCACTTACTAATCTATTTATCAAGTAGTATCTATGATGGGCCTAAGAAGTGCCCAATATGGTGTTTCTGGACATAGAAATATGACATAGTTTCTGCCCCTTTTTTTGGAAAGATAGTAATTTTAATAAAACTTTTTTGAAAAAAGTGCAAATGTATCTCTGAAAAATAGTAATTTTAACAGGATTTTTTAAAAACAAAGCACAACACATTTATTGAAACCATTTCCCATCAACAATTTGGTCAACATCATCTGTCTGCTTCTTCTTTTTGTAAGAATTATTTCCAGTTTCTGTCCTTAAAATGCTTAAAATATATTGAGGAAACAGGTAATCCATATAAAAACACATAAAGGTTATTGTGCAGTTAAGTACTAGCTTGTAATGCACAAAATTTTACACCTGTCCAGAGCTTCATAGGCATGAAATCATTAGCCAAGAATTCCCATGGGGTCCTCCTGGAAATTTCTCCTACTAGGTTCAGACTTCAGTTGCTCTGGCTGCTTCTCCTGGAACTGTTGAGCTCAGCTTCCCTTCCCTACAGTTTCCATGGAGACTGTCACAGTGGAAAAGGTTCTAAAGGGGAGGTGACCCGCTGGCCCATTTTAAATCTATTTGGTTCTCTCCCTATCCTCATTTCTGAGAGCAGTATGAAGAACAGAGCAAATACTCTACAGACATTTGTGACCGAATGATTGTAAGCAGGAAGAAATAATGTAGTAGAAGCAGGGCTGAATATAGTTGACCTATTTTGGAGTGGAAGGAAAAGGCAGACTCTTAGGGCTATTACACCATGGAAGAAGGTTGAAAAACTCTAGATAGGTGCCAGGCAGTCCATTGAGGGCTGAGCTTCTGAAGGCATGTGGAAACAGAACCTTTGGTGTTCAGGACATAGACTCACCCCTCCATCAGTAGAAAGTGGTGCAGACTGGGTGGCACTATTCCTGGAAATGCCCCCTCCAACCTAAGGGAAGAAACTCATAGGTACTTAGTGATCTTGGACATTGAGAACCAGGGTCTCTTGCCATCTATTTCCCCTGTTTTTTTTTTTTTTTTACTTTGGAAATCTTTCATGCCAACCCAAGTCTTGGTCACACCCCATGTTTCCTTTAGAGAAAACTGCCCTAATAATTGAAAACAGAAATGGGCTCTTAATTCTAATTTGTGGAAGGCAGGTAAGAATCTTGTTTGTGCACTACCTTGGCTGTCTCTTTTTTAACCCTGGGAGGAACTCTGGATATAAATCCTCTGCTCTGGTCTTTTAGTCTCTCTGGTCCTTCTGAGCTTTCACCAAAATAAGAGATTGTCTGATAATACCCTTTGACTCAATCATTTTGTTCATGAGAATTTATTCTTATAATCTATAATGAATAGAAATTTGTTAAACTAATGAAAAAGCTAGAAGTCGTCTAACTTTCAGTAACAGGAAAAATGGTCAAAGAAATAAATATTGACACTTCAACTCAAAATATTCTGTATCTTTACTATGAAAATTGTCTCGCAATATGGATATGGAAAATGTTCATAATTCAATATTGAGTAAATAAAAAACAATAGAATTTAATCATGGGTATATCAAATTGATGAGCATCTAGATGTGAACTAGGAAAAATTGAGAAAATGGAAGATAATGTGATTTGTTTGGATTCCAAGATTATGGGTAAAAAAATCTTAGTTTCTATTTCTGCTAAATTTTTAAGACTGTACAATTCAAGGGGATTGGGAATAATATGGTCTGGCTGCATAATAGAGCTTACTATCCCTCTCGAATCTGGAAAGACTCAGAGTATAATGAGTGAAATGTGAACATCCAATACCCAGCCTTATCCCAAACTCAAGGATCACACAAAGTTCTTTCTCAAGGGAAAACTAGCATGACATCCCTTGTATCCTTTTCAGAATATACTTAGAATAAGATAGTCTTCTGTCTGGGCTCAAATCCAAAAGTTAATTTGATGGGTTGATTTAGATGACCTCACCCATATCCTCCATATCTTTTGAAAATGCTAGTAATGGTGTCATTGCCTAGAAAATGTTCCATTTTCTAGGTGTCTATAATTGAGGTGGCCTGATTATGAATATTAGTGATTTTTCTGTAATTTAATTCTTTGTACTTATTTTGCTAAGTCCCAATTTGTGCATATGAAAGATGAGTATGTGCTTACTCCATGTAGTTGCAGTAGTATGTAAATGGTATAAGTAAAAAAATAAAATAATGTTTGCTATAATAGCTTAAAAGAAACTCCCCAACAAAGGCAAGCT
>JAOXYA010000005.1:20409649-20421674 GCA_028565675.1 Sorex palustris | reverse complement strand
AACATTCAAGGGAGTACTGTGCTCCCAGAAGATAGGTACTCGGTCTCCAGCAGCATGAGCTGTTTTGTTATCTGTAACTATAAAAAATACTGGGGGTGGGGGTGGCAGGGGACACTATTCATAGCTGGTGTTTTTTAGGCTTATTACATATGAAAAGAATATAAAGAGCTTTACCTTTTACCTGTAAATATTGTTAATTATCCCCTATCGTACCCCACATTGGGCTGAAAATGACTAACTGACTTTCCAAGGTATTATTTAAAGAAATAGTGAGCCCAGAATCCAAACTCAACATGGGCTTCAATTTGTGAATCATGTACAGTGCCTTTTCTCCTGTATTTCTTAAAATTTACTGTACCATGGTCCATCAATTTTAAATTTCATCAAAAAAGGACTTCTAGGTTCTTTGTCCTCGTACAGAGCAGAGCAGAAAATAGGAGTCATACAAGGTTGGCTGTAGAACTAGACTCTCTATGCCACCAATCTATGCTGTAACAAGCATTTCATCATTTGCTACTTTCCTCAAACCATCTAGCATCTGGGGAGGAGACAGAGGTACAGGAATCCTGCTACTTGCCCTCATGGAATTTACCCTGCAGTAAGGAAACAAACAGTACATCTACCCTCCAACAAAGACAGGCCCAGAGAGGGCTCTGATAGCACAGAAGCCAAGACAAACTGACTTTGCTAACAATCAAGTTTACAAACTGGATCCAAACCAAGAAATAGATACTCTGCACACAGAGATAGATAGGTAGATAGATAATATTGTTCAATGTCAGGTAAATATATGAGGATGACTAGATGCAACCATAATATTATGAAGTAGGTGCCCTGATCCCTTGTTTGTTCTACTGAAGAGGAAACTAACAAGAAGAGAGCAGTACCATGATTGACAAAGGCCCCACAGTTACCATGTGGAGAGCTGGGATCTAATCCAGGTGCATAATCCCACATTACCCAAGAAAGAGTCAAGCTGGTTTAAAGGAGCAAGGATTTTCTCAGGATAAATGCCTGAGTGAAAAAATCTAGTAGAGTGTAGGGGACCTGGGCAAGCTTGTCAGGGTGCAAAGAAAATGTAAAGAATAGGAAGGAGAGAGGGAGAGATGGTTGGATGGGAATGTGCTAGAATGATAGTTAAGAAAAGTTTAGCAAAGTTGCTGAGAAGCTCTAGAGCCAACACTGATTAATAACAAAGTCCCGTGCTTCCTAGGAGGGCTCTGCCTCAGTATCCACACCAGACTCAATCTTGGGCTTATGGAAGGGGCCTAGGACAAATAATGATAGTGAGAGGAAAGGGTCTTATTAGGAAATTTTGACCATTCCTCAGTTAACCACAGAAGAGAGCAAAAAGTGATCTCCAGCCAAAAGCATGAGGCTAATCAGACCAACATGATATCCAAGCAACATCCCTCTCTCTTTGTTCAAGAGAAGGTCACTCCTCCATAGCATCACTCTCTCCACACATGTACCTCATCCTCTGTTTTTGTAAGTCACATGTTAAAGCATGGATTAGACTGTGTGGCACTTTTCTGGGCTCCTAGTGATAAGAGACTTGCCCAACAAAACTAAAATTTGAACTTGTGATTCCCTGAAGCAAAGAGATGGCACCTTTATCAAACTTAAGACTGAGACAGCTGACTCCATCTCCACAATCTCATTCATCTTCTAGCAAAGAAGTAAGGTAACCAATAGTCTATCCTTTCCAACAGGTAAAGCCCTAAGAAATGAGCTTTATACTTCATATATCTTGCCTCCATTTTGCCTTTTGCAGAAAATCTATGCATAGTTTGAACTTTATGCTGTGCACTAGGTTGCTAATATCCCAACAGGACAGTATTTTCCCAGAATTTGTATAGAGTACCAAACCTTTCTTAGACTTTTTGTCACACAATACTTAATCTGTTTGGAATGGGTGGGGATGGAAACATGGTCCATTTGAAAAGTCTACTGTTTCCTCCCTGAAATGTAAAGAGCTTATTATCATCCTTCGTCTACATTCTGACCTTCTAGCCAAATCTCATAAAGAAGAAAGAGGGCTTAGAGTATCCACCAGATTAGCTTTCATTAGTTAAGGACTGTGCTGCTAGGTTTCTACTGATAACCACGCAGTAGGACTCAAGTGACCCTTTTTGTTGAGGGAAGGCATCCATTTCCAGTGTAGACTTTTACTTACTCTGTTAACCAATATTTTTTATGCTCTGAGATCATGAAGAGCTCATGCATGGCATTATCATTTACCACTATTGAAAAGAGATTTAGACCGTGAGGCATTAGTTACAGTTTTCTCAGCATATAATAAATATGAAAATCTCAGATGATATGGATATCTTATTAAAATAATAAATTTCATTATGATTAATCCCTGGGGGCTGGAGTGATAGCACAGAAGATAGGGTGTTTGCCTTGCACGCTGCCGACCTGGGTTCAATTCCCAGCATCCTGTATGGTCTTCTGAGCACTGCCAGGAATAATTCCTGAGTACATGAGCCAGAAGTAACTGCTGTGTATTGCCGGGTGTGACCCAAAAAGCAAAAAAAAGCAAAAATAAATAAATAAATATGATTAATCCCTGATCTATGTATTTGTTCCATGTAACATCAAGGAAGCCACCGATTCTCGGTGAGCCTAGATTGTGAATGTCTGCAAATAACATCACTTCATGAAGTGGTGGGGAAAAACTTATGATGTGCTAATGTTAATCAAGATTGTTATTATTATTTATTATTATTATTTTCAATGTCATTAACAGTCCATGATCATAATCTAAAAGTCTGTGGATAGCTTTCTCTTGGAATAAAAATGAGAGGGCATCATGAGGGAATGTGAGTGACCCTTTCAAAACATTCTCCCACTCCTTAAATCTCTACAAATAAGTCATGCAGTGTGTAATAAAGCATATCACAAATGAGGTCCCTCTTACACATATTACTGGAAGAGCTGGTTAACCTTTCAAAGGAATACATTTCCTCAGTCAGCCTCCCTGAGCTAGAGTGAGAACCAAATGGTTGTTGTTTTCAAATAATCTTACCTTCCTCCATGTCAATTGGAAACAGTATTTACTCACTACTGTTTTGCTTTTCAAAATATGTCTAGTTGCATACTAGAAACAGTTTCAGCTGGATTGTTTGTCTTGGACAAGCTGTTGAAGTGAAAATTTTTTGCTTAGCTAAATGTGGGGCAGTTTCATAACTCTTTAAGAAGTCCATGGAAGGTGAGTGCCAGCCCCGCTGGCTGGTTCTAACATGTCTTCACTTGCCGCCCATTGTCACTGGTAGCCAGAGTAATTAAATTAAGACTATGAGCAGAGCAACAGATGCAACTGAGACGAAATCCCAGAGTGCTTTTGTTTTGTCACTGCCATTGTCTGCAACAAAGAAGTCTCATGTGAAAGCCTGGGAAGGAAGCCAAATGGGAACCAGACAACATTGACATTGCAGCTGGGTTTGAATGGCCTCTGCCTTCAGCGTGTGTGTGTGTGTGTGTGTGTGTGTGTGTGTGTGTGTGTGTGTGTGCGCGCGCTCGCGCATAGGAACCGCAGGAAGGGGCTAGATTCTGCCCATGACTTTGCCACCACAGACCCGGGGGCTGGGGATGAGGCGGAAGACCAGAGGATGCCTCTGCCCCAAATTTATATTCTAAATCTTTTCTTTCAGAGTAAAGAAAAAGAATGTCCAGCCAGAGATATAGTACAGCATGTTTGTCTTTTTTGTTTCTGCTGACCTGGGTTTCATCCTGGGCACCGCCAGGAGTGACTCCTGAGCACAGAGCCAGGAGTAAACCCTGAGCACTGCCAGGTGTGGCCCAATACTTCCCCACCAAAAAAAAAAGAGAGAGAGAGAAAAGGAAATCTCTGTTAGGATAAAGAATAAGACCCAATTCAATTGACTCAACCCTTTTTGTAAAGCGGTCATTAATTTGAAGGAGAAAATATTGGATATACCAGAAATTTTTCTTCTGAAAATTTGGGCTTAAAAATTGTTAAGAGAGGAGATTTTTATCTGGTTTTTAAGAAAAGAAGTTGCCATTTCATTCTTAACTGAGTGTCCTTCCTCTGGGAATTATGCAGATTCTTAATTTTTTTTTCTCAGCTCTTAAGCAAACAAACAAAAGAGTTAAAATTTTCACTATGTTTTTGTACCCGTTCATTAGTTAGTTATTTGATAACAGGTTATGTCCTCCAAAATAGATATTTGAGATGAGGACCCATCCAGAATGTAACAGGAATTTTTGAGAAATTTGGGTTGTTAGCAGTCTTACCTTGTAGTTTCAAAGGTCTCACTCCACATTTTAGGAAAATTACTTTAACAAGGCAGAATAAGATAAATGATGAGGAATGCAAACAGAGGGCTGGAGAGATAGCTCAAGGGGCTGAGCATTTGCTTTGCATGCAAGACACCCATCCCCAAAAACAAATGGCCCCCAAGCACTGTCTTCAAAGACCTCAGGCACAGAACTGGGAATACCACCTCCTATCCACAGCACCTCTGGGTGTGGCCACATGAACAAAGGAATGCAAGTTTATTTGTTGGTCAACAGTAGATGCTTTGTACAGCACAAAGAGAAGTAGACTTAGCAAATGTATGAGCATTGGGGAATTTTAGGTAGGTTCTTTGGGGGGAATTTTAGGTATCATCTACCTAACATTTCCAGCTTTCTGGAGTGGAAATTATGCCAGCTATTTTAATGAACAGTTTCCTTCTACCCAGGTTGTGCAGGATCACAAAATGCAGACTAGATTTTATTAAGGGTGTGGTGGTAACCTAAATGTTCCAGGAAGAGCTGAAAGGCATATGTTAAAAAAAAAAATCCCAAATCCCTAAAGGCCTTGCCAATATCTACAATGTTTAGGAATTGGAAACTGCTTCTACCCCAGTTTACTGTTCAGGTCTCAAGTTTGGGGGTTACCTAAGATCCCTTACAGATATCTAAACTCTAAGTGAGTGGGTAAGGAGGCATTTACCTTAGCAAGGAGGTAGACTTTGGAGATTCCAGTCACCATAATAAGAACTCTTATTTTGAATCTGGATGGAAACATATGAGGATAAGAAGCACTATGGCTCTTTGAGGCTCATTTTGTACCAATATTTGTCCACTATATTCCCAGTAGAAGGCGTCCTGCTAGAGGTAGAAACAAGAGAAGAAGCAATTTAAGTATATAAATGTAAATGCTATTTCCTCCTTGACTTATTTCACATTCAATTTGTCTAAATAAGCTTTGCTGTGTATATTTAATGAGCATATAATAATATTAGGGAAATAGAACTTTTCACCTCTTTTCAGAGGTCCATATTTATATTCATTCATCCATTTTCCCTTTTCATTCATTCTATAATTATCTGTGAGCTGCTATACTATTCTTGTACAGTCAGTAGAGAGGGCTCTCACAGCAGAAAAAAAATAAGAAAGAAATTATTTAGGTACCCTGCTATCACAGAGCTTCCATTCTGAGAAAGACTCAATATTCCTTGGGTAACCACATTTCTTATTGTCACACTGTCCTCCTGTTCATTGATTTTCTTGAATGGGCCCAGTAATGTCACAGGTAGCTTGCCAGGCTTTGCCGGGCAATCGCGATACTCTCGTTAGTTTGCCAGGTTTTCCGAGAGGTGTGAAAGAATCGAACCCAGCTCGGCCAGGCTGGCTGCACGCAAGGCAAATGCCCTACCACTGTGCTATCGCTTCAGCCAACCTAAAGTCAACCTGCAGCAAACTATAAATTAATCATTTCTTGTTAATGAGTGAATAATAGAACCAAAGCAAAGATTCTAAGAATTTTTTCCTGAAATAGCTGATTTCAAATGAATATGAAATGCAAAGAAGCAAGAAAAAAATAGAAGGAGAGAGAAGGGGGGGGAAGAGTAATTCTGTAATAATATGTTGGTAGCTAATAATTATATAGCGTTTCCCATGTGCTAGTTTTATAGAAAGTGGAATTTTGTGCTAATTCTTCAATCCTAAATCCTGCAAGGAGGAAACTATCATCATTCTAGTTTAGGATAAAAAATATTGAGATTTCTGGGGGCTGGAGTGATGGCAGAGCAGTAGGGTGTTTGCCTAGCATGCAGCTGACCCGGGTTCGATTCCCAGCATCCCATATGGTCCCCTGAGCACTGCCAGAGTGATTCCTGAGTTCAGAGCTAGGAGTAACCCCTGAGCATCGCCGGGTGTGACTCCCCCCCCCAAGAATTTGAGATTTCACTTGTACAAATTTACATAGCTAGGAAATTAGGGAGTTGGGGTTTGAGACCAGCTCACAATATTTGTGATTTTGCAAATTCTACATCAATTAGAAAACTTTCTAATCTTCAACTTTTAAATATCTTCCCCTTGTCGAAGGAAAAATGAACAAAAATGCAAAAAGGAAAAAATCCTTTTTAACAAAAAATAAAACAGAACAAGCTGCAATTAAACAACAAAATGATTCTAGAAAGTGATTTTTCTTTCTCACTAGGAAAAGATTCTTTAGACCAGAGATTAAATTTATTATGATCTCTTTCCAATCAATGAATCTGTAATAGCAATAGAGGGATAGAAACACATTTTGGTGTGCTATTACAGTAGTTGTGGTTGCCATGTCACCAGGGATTACACTAAAGTAGCTTGAGTGAGGATTAGCTAGAGTAAAAATTTAAGACCCATACGCCCATGTATGTATGTCATTCTCAGGAAAGACGAGTAAGACTTTAGAGATGAAAGGTGGGAGTCAAGGTTATCAATCAAAGGGTAGGTAAGAAAACTTCATCAAGTTGATGTTACATCTTCTTCTTTCTTTTTAGGAAGTACATTTGAAGAACGCAAGTAGAGGGAGTGCAGGAAACAAGAATTACAGAATGTAGGAAGTCCTGAAGAGTGAAGAATGATATAACACCGGCAGGATCTTTTGTTCTGCACAATTGTCTGTTGAACACCAGAAGACCTACCAAAAAAAAAGTTTGATAATAACAATGCAAAAGATGGGCATTTCCCCCAATGAAATACGCAAGTAAACATTCCAACATTGTCTTTAGGAGTGATTGTTAAAAGCTTTGCACCTTGCAAAAATGGTCTTGGAGTTGGTAGATTGCTATTGATCCTTTATCAATAATGTTCAATAGAGAAATATATATGTATATACATACTTAAAATATATACATATATACATATATATACACACACATATATATATATTTTAGACCCTGCCTCTCAAGAGCCACAAAGCATGGGTGTTGTATAGATCCAATTGCACTAAATTTGTCTCTGAATCTTGGCTATTGGAGCCACTCATTCAGCAGCCTTGTATAAGTGGTTTATTAATTTTTTTATTTGCACTTCTTTCTACACAACCACAACCTATTTGTTTTACAATATCTAATAATCTTGTTTGTCTATCTCCCTTCCCTCTCATTGCCTTTTTATTTGCCTAACTTGGCCTCCTCCATAGCAGCAACAAGCAATCAAATATTATTACACCAGTCTATGACCCACAAGACTCTATCTGTGACATTTGTACCAAATATAAATTGGATGCATTTGTTTTCAACTCAAAGCTTTATTTTTCCACCTCTTTAAAAAAAAAATGTAAGTGGTAGCAACTTTGAGGCCAATCATTTTTAGGCATGTGTTTTAAGCATATAAAAGTCTTAAACTTTTCATTGTTCCATCCAATATGTTTTTATGCAACATAATTAGTAAGTTCTCTTTCTCTTTATGTTTTTCCATATAAAGCACTATGTAAATTTAGCATATCAATAATACAGGATATATCAGCCGTATGCAAAACTCTGTTTTTTAGTACAATGGTGCTATTTTGTAGTTTGTTATACGAAAGAGTCTGGCCAAAATGGTAAAAGGAGAAAGCAAAAGCAAAGGGGAATCCTGGAGCCAAAGATGCCACAGAGGGGAAGGCAACTGAGAATCCGCTCAATGGGGAAAGAAGAGCAATTCTTCCAATTATGCCTTCTTAGGAAAATGTAAGGCACAAAGATCATGGATATGAATTTATGGGCGAGTCCAGAGAGGAGTGGGAAAAGCAGAATGCCAGGAATTTTAACACTTCTGGTTTCTTTCTCTCCCTGGAGAAACAAATCTGCTGATTCTGCCACAGACACACTTCTGTGTGACCTTGGACAAGTTATTTCACCTCTCTGTGCCTCAGTTTTCTCTTCTGCAAAATAGAGGCAATATGCCATCTTCCTACCTCACCAGGGTGGTGTGAGGATGAAAAATATAAAGTTCCAGATGTTTACCCTGGATTGCTTAGAGAGTGCAAGGTCAGAGTAATTGAGTTGTTGGGATGCAAGGAATTCTATAAATAATCCACTGACAGGTTCCTGGGAAATTGCGTAGCTGAAAGTCCCTGACTTGGCCTTTTTGTCAACACAGGTGACCAGTTGTTAAATGACAATAGCTCAAACCTCACTTAAAACACTTTCAAAATAAACTAGAAAACTGATGCACAATTTGATTTTGAACTCTGCATTCGGATTTAGGAGTACAAAGTAGAGAGAGAAATGGAAAAGGAAAAAAGAGAAAAGCAAAAATATTTCTACCAGCAAAAGGGTGATTAACTAACTGCTGACGCTATCACTCGTTTAGACTCTTCTTGGGAGTTGTAAATTACTAATCCTTTTTCAATTATAAGTGATACACTATTCATTTTGAAATGCAGTCACCATTTCTCTTAGGTCAAGTGGAAAAAGTCCCAATATTTTAAATGTTAAGCAAATATCTAGTAAAAATTCAGTTTCTTTAATAAAATTTTCTTATATATATATACATATATATGCACATAGTATTGTAGTTGTTAAAATATGCTTGACTACAGTTGCTAGTTGAAAGACAAAATTTTCCTCCACAACTAGAAATTTCCCCTCCTGTATCCTTACAAGAGGGGCTCCTTGGCCTTCTGTGGATATTTTTTATTCACTCAAAGAAAAATTGATATCCAAAATCCAATGATGAAGATTGGCCCATCGCGGCCACCCAAGTGTCTATGGATCAAGATTTTCTCATTAGAACAATGAATCATCTGTCATTCAGATCTTTTTTATCAGTCTTAGACCTTTTTTGTTTTTTTAAAAAAAATACCTCCCCTGGGGTTGATTACCTCATGCACATTTTATCCCTTTCATTCTTGGAAAGTGTATATGGAAAATAAAATCAACATCTTTAGTTTTTATCCCACTGGCTCACCTCAAGGTTCAGAGGCCAGAAAAAGGAAAGGAAAGAAACTTTCTGGCTCTCTGCATACTGCAAAATGAAGAGCTCATTTAGTGGGGCCCCTGCTCAGCCAGCAAGCATGTTAACCCTATTACTGCCAAGTTCCCTATACAGTGTTCTGGCCACTGCCAACAGAAGAGAAACCTTGTAATGTTTGCCCTTTACTTGTTTTCCAGAGAGAGGGTTTTAGTCCAAGGATATGCTGGACCTCACTGTGTGATGTCTAGTCTCAACCTTTTAAAATAACAAACCCCTAGCAACACTTCACAGGCAATCAAGGATACTTGTGGGTTTCTGTAGTTAGAGAAAGTAATTCTAAGGTGTTTTTGACTTATTTTTTTCATTTAGTGATTCTATTCACAGCCAAAAATGTCCCAGTAAGAAAGGTAAGATGTGTTAAGCTGAATTATCTTTCTTAACTTTTCTTAAAACATGATCCTCTCCGACTGAATAAAAAGTCAACTAATGAAAAATGTACTGATTATACTAAGCCACTATCTTATTTTTAAAAAGCTCAAAGAAGATAATGTGTGGCAAACTGTAACTGTCACTTGCTTGCTCCTAATATTACCACAGCAGGATAATCCAGGATTGGTGGGCTGGAGCACCTAAAATTTTGTAGCTTAAACAACTTTATGAGCTTTGCTTTGGAATTATATTGCTTTATATTTTTTAAATGCTGCATTTTAAAAAAAATGTTGATAGAAAAAGCTGAAAATGCTGGTAAGGTTGAGATTTCCATTTCTAGTCTTAGTTCCCATTAAATTAATGATATTGACTCCCTACTTTAGATTTCTGTTCTCACTCCCCCAAATTATGTAACAATTATATCTGAACAGTTTTGTATAGGGAGACTCCCATAAAAATGTTAAAACATCTATTATAAACCACTCTTCTATTGATAAAGAAAACTGTCACAATGCCTACCCTCCGCATACACACACACCCATGCACATACTTCCACACTTGCACTCACAGAAGTACTCATCCGAACAGTCCAATGAAGTCTTGGAATAAATTACTTCCTTGATATATCTTAATTTAAAAAAAAATGAAGCAGAAGAAAAACCTGACTTCCCTTGAGAATCCTTCCCTCTTTGGAATGTCAAAGTTTGTATTGATGAAATTATCCCATGCACTGTGGTGGCTCCAGGATTTCTGATCCTAGTTTATGCACTTGGGAGGATGTTGAAAATGAAAGATGTAGCACATTTTGCTTTCCCATTTATTGTTTGGCCAGTTATGCCAATGTGGTGCTATTGTTTCTTTAAGAAAGTACTTGACTAAAAAAAAAGAAAAAAAGAAAAAAAGAAAAAAAAGGAAAATTGAAAAAAAAGAAAGCATAGACATATTTTTTTAAAGTATGAAAAACAACAATTCTATAAATATATGGCTTAATAAAATATCATTAAGTCTAGCCACCACCACCTTTCAACATTTTGTCACTCACAAGTGGCAACACTATTCACCAAATTGTGAGTTTGGGGGTGTCGGGGTAAAAGACAGACAATTTTTAAAATTAGAAGTCTCTGTTATTTTGTTGGCTCCCAAACATGTCAAATTTAGCAATCTATTATCCAATTGAGCACCTTGATCAAGAGCATGGAGTATAAATGGAAAAAAAGAGAAAGAAAATGACCTTAAAGGCAAACAGTGAACAGAAAAAGATGATTAGGTTTCTTGTTGATTTTTGTATTCTCTGCTCCAAGACAGATAGTTAGCAAGTGGAGAAAATTTAAAAAAAAAAAAAAAAAGAAGAAACAATAGATAATTTCACCTGCAAACAGACAAAACCAGCTTCTGCCACATCCTCGTTGACTAATTCTTTGGCATTTGCTAGTTTATAGAAGATGTTCTCCTTTCATGTAAACATCTCAAAGAACAGTTGTTCCCAGAAAAAAAGCAATCACTAGTCTCACTGGGAAATGCTGGGAAGTGTTTCCCTCTGAGATGGCAGTTACCCATTGATAAGGAAAGAGAAGAATTTATGAGAAATTGTTGAAAGAAATTGTTGGCTAACAATCTGTGAAGACTTTTCTGTTTCATTTTTTATTGGGGGGGGACGGTTTTTTTTACTTTTTACAGTCTTTATGAATATCTTAGTGTTCAAACCTGACTGTTTTTTTTTATATTGGAATAAGGAATGATAAGTTAAACCCACATAGACTCTTTAAAACTATAGGCTAGATAGAAATGTATGTTTGACTTGTTAATGCTATAATCTGACTATTTAAAGCATTTTTGCTAGTTTTCATCTTAAAAGAGTGTACTAATTTATTAGAGCACATCCTCCTCAGCTCTGTTCCCACCTAAATTACCTGAGCTTTTCCACCAGTGTTTTCAAAAAGTAAATCGAATTTATTCACTATGGAATAATTTCCTTGATTTAAAATACACTTGTGACTCTTTCTGTCCCTCTCCTACAGTCATCAAAAAAGTCAGAATCTGAGGGGACAAAATGAAGAGGAAAATTTTGTTGATTCTTTGTTTGGGATTTGTTTGTTTGTTTTCCATGCTAGTGTTTAATCCTGTAGTACATTATTGCTTCTTGCTATTTTAATATTCTAAAAGTCTTTCCTGTTAGGTATTAGAAAGACACATAAATATCTTTTTGTGTGTGTGATGTATATTTAAAAATAAAAAGAGATGTGAAGACTGAAGCTTTAAGTGCGTATGGTACAGGATAAAGGTATCCATTTAAATAGCCAAGTCCTATCTGGAAGAATTCTTTTAAAAAAAGAGTCTCTTAGTTAATATGGTGGCAGAGGGGACTTTTGAAACTGTCTTTATTCCTTCCAGCCTTTACTCATGTATTATATGCCTC
>JAOXYA010000005.1:20371834-20389404 GCA_028565675.1 Sorex palustris | reverse complement strand
ACTCTGGTTTCTTCATCTTGTTTGGAGATCAGGGAAATCCCAAGTGTAGTCCCACCAATGATTCTTGGCCGACTGGGATGTGGTTTAACATGAGGGCTCGAGGATGCAATACTGCTCAGACCCTGTAGATCTGGAGCATGCTTGAAGGCCTCCAGGGCTATATCTGTTGATGTCCAGGGAACCATGGGATGTCAGGAATCAAACCCTGGTCAGGTACAGGCTAGGCATGTGCTCCCCAAATGTACTATATCCTAACCCCTCTTTATCTCTTCAGTGTAATCAATAACATTGTCATATAAGAAATATAATTTAATGAGCTATAGCACTGTCCTTCCATTGTTCATCGATTTGCTTGAGCAGGCCCAGTAACGTCTCCATTATGAGACTTGTTGTTACTGTGTTTGGCATATCGAATACGTCACAGGTAGCTTGTAAGGCTCTGCTGTGCGGGTGAGATACTCTTGGTAGCTTGCCGGGCTCTTCAAGAGAGGCAGAGGAATCGAACCCAGCTCGACTGAGCTGGCTGCGCACACGGCAAGCACTCTAACTGCTGTGCTATTGTTCTAGCCCAATTTAATGAGCTAATGTATTTAAATAATCCAATGTAATATAGTTTAAAGTAGGTCTCAGTAAATTTTGATGATTACTATTAGCAATGTGCTGGAGTGATAGCACAGCGGGTAGGGTGTTTGCCTTGCGTGAAGCTGACCCGGGTTCAATTTCTACGCCCCTCTCAGAGAGCCCGGCAAGCTACTGAGAGTATCTTGCCCGCACAGCAAAGCTTGGCAAGGTCCCTGTGATGTATTCGATATGCCAAAAACAGTAACAAGAAGTTTCAAAATTTGTTGTGAGACGTTACTGGTGCCCGCTGGAGGAAATCAATGAACAACGGGAGGACAGTGCTAAAATGCTACTATTAGCAATCACGATCACTATCATGATCATCCTGTTGTTCGTCGATTGCCTCGAGCAGGCTCCAGTAACATCTCCTTCGTCCTAGCCCTGAGATTTTAAAAAGTGCTATATTCAAGGCTCTTTCAGGGTTAGGAGAATGAGACCCATCATTGTTGCTGTTATTTGGCATATTGGGTACGCCATGGGGAGTTTGCCAGACTCTGCCATGTGGGCAGGATACATTTGTTATCCTGCCAGGTTGTCCAATGTAACAACGAGATAATAAGACGCCGTGCAGCCACATTTGCGGCCGCACGCTTCCAGAAAGAAAGCATGGTATGAGGATTTTTATAAATCTTCAATTTTCTCAGCAAATTAGAAGAGAGATACAGGATAGAAAGCATTTAGTCAGCCTGGACCTAGAATTTACACTCTTACCCACTTATCCTATCACCTCATAAAATTAAAATTATAGCTTAGAATGAAGATGACTGGAATACCCCAAGAAAAATACTCAGGGCATCTTCACCACCCTAATCTCTAGTTTCTGGGGGCCATACCTGTGTCTTGTGAAATTTAGTAGTGTTCTTGGCCATATCAAATAGAAATGGTCACAGGGTGACTCATTTGGAGTTCTGAAGAAAACTTGGGTATGTGATAGGGTTTTACTTCTGTTGACAGCTCATAGGGGACAAACCAGTAGTGAGCTCTTTGCTGAAGGACCTCACCAAGAAAGCAGAGAAAAGTGTTCCCAGGTGGCTGTGCATTCTCTCTGTTGCCCTCAAGAATGCCCAAAGCAATGAAGGTTTGTTTAATCCCATTTTGCTAATAGAGAAGTTGAGGCTTATCGTCCAGGCATTGTGACAAGTTCACAATTAACATCTAAGTTTTCTGAACTCTGAGACACTTTTCAGTCTACAAGTACAGTATTTGGATTAATTGTGTGTGTCCCTATGCATGTGTTTGCTTGTTATTACAGAGCCACTAAATCTATTATCATAAGGAAAATAATACTGGTTAAAGTCAAAGTCCACAGCACATCAATACATAATGCAGAAAGGAAATGCCTAATGCTCACCCCAGTCAGGGGTAGAGCTATGGAGGTATCCTTGTCCAAGTAGATCTGGGCAGAAAATATGAGTGAGCAAGCAAATTCCCTTTGGTTGACCAATCTGAATTGATTACGTTGATGGGACAATTTCTCACCCTGCTAAGACAAGACCAGACGAGAGTTGCAAAATCTTTTAAAAGGGCAAGGCAGAGACCACAAGCATTCTGGCAAAATGCTGTTCTGTAGTGGCCTCTCTTGCTAACTTATTTTGCTGAAATGATAAGGATCCCAGGCAGGCTCTCTGGCCAGGAAAATCCAGTTACCTCCCAATGAGGGAGGGGGCCCCACTGGAAAATAGACAATGAACCATATGCAGACTCCTATATCCCTGACACAGCAAAACACACTTTTTGCTCTGCATGGCCAAGTTGTTTTCCCACTGTGCGCGTGGGAGGGATGACGCATTCTGTGACAGTAACTGCGAACAGGTGGGGACAAAAACAAGGGTCACTTCCAAGAGGTCTGTTAAAACTCTCCCTTTTCAAAGTCTGAGGAAATAATAAAGTGGCGGCCCAAAATAAAAGTCTGTCTGTTGCTACGCATTCAGCATACACCTTGTATAGCCACTCAAAAGTTTCCATGAAAGTCACAGCTGTTATTTGAATGTTTGGTTGAGAAACTCTCCAGGGTCATGGCAAAGGAAAATACCTTTGTTGGTTGATACACCTGCAACAGGGATGAATGGGAGTTGAGGTCAGGTGCATCCTATTGTATCTGGAATAATAATATCTTTCATTTGCACAGATCTTTACAGTTTATGAAATTCTTTTGTATACATTGATGTATTGTAGAACTGTTGTACATAGATGTGTGGCATCTTCCTTGTCCAAAAAATAAAAGCTCGATCTAATTTTCAAGTAAGTTTCTGCAGCACAAAGGTGGCCGAATGTTTGAGTGTCTAAATTTATTCATAGCATCCAACAATGTCATGGCATCCCACAACTTCTCAGTCTAATAATTTCTTTTTCCTCACAACAATAAGAGACATAGCCTATTTCATGCAGGGTTGTATTTCATTTTTAATGGCAGATTTATGATAATCATATATGCATTTATTGTGGTGGGGCAGCACATTCAGCAGTGCTATGGAGGTATTCCTGCTTTCCTCTATGGAATAACCTTTGGCAGGGAACCATATGTGTGCCAGGGACCAATCCAGGGTAGACAGTTGAAGCAATCACATACAAGAAAAAGGCATAACTCACTGCCTCTCTAGCCCCTGCTGCATTCTAGGTATCAGTTCTCTGTCAGACAAATTATGTGCTCACTTTCCAATTACTTATTGAGTCTGTAATTCAAATACTATGTATTGAACTTGGAGTTAGAAAAATTTCTAGTAATTATTATAAGCTCTTCAATGACAAATAAAGAGAATAGGCCCAGTGAGAAGATCACATAGCTGTCTAGTGGTGAAATTAATACGGAATCCAAGGCTTCTGACTTTTTCTCTTAAGTTGTAGTTAATCTTCTACACTGGCAAATGCTAGTTTTAAAATGTGATATAGTCATACAATTCAGGCATATAAATTTTTTAAAAGCTACAGATAAATGCAACAACACAGTTGGATCTCAGGCATAATTTTGACCAAGAATCAGACACAACAGATTATATATTATGTAATTCCATTTATTTACAACTCAGGTAGTGGGTAAAGCAAGTCTGTGGTGATAAATTAGATTTCTGGTTCTTGGGTGAAGATACCCCTCTTAGAAGAAGGTATGAGGGAGCTTTCTCAAGTTATTGAAATGTTTTATATCTTGATGAGGGATAGTTGCCTGGAGATCTACATGTATGTGTACATATACAAGAATTTATTGTGCTGCATATTTGATATCTGTTCATTGCACTGTTTATAAGTTGTACATCAGGAGGCAGCAAGAATGAAAATCAAAGAAAATAGAGATGTTCCAGTTTCTCATTAACTTAATGCTATTGAGCAAAATAAAATTATTCTGGCCCCCAAATGATTTCTAATCTGAATTATTCTTTTTGGCTGACTTTCTCTATTACACAAACCACAAAGTTGCCAAATATCTACTTCTTCGAATAGTCTGGCTTTTTCTTGAACAAGCTGTGGGTTGGGAAAATTGACCTTCAAAGTCACTTCCAGGTCCAAATTTCTGGGATTTTTTGAAAAATAGATGCCAAAACATATATATAATCTCTTGGTGGGAAGGAACATCGAGGCTGTCTGGTTCTTGTCTCTGTATTTTGTAGGAGAAAAGAGTAAGCTTGGAAACTGGAAGCAGCTTGTTCAAGGCTATCCTCATAGTAATTAGTGCAGCATTACAGACTTCATCTTAACTCGCTTCAACAAATGATCTTGGGTGTCTGCTAGGTGACAGAAACCAGTTTAGAATTTATGCTGGGCTCCTAGGTTCCATAAATCTATAGCCAAATCCCCATTGCATGACTTTGTGAGAGAAGCAATGAGCTCATTTCCCACATCCTAGTATGAGAATACCAACAAAGTCAGAAGACATTAAGAGGAAGTAAAACAAAGGCCAAAGCACCCCAAAATATAACCACATAATGTTCTTTACTAAGCTCAACCATCAACCCAAGCAGGTCTTTCCATAATCCAGGCTAATGTTTCTGGGACTCTAAAACATGACATAAAAAGTAGTCAAATCAACTACTGGAATTCCCACTTGATGACCTAAATTATATAACCATAAAATTGTTAATATTGTAAATTTCAACATCCTTTTCCATGAATATTTAATAAATTTTATTTCAACCTCCTGGCCATACCCAACAGTGCTTTAGAGTGACCCCTGGAAAAGCTCAGGGGACCATACGTGGTGTTGGGGATTTGAAAGAGGACTTTTACCATAAGAGCTATATGCAGGCTTTACCTTTTGTACTACCTCTCTAGCTCCCAAAAGTTGCATTTTTTTAAACAAGCACTTTTCTTCTCCAGGCAACTTAGCAAACATGAGGAACTAATGACTGAGGCATTCTTACAAAGTGGCTGTAGGAACTAAACAAACATGATGATTGTGAACTTTACTGCTCGTCACAAAAATTTGTTGTTGTGACAACAATGTAGTGTCATAGACCCAGTAGATCATTTCAGAGAAAGTTAGAAGACAGATTTTTTTAATTATTTTTATTCATTTTTAAAAAATTGAATCACGGATCTTTCTTAATCCTATCACAGACTAGCCATGCAAACTCTCTTGTGCAGCCACCTCTCTTCTCTGACCCTGTGCTTCCTTTCTACAAATGGATGGGATTGGATCAAGGAATAACCCACATTTTTCTCAGTTCTAAGAGTCAAACTCAAGAAGTCTCATGACTTCTAAATCATAACAAAAAATGTGACTCATGTGCTTATTAGAATTGAGCCTAGCAGACTTTTTATTTTGTTTGCTTTTTGTTTGTGGGTCCCACCCAGTAGTGCTCAAGGCTTACTCCTGCCTCTGTGCTCAGGATGTAGGGTATATATGGGGTTCAAACCCAAACAGCCATGTATAAGGAAAATACCCTACTCACTGTACTATCTCTCCAGTTCCTAGCAGAGTCTTATGGTAGTTCCTGGGACCTTGATAAGCCACTAAGTATGACGTAGTGAGGGTTGTAGGATAAAGAAGAGGAGGAAATAAAGAAAATATAGAAGAGACACTGAGGATACTATAAGACCTCACTGGCCTTCAGATATCTCTTGCAGTAGACTCTGAACACAGACCTTCTTGCCTTTCCCCTCTCATCTATACTCATGCAGTATATAAACTCTCTTGATAAGTTGGCCCAGTAAGGTCTCAGAACTTCAGTATGGTGTGCTTACTGGCTGTTTTCTTATACCTTTTCCTTAATCTCCTATCACTTCTTCCATGTCATTGTGGTCTATTCCAAAACTCTTCTGTTCTCTTAAAGTATTAGAATCCACACAGTACATTCCCTTTCATTCATAAATAGCAGGTACTTGGTTGAAGTTTATACTTCTAACATTTTAACCTAATGGAGATTGCAAATGTGAAATTCCAGCAATCTCCCTGTAAATCAACCTCTTTGAAGCTTAACATGATTCAGAAGTGACTTGGATTGCAGAAGTGTCTTTGCAGTAGACCCAGGATAGATACCCATTGCAACTCTGAAGAAAGCAACAAGAATATTCAATGCTCAGTTACCAAGAAGTACTGTTATTTTGAGGACACAGCTTAGCTACTTCAGGCTGAGAAGCTCCCAGGAGAGCATTCCTTCTCCCAACACAAAGGGTTTGCAAAATAGGGTCTTGTTTCCTAATACCACTGTTTAGTGAGACATAAATACAAACATGAGCTTCTAGGAGCCACACCCTCAACCACTCTGTCATCTAATGACTCTAAGCTGACTCTCCAACCTGGTATGGAAAACTATTCATGAACTTCCTATGTCTCTCTTTCATACCTCATACAACTTTCCAAGTACCTGAAGCCCTAGCTCTATGGTTCTCAAATTGGAGGCAGTGGTTCTTCAAATTAGAATCATTAGGGGACATTTAAAAGCACAAATCCTCATTAAATATGAATCTCTGAAAGTGAGACTCAAGCACCAATATTTTGTAAAACCCTATCTCACCCATGACTATACCACTCTTATCACTAAGATAGAGAACCACTGTTTTGATTAACTTAAGAATCAACTAGAGCACTTGCTAAGAATAAAAATTGCTTAGACTCAACACCTGAGATAGTAAATCATGAAGTATAAAGTGGGGCTTAAAATTTGCATTCTCAATAGTTTTGTGAACAATCATACCTGGAAAAATTTTCATTTGTGGCCCACCACGCTTTCCACCTCAAGTAGCATGAACACAGAGAATACTCCCACTCTTCTCACTGTGTGTCAGCTTTGCTTTCTTGCACTCTCCCCTTGAATTTGGATAGAACTTTTAATCACCTTCTAAATGTAAACTATTTTCTATGACTCTTCCTGACCCTTCTCAGAAGGAATTAGTCACCCACCTCATCTGAGTTTCCATAGCACTTTGCACATTCTCCTGCTAAAGTGTTCATCACACGGTATTATGGCTATTTATATTTCTGTCACACCCTTTAAACTGAGAGTACTTTCCTTTTTATATCTTTCCAGTACCTAGCACAGTGCCTGGGACATAACTCAAACCAGTAAATGTTGACTGAATTAAATGAACTGGTGGAATTGATCATCATATTCCAGATTCATCCACCAGAGTGTGACAAGACTGCAGTCACTGGGCTAGGACTCAGGAAAGTTCCTAGAGCCAGAGACGGGATTGGCCACAGGGACCATGATAGGTGAATTGCCAAATCTAATACCAGGGAAAGGTCATGACCCTTCCAATGCACAGGATATCATACAATAGAAACTCACACAATAGAAACACTACAGAGGATGACAACTAAAAGATAGAAGTAGAAGTCCTGGGACCTGAATCTGGTGGTCAAGAACAACTTATGTACTTGTTATTTTAATTAAAATAAAACCAACTTCAGAACCAAAATCCAGATGTGCAATCAAATTCTCCATAGGACAGGCCAAAAAAATCTCTAAGTTGGACGAATCCCAGGTATTCTTTTAATGAATCAGGCTTATGAAACACCTGGTTAAGCAGCTTCAGAATTTGTTGAGAATGGGTAGAAAATATACTTAGGACGAAGAAGTTATTACTTTCAGGCACATAATGACTTGTCCTGGTGGCACTGAGTCCAGGCTTGAAGAAGTTGAATGAATGGATGGGAAAGGAGAGGCTGGGAATGGAAGAGGTTGACAATTTGAGGAAGAGTGTTCTGGGTCCAACCAAAGGTCCCAGGAGACTAAATCTCACTTTTAAATAATTCTGGTTATATTTTAGTGCTCTTCTTTTTATCTATCCTATGGTCCTGGAGCCTGGAGCTATGCAAAGTTGTGTCCAACATGCAGGATATTATAGAGATAGGAGCCAAGGCTGAAAAAGGCTATACAAATAAAGACAGTACAGGGTAGGTGAAAATATAAATCATTTTTTAAAAAAAGTCAGCCATGTGTTCCCAAATTCCAAATAAAGTGCTGGCCCCAATCTCATTTTGAGTTCTGAGAAAGGTAGGAAATGTGGAGTACTATACCATAACTTAGCAAAACTGTATTGTCTCTCAGGGTGCAATATTCCAGATTACCCTCCCTTCTGGCTCTACCTGAAAATTTGAGGAACTCCTGAAATCACTTTCTGGTTGGATCATTCACTAGAAATAGTCACAGAACTCATTGAAAGCTATTATATGCAATTCATTGAAAGCTATTATATTATTAGGAAGATTAGAAAGAGCAAAAGAAAAAGACGCAGAGAAGAGTGCTTAAGAGGATTCTATTAAATAATAAAAACCCTGCCAAGTTAATTTTAAAGATTGTATTGGCTTTATTCAACAGTTCACGAATCTGGCAGAACCCTATCTAGCTTGTAGAAGAGAGCTCCAAAAATCTTTGCAAAACAAAAGGTTGTTATAGACAGAACGAGGGCAAGTTAAAGAAGGAGAGAATTTTTCAGACTTAGGTAATTTATCAAAGGGAATAGAAAAGGGTCTTGTGACAGTTATCTCATGTGCCATTGGGAAATAGGAAACATTACTTCATTGATGCTGACCAGAAAATTCCTCTATGACCAAGTTAAGACTAATTCCTGGGAGAGGTTGAAACCACAGTCAGGTTATGCATTAAGCCTTGGTGGCCTTAGCCCAAGGACGTACATTCTGGAACTGATACTCTCTTTTATAATTATTTCTCCATTTTGATAAAGCTTTCAGCTTGATTCAGAAATATGAGATCCAAATTTAAGGCATTTGTGTCACTCGGAGCTCACGCTGTGAAGTGCTCTCAGTGTTTGTCATTCTTTTTGTAATATCTTTAGGTCTAGATTCTTCATTTCAGCTGCTCTGACTTTCTTAGGGCTTCTCTTCCAAAATCAGAGGCTTTGAGTTGTTTACTCATTGTGCTTCTTTACTGCTGTTTCAGTTTGGGATCCTGTGCTCCAGTGGTTAGTGGCTGCAACCATGCATTTACAGCTCTTGAAAGAAACAATACAATAGAGGAATTATTATAATTCTATTCAACAAGAGAATTATCAAAGTTTGGAAGTGTATTTCAGAGCCCTGATTCCCAACACCCAACCCAATCAGAAAGCAAGCAATTCCAAGGAAGACCCAATTTTAAAACAAAAAACAAACAAACAAAAATGTTACTTTTTTGACCAACTGGTTTGTTCAGTGAAATTTTTAGAAGAGTTTTAGGCCCCCTCTGTGTGAATCCAGCTACAGCAGGTGATGCTAGACTCTTGATCCTTCTTGCTCTGCTAATGAATAATCAAGACTTTTTATTTATCAAGATTAGCATTGTCTGGAGAGGCTGAGGGTCTGTGTTGGGCAGTTATGACCTTAGCAAGAGCGTCTTCAGTATCTTTAAGAGTTAAGTTTCTTATACATGCATTTACATTTACTCCTAACCAAGGAAGTCGGGATCTGTCAAAGGAGACAGATCCCCAATTTTGCATGCTTCCTGACAGGGTCTTTTTTATTCACTGGTATAAATGCAAGGTAAAGACAGGAGTCTCTAATATCATGGACAAATTAGAGTTTGTATAGACAAAGTTAGCCATCAGAAAAGTTACCTTCATGAACAATGGCCTGGGAGATGTTAGTGACAGCATCATCTTTTCTGGTCAATCCCAGAGTAAATAAAAGAAAGAGAAAAATTAAAGGGAACCAAAGTATGAAGTTTGTTTAGGAGTTCTGGGAGAGCTGCCCACCTGAAAGATGTCATTTGCTTAAAGGGGAAAACAGTTCCAAATCCATTTAATTTGAAATTTTCAACTAGTGTGAAGTTCCTGGAGCCTGTAGGAAGCAAGGTTCATGTTTCTAAAATCTGGCTTCCATATATCTCTTTCCAGGAAGATTAAGGGCAATCTTTGTTCTCTGTGAGCCTAAGTCAAAGAGGAGGAGAAAATTAGAAACATTAGTTTGGAGATTTATAGCCAGATGTTTGAGGACTTAGAATATTTCGGGACCTAGTCCAGTTTTCAGGAATATAACAGAAACACAAAGACAACTAGATCAGAAACTAATATACCTACAAAGGTGCAAACATAATTTTTCTCTTTTACTATCCTCATTCTGTTTTCATAGTAAAATTAATTTGTTCGCACAAAACTAGACCTGATTATGATAGCAGTGAAGTTTTTTAAAAGATTTTTTTAGAAGTGTTCAAGGCTTTTTTGGGGTCAGGAAGCCAAAATAAAGACATGCCATCAGATGTGCCTTGCAATACCAATACTTTGGGTGAGTTTTTCCTCTTAAACCCAACACTGCAAAATTATAAAATTTTGATAATAATGTCCTGTTGAAGGTAGAATACATTCCTGCTTTTTGAGGGGTTATTAGGTGTTAACATAACAATGTTAATGTTAATGTAATGGGGTTCCACTGCTCAGGGCTAACTCCTGGCTCTGCATTTGGGGTCACTTCTCTAGGCAGGGCTCAGGGGACCATATGGGATGCTGAAAAATGTTCCTGGGACCATTGCATGCAAGGCACATCTTACCTGCTGTGCTATCTCTCAGGCCCCTGAGAAAATTAATTCTTACTGAATTTATGGCAATAAATGCATATTTTAAAAAGAATACCTCTTAAGACTTTCCAAGTTCTAAGAGAATCTAGGGCGGCGGGGGGGGGGGGAGCAAACATTTTTCTTTTTTTAAGCTAAGGCATATTTTATCAAGTTTAATAAAAATATACTTCCAGAGATATTGATGGTGGGGAATGTGCTCTGGTGAAAGAGATGGGTGCTTGATCATTGTGTGATTGTAACCCAAAATGAAAGCTTATAAATATCTCACGGTGATTCAATAAAAGAAATAAATACAGAAAAAAAGAAAAAAAGAAATAAAGATATACTTCACCAAATTGCTATTAGTTGTGGATAGCTTATAAAGAAAGGTCTTCAATTAGGTTTAGTTTTATATTACTAAAGTTATCAGAGACTTGTTTTCTAGAATATATGTTATCAAATTCCTTCTCATGAGCATCTAGAGATAAAACATATTAGCAAAAAAAATCAGGGTTATTCAATAATTGCTTATGAATAATAGAAACCATTAAATGTCCACTGATAAAGATATGATACTTATTATAGACAAGGATGTTTGGTTATTTCTGTGAAAAATATTCTAAGATAACTAGAATTATAATTACAATATCACATCAGGGCCTGAAACAATCGTACAGCAGGTAGGGTGCTTGCCTTGCATATGGCCCACCCAGGTTCGATTCCCAGCATCCCATATGATCCCCCAAGCACTTTGAGGAGTGATTTCTGAGCGCAGAGCCAGAAGTAACCCCTGTGCATTGCTGGGTATGATCTCCCCCCAAAAATATCACACCAAGACACAGGCAATGAGTGTCTATCATTTATTTATTTTCACAATGCTTTCCAGGCAACTCAACATGCCAAACAAATCTATTGTAACATATTATCATGAGACAGAACAAATTTCTTGATATCTATCAAGGAATGCCTGATATCTCTCAAGATAAGGTCAAAAATGACAATTTAGATATTGATTTTAGGGAAGTTTTCCAAAATGTGAAAATAATAGGATCACGGAATTTTTAGAAGCAGTGATTAATTTTTTTTCATCTAAAGTGACAAGAAATTTCAAAGGAAATACAAAATCTTACATAGCTGTAAACAAAAGGTAGTTCTGTTAAAAGTAAACCTTCTTTTATTTAAGTAACCAAAGTCCTGATAACAAAAATACCATAAGCATAGGAAGTTATTTTTTTTAATATAAGATTATTGCATTCTAGGTATGTTAGTCAAAAGGAAAAAAAATCTTTGACAATTTTTATCAGCAGGAGAACAACCATTTAAAAACATATTCTTATAACAAAAAGGTAAACAAATTCTAATGCTACACAAGTGTATTTTTGATAATAAGATTCATTTTACTCTTATTCAACTTGACCACACATAAGCTTTTTTCTTATGATTCCTCTTAGACAAATCCCTAACTCTTCGCTATACCTCTCCTTCTCTCTAAGTCATACTGTCCTGTGGCTTCAAATAACCTGATCACTTTAGAACAAAATTACATTCTTTTGTCTCAGCAACATTGATTTCCATTCCAAAGCTACCTCTCTTACTAAAAACATCCTCTTTCTTTAAATACATGTGTGTTTTTCTTTTGGTTTCCACAAGTTTTCATTTCATAGATTATTTATTGGTTATTGTGTGGATATGGTCAATCTGCTGAATTCTTTTCAGAACCTGGCTTGCTCAAAGGGTTCACCTTCATCTAATGTTCTGCCAATCCTATTCAGGATGACTTGAGTGAACATCTTGTAGATAAGAGACAACAGGCAGATCGGGCAATAGTTGCCAATGTCATGGATGTCTCCCTTCTTGTACAGTAAAATGGTCTTGCTGGTTTTCCATTGGTACGGAGTCTTGCATTCAGATAGGTAACGTATGAAGAGTCGAGCCAGTGTATTGATGAGTACTGATGGCAGGTTCTTCAGGTGTTTGGGTCTGACCTTGTCTGGGCCAGGTGCTCTTTGTTTCTTCACTGACGAAATGGCGTGTTGGATTTCAGAAGGGAGAACATTAGGAATGACATATCCATCCTGCAGAATTTGATAAGTGGGCAGGTGGACGTGGCTATCAAAGAAATCTGAGTAGAAGTCATGGATAATCTTCTCCATTGCCCTTCTAGAAGTTGTGAGAGATCCATTAGGACATCGGATGGACACTGCCCTGTCTGCTTCCACCAACTGCCTGTGACCCAGGGATTGGATTACGCACAGAAAACACACCCTACCAGTACCAGATAAATACCTCACCAGCAGACCTCCACTACCTCCACTACTTCCACTACTTCCACTATCCAGCCACTGCCACACTTCAAGATGCTTTCCAGACACATCATAAGACGCTTAATACCCATCTTCTAGGATTTCTGCACCATATTTGATAAGGTTCAAATATGGTTTGAACCATGGGAACACCTACAAGGGTGATTAGAGGCCGCCCCAAAAGCTTCTATCCCTCTCGAAGAGCCTGGCAAGCTACCGAGAGTATTCCGCTCACATGGCAGAGCCTCACAAGCTATCTGCTGTGTATTCGATATGCCAAAACCAGTAATTACAATGGGTCTCGTTCGCCTGACCCTGAAGACATCACCAGTATGGCAGCATTGAGAAGGATGAGGAAGGAGAGCCTGATAAAATTTCAAGGCCGAACTAGACTGCCAAAACAAAGGAAGACAAAAATGATGGTCTTAGTTTTAATGCACATACGCTGGCATTGGATGCATCAATTGAGGACCTGATGGTACAAGCATGAAAGATTAAGTACGACATTATTGGTCTGACCGAGACAAGAAGGTACCAATCACATCACACCATTTTCGACATTGTTCCTTGGAGTGGAGAAGAACTGTTCCTTGGAACATGTGATAAAAGAGGCATCGGAGTCGTTGTTGTACTTGTCAACATGAACTTGGCCATGAGCATTGATTCATTCGAATCATTAGTCAACAACCCGAATCGGACGTTTACACTTGAATAGATGTGGCTCACTGCCGGCAGTTTCTATCTATCATTATGTCGATCAAAACCATCCATGGTAACTCACAGTTCCAGAAGGCCGAATCTAAACATTGGACATGGGAGCCTCTCGGTGGACGGTTCCACAACAAATAGACACATCACATTCAATCGACGGTTTTGCCTGACCAATGTTGCTGTTGTCCCAAAATTCCAAATGGGATTGGACCACTGTCTCCTTCATGCAAAATTCTACTTCACAGGGGGGAGAAAGGGCTGCAAAGTTTAAGAAGAGAATTCCCAGAACAACCACCAACTGGGAGATCTTTGGTACTATTACTGCAACATGGGAAGATGCCATTGTTGACAACATTGACAAAGAAAACAGTTGACTGGTTCAGCACCTCTATGACTGTGCAAGGAACACCAAGAGAGAGAGAGATAGCCACAAAAAAAGCCTGTCTTCAAAAACTCTTGAGCTTATTCACCAACGTGGTTTGGCACATGCCTCAGCAATCGCAAGCGAGCTCGCAAAGTAGTGAAGAGGTGCCATCAAGGAAGACCTCAAAGAGAGAAGAGCAGAAGTGGTGGTAGATGTGGCAGAAGCTGGGAAAAGCATTCGTAATATCCGCCTGTCCTTCGCCAACTACAAGACCAAGATGACTGCCCTCCGATGTCCTGATGAATCTATCACATCTTCCAGAAGGGCAGTGGAGAATATTATCCATGACTTCTACTCAGATCTCTTCAATAGCCACGTCCACCTGCCCACTTACCAAATTCCACAGGATGGATATGTCGTTCCCAATGTTCTCCCTTTAGAAATCTGACACGCCATTTTGTCGGTAAAAAAACGAATGTCACCCGGCCCAGACAAGGTCAGACCTGAACACCTGAAGAACCTGCTGTCAGAACTCATCAATACGCTGGCTCGGCTCTTCACATGCTATCTGTCTAAATGCAAGGTTCTGTCCCAATGGAAAACCAGCAGGACTGTACTACTGTACAAGAAGTGAGACATTCACGACATTGGCATCTATCGCCCGATCTGCCTGTTGCCTGTTGTATACAAGCTGTTCACTCGAGTCATCCTGAATAGGATTGGCAGAATACTGATCAGAAGCATATTGGGTGAATATACTTTCCCATTATGTAGACTGTCTTTGATTTCTGTTCAGAGAGAGAGACCCTGGGCAGGGCTGAGGCGGTGAGAGAGAGAGAGAGAGAGAGAGATATCATGGGCAGGGCTGAGGCAGTGAGAGAGGGACCTTGGGCAGGGCTGAGGCAATGAGACTGACCCTAGGCAGGGCTGAGGCAGTGAGAGAGAGACACTGGGCAGGGCTGATGGGGAGAGAGAGAGCCTCAGGCAGGGCATGGGGAGAGGGAGACCCACAGGCAGGGCTGAGGCAGTGAGATACCAGAGGCAGGGTTGGGGGAGAGAGAGCCCCCTTAGGCCCCAAGTGCAGCTCCTGCCACCCAGTTCCCCTCAGGCGAGTGTTCTCTCCATCCAGCTCCCACTGCGCAGACCTGCAGCCCCAGCAGCCTCAGCCCAAGTCCCACCGGTCCCAGGGCCCAGCTCTCCTCCCTCTCCACACCTGCCCTGTCCACCCAGTGCAGCCGTTCTCCAGGGCCTTGCCCCTGCCAGATTCTCTTGCTGGAGCTCTGCAGGGATGGTGGTCCCGCCTGCCTCTGAATGCCCCCTGCAGTGGCCACCCTGACTGTGTCCTGCAGGTCGCCCTGGGCTGGCCAAGACCACTCAGGCCACAGGTCAGCTGCCTGGGGCCCCTCATGGCACCTGCAGGCCCGGGCCCTGGGGGACGCCAGCTACCAACAAGCCCAGACTCCGCAGAGCCATCCCTGACCGCAGCCTCCCTCTGCCCCGGCAAGATTTCTTTTCAAAACCAACAAAGCAGGAGTGGAGCCGGCTGGGCTCTCACCAACCTGTGGCAGTAGAAAATGAGCAAGTATTTTTTTCACCAAAAGATAATATTGGCAAGGGGATGGTCCCAGCCCATCCGCCCTCCAAAGAAACAGATGTGAAGTTTCCATCTACTTAAAAGCACAGCACTATAAAACATTTAAACAAGCAATCTAGATCTTAGTGAATCGATACAGTTAGACTTGAAAAATATGCTGAGTTTATACATTTGGGCTTCCATGACTTCAAAGATCACAAATATTCTGTTCCCTCTGTTCCAGACAGCAAAGTCTGAAGCAAGTCAGATGTTTTGGCAATAATAACTTTTCTCTACGATTAGTATTTTGTGAATAACTTGAATTAAACTGTGATTATCTCTGTATTTGGATGCTCACTGTTTTCTGCCATGGCAAACATCTCCTTAAATAATTTCTTCACGCTTGGAATCCAAGCATAAACTTTGTTGAAATAATTGAATTTGGAAACCTAAGGTCATCTCGAGAGTAATCTGTCCCCGTGAGAAAACTTTTCTCCTTGAAACTTTTCCCTGATCATCAACAAGAGCTGTGTGGGCAGACGGCGTCACCTTATCCACAAAGATCCTGACCACAGGATTGCATGCGCAGAGCTAGGCATGCACCACTCACAGATGTGGACATGTGGGAAATGTGTGTGGGGAAAGATTGGTGTGAGCCTCATGGAGGGTGTTGCACACAGCCTACATGGTGCAGCCCACAGCACACCAGACTGCGTGGTACCACATATGAGGACACCTCAGGGATCCATTGTTGGCTGACACGTCACCAGTCATGACTGTATCCAAGGGATTTATCTCCACCCAGGTACAATGAAAGTATAGTTTGTTCCTTAGCTGAAGGAGTCCAGGAGTCTGTGAGGTCTTGCCCTCCTCTGCCTCGATCACCTCCATGAGGGCTTATCCCACTCAAGCCACTCTCAAGAGGAAGGAAGTGGGGAGTGGAGAGCGGCCAGGTGAAAGTCAGAGCATGCGACTCACTCCCGTCTTCCCTTCAAGTGAGCCTCCATGGGTAGCTTGCCTCAAGGCTTGCTTTGGTGGCAGGCATATATTTGAAGAGTTTTTGTTGTTTCTGTGAAGAATGTCATGGGTGTTGGCAGGAGTGCATTGTGTCTGTGGATGGCTCTGGGGAAGGAGGTCACTAAAGCTGCCAATTCTTTCCACCCAAGAGTACAAAGAATCTTTCCAGAAATTTCTTTGTGAATTCTATTTCTTTCAACAGAGCCGTGTGTGTGTGTGTCTGTGTGTCTGTGTGCAGGTGCTTGTGGGGGTGGGGAGTGGGTGGGGGTGGGGAGTGGGGGTGCAGAGGACTTGTGCTAAGTGAAACAGTCAAAAACACAAAATCATGAATTTTATTAATTCATATAATTAATAAATAAACAGGAGGCAAAGAAACAGAATAAAACTCTTCAACTGTAAGTCAACACATTGTCTCTGGCGTTTCATTTTTCATCTCACAGTATGAGCCAATTTCTGGCTTCAAGACTTGTTAACAGTGAGCTATCTGGTAGGGATAAGTGGCATCTTCAGAGCAGGGCCACTTGACTCTGGTGGCCCACTGCCAACAGAGGTGCCATGAAGATGCCCCCAACCAGCTCAGCTTCACTGACCTCATTCTCTCACCTGGCAATCTGCCCAGCCACGACCAGTGAGTTTCAATGAAAATACAAATGGTCTTTGACTTCTTCATTGAAGCTATGGCCCCAAGAATTATAAAAACGTTTGATGAACATAAAACATGTTTGATGATAAGAAGAAATGAACTATCAGCCTAGAAAAGATATTCTTAAATACATATTGATGACTGAAAAAAAAAGTCAATCTGAAGTCTGAGTCTAATCATATTGTATGTGTCCACTGACATGGAAACCTAGAACAGGTTTAATGGTTTAATATAAAACTGTATTAATGGTTGGAATATCCATGGTGGCTTTGAGCTCAGAGGGAGATGGATATGTGATAAAAGGTTTTTTTTTGGACCAAACATATATGTATCATGCATATCACTTGATCACTTGACTTCCCGTTAATCATTGATTTGCTCGAGTGGGCGCCAGTAACGTCTCCATTTGTCCCTG
>JAOXYA010000005.1:20336735-20347797 GCA_028565675.1 Sorex palustris | reverse complement strand
ATCTGGGTCTGGGGGAGGGATACTGGGGACATTGGTGTTGGAAAATGTACACTGGTGGAGGGATGGGTGTTTGATCATTTTATGACTGAAACTCAAACATGAAAGCTTTGAAAGCTCACAGTGATTTAATTTTTAAAAAATAATTTAAAAAAATAACAAGTCTCTGAAGCTTTTATTGTAAAAATATATCATAAAAAGATGCGCCCAGTTCTAATTTAATCCTTGACACCACATAGTCCCCAAAGCACCTCAAGTGTAGCTCCAGTGATCCCCAGTACATCAGGATCCTACCAGCACTATATCTTCAGACCTTCCATTGTTATCACCTCATCTGGTTGGCCAAGTTTCATGGGATTGGTCCCTGGGCCCCCTAAACACTGTTTGGGAGGCAACGTCCAATAAAAATATGAGGCAAGATAAAGTGGGTTTAATAAAAGAAATACTTTAGTCACAGAACCTTTAAAATATGACCCATTACTGTCACTATCACTGTTCTCCCATTGTTCATTGATTTGCGTGAGCGGGCCCAGTAACATTTCCATTTTGAGACTTGTTGTTACTGTGTTTGGCTTATTGAATACGTCACAGGGAGCTTGCCTGGCTCTGCTGTGTGGGCGAGATACTCTCAGTAGCTGGCTGGGCTCTCCGAGAGGAGTGGAGGAATTGAACCTGGCTCTGCTGAGCTGGCTGCGCACAAGGCAAATGCCTATCGCTGTGCTATTGCTCCAGCCCATGACCCATTACATGTTTTTAAATCTTTTTCTGTTTGTGAAGGAAAATTAGACTCCAATCTTCTTAGAGGTATGTAAATGCTCTCCCATAGAGCTATATCCCCAGTCCTACAGGGGTCTCTGACCAGTGATAATCTTTTGCCCAGTATGTGACATCAGTAGCTGGGAGTCCCAAAGAGTGAGAAAATATCTAAGAGATAAAGTCAGTTTTCTGATCTACACCAATTCTCTTTCTTATTCCAAGCTTTCACATGTGGATGGTTAAAAGGGTATAAGCCTTTTTGAAAGACTAATCCCTATGCTTATTCAGCTCAGAACAGCACAATTAACTAAGTGTTCTGACAACACTACATGGAAAAATCTCATGAAGCCCATGTGGCTGAGCATTGTCCTTATCTAACTTTGTTTTCCTTTTCACGGGGTCACAGAACCCACAGAGGCAGAAACGAATGGGTTTTGTATAACCCTGGCCTTCTCCTAAAGCCTAATTATTTGTTCTCAGAAACTCAAACCACTTCTCTCTACCCAAACAGGCCAGAAAGTTTGCAGGTAGCACGGAGCCAAAGAGTCTGGTTTAGTTGCAAGAGCCAAAACACGAGTCGACCCATTTGAGCTGACTAGACACATAGGCAAAAGAAAATACCCCCCAAATTTATATACGTGTGTGTACGTGTTGGGTCTGTGTCATGTTTGGGCAAATGGTCCCTCGGGCTGACAGGGAATAATGACTGACTATTTTCACTGGCATGCCTTTTCCTTGGCTCATCTGGACTGTTGGAGGCAGAGCAACAGGACTAGATCCCGACTGACTTTAATTTGCCTACCTCATTTCTTGACAAGCAGGACTAGAAATTGCAGTGCTCTTTGTTACTTCTGTGACTGATAACTCTTCTAAGAGGTCCCCTACCCCTAGTCAAAACACTTTTCTTCTAAAATGAAAGGTACTTTCAAGATTCTACAGAGCACTTGATATAAAGAAAGGATTTATTCACTTAGTTTGAGCATGTTTGACCTTCCATTTGCATTCGACTGTGCTAGGGACTATAGAAAATGAAATAAGCACATGAAAAACCCAGAACTTGAAACATACCACTTTAAAATCTAACTGTGGAGTGGACTGTTTGTGGATAATCTAATGTGTACTTTAACAAAGTGATAATCTAAAGAGTAACCTTTAACAAATCACAATATAAATTCTTTCCTTTGCTCTATGTAGGTCTAGATAGGTATAGATACAAAGCTGTAGTTGACAGCTATGAAAAAAAAAAACCTCACCCTTCTATCTACAGGTTTCTTTTCTCTGTATGTCATTTAGAAGATTTTGCACATGAAGGTCAGACCCTAGACAAAATAGTGAGGTAGGTGACCTTCATCTTCATAGCTTTAAACATTCTTGAGCTTTTCTGTCCTAATTAGGACCCATTTTGTTCATGATGGCTTTGGTTGCCATTGGTCCTCCACTGTGCCTTTAATTAATGGTCCTTGCAATTTATCTTTCTTCCCAACACCATTTTTCCAGAGTGTGCAGTTGTCTGCGAATTAATATTCAGAGATACCCATTTTGCTAGACTGCCAGACTGCACAGTGCTAGCTATAAGCATTTGTCCTGAATTGATGAAGGCAATAATATAGAGTCCAGACCAGTGTAGAAAACCAATTCTGTGTCATGAATAGCTTGTCTTCATGCCTCAATATCCTCTTTCTTAAGAGTAGGTAAAGGTCTAGAATAAAGCACTGGGTTTCATCTCATGTATGATGCCTCCTACCATCAGTATTGCCATAATTTTATATGCAATTAGAAATGAAAAATAATATCTTCCTGAAAACGCCATTGATTGCAACATACATCCCAATTTAAGAGTATTAATAATATGGGGGAAATAGGGATAGGGCTGGAGAGATAATACAGGGACTAAGGCCATTGCCTTAC
Organism: Sorex palustris; assembly: GCA_028565675.1. Taxonomy (NCBI): domain Eukaryota; kingdom Metazoa; phylum Chordata; class Mammalia; order Eulipotyphla; family Soricidae; genus Sorex; species Sorex palustris. The sequence goes on along the minus strand of JAOXYA010000005.1, from coordinate 20,345,136 downwards.
ACCTGGAAGAACCTGGTTCAATCCCCAGGATCAGATATGTTCCCCTAGCATTGCCAAGACTGATCTTGAGCACAGAGACAGCAGTAAGCTCTGACCACTATTGGGTTTCACAAAGGAGAAGGAGGAAGAGGAGGAAAAGAAGAAGAAAAAGAAGGAGAAGAAGAAGTAATAAGAGGAAGAGGAGGAAATTACTGTGGAGAAAATAGCATTTTAAAAGTTAACACTGTGATTTAGGTATGGCACTCAGGAGTAGAACACTTACCTTCCACATGTGAGGCACTAAGGTCAATCTCTAGCACTGGAAGTGATTTAATTAAAAAATAAAATTTTATATTTCATCATAAAAGATACTATTGCATCAACATCATAAGATCTTCTAAAGGATATCCAATATGAGATAGTTAATACAACGATGAAAGCACATGAATATTGTTTGATATTATTAAAGTGTTACTCCTGCAGACAATATAATACATTGAAACAAGTCCTTTTAACACAACATCTTAAATACATTGCAATTGGATGCTGGAGCAGAGTATGGGGATTTAAAGTCATTGGAAATGTACCTTGTGGATGACTTAGAATTTTCAGTGACCTCATTCAGGATACACATCTTGAAAGTTATTTGTTGAATTGCTTCTATCAAAACATAGTAACACAAATCTGGGATCAGAACTTTTATCACAGTTTAGACAGCTTTACCCCTACATTAAACAATCAAAATTTTCAAAGGCTTTTATAATTAACTAATATTTATGATCCATCCCACTCCCACAAAAAAGAAATCACTTTCATGGCTTTATTACCTTACTTATTCTTTTTAAATCAGAAAGTTTATTCAATGTATCTATAATTATTTATCCTCAGTATTCTAGCTTTCTGTCATTTGATGTGTTGAGCTGAAAAAAAATATGAAGATAACACAGGAGAGAACACCTTTCACCACCAATAAAGTTATCTTTCAGATGAATGATATTATAGAATAAGAATATTTTAGCAAGCACTTTGAATGACATAGATGCTGTATGTGTAGAAATCAGATCTTGACACTTCTATGTTAATTCAACACAAAAAAACTGGAGATTAATTCAATCAGAAGCCAAATGTGATATATATATATATAAAACAAATGCAATACTTATAGAATATGCTGTAAAGCAATCGCCCCTTCCCTAGGTCTTCAGTTTAGTCTACTGCTAATAACTTGTTTATTCCAACATGCCTGTATGCTAAGTAGTTGATGTGATTATACTGACAATGTTGGTGTGATTGTCTAATGACTTGACTACTAGAGTAACAGTTGACAATATGTTGCCATGGTTGCATAACTTCATAAAAGCTTCATCTCCATCTTGCCAGAAATTGAGACAGAATCTATTCATAACACTTTTAGTGAGTCAATCCTTTTTGAATTTCTTACATGAACACCATACTATGATATAAACTGGTTTATAAACTATAACCTGCTCAGGTAGAGTTTGGGAATACTACAGACCAGAAGATAATTATTTCAGCTTGTAACCCCAGGCTTGAATGGTATTCAAGCTACACTGGGCTCAGCACACTAACCGTTTTCATGCTCAAATGTGTAGTATTTAATAATCTATGGTCTTTTGTTGAGAAATGTACTGCTTAAAAATCAGGAATTAGACCTTACTCACCATGGTACATTTCTTTAACAACTCACCACAATGCTTTCTACCTGGTGGAAACTAAAAATTAGTTCATTTGTAAGTCCAGCTTTCTACAACTTGTTAAAAGTTGACATTCATTAGTCTGTAAGAGGTTCTTGAAATTAAAAGTCTGTAAATACATGAAACTGAATCTCCTTGTAAACTTTCAAAGAGAAAAGAAAACATACCATAAATAGAATTGTAATTAATTCATCCCAAACTTTGAGCTTTCACTAACCCAAAGCTTTTTTTTCTTGATACTCAGTTATTGGATAATAAAACGTCCTCTAGAGGTATTGTGAATGTCAGGCATTTTCCAGGATAAGGTGGGATTGGAATGATACTCAGAATATGCTCCATCAGAACTTTAATTATTCATGTCTCTCAGAAGTCACGGAGCAGTATGCTATTTGCTGGTAGGACTTGCATCAATCAACAAAATTAGTGAAACACACCAGAAGTTGATTGTGAGATAAAAAACAAACAAAACCCAACAAACTGCTGGCTCCTAGTCAACAGGTTCATTTTGCAAATAAGGAATTTAAGTTCCACACCAGCAATAGACTTAACAGCACAGAAAACTTACCAGAGACAGAAACACTATCTCAGATATTGTCAGACAGATATCTGAGTTCTTAAAAATATTTTTATTGGACTGAACTTTTCATCCAGATTTGACCCCGACAAAATAGTTCATTTTTTATCTCTAGGTCATAGTTGATATGGCAAAAAATAATACCCTCTGGGGAGCTTGGTTCTACAGGAGATAGCAGTCCAGGGTCAAATTCTAGGCATTGCACACTAACTCACAAGAACAGTATTGTTGCTGAATAATATATCATCAAAGATCGTACTCCTATCCAGCACATCTTTATTGTCCCTTCTTCTAAGGCTATGCCCTTATTCACACCCTCCAAGGTCTTTGCACCTGACTGAACTGTTCTCTCAGTTTCCAATGTCACACCTCCAGTCCATATTTTTTCTGCCATAAACTTATCCATCGAAAGCTGTGAACTGAAATTAGGTAAAGAGACAAACATGATAACCTTTCAGTACCTATAGTACAAATCATAATGCCAAAAGGAAAGGGAGATACAGAGACAGAGACAGAGAGACAGAGAGAGAGGAAGTGTCTGCCATAGAGGCAGGTTTGCTTGGGAGAGGGGGAGGTGGCAGGAGGGAAACTGGGGACATTGGTGGTGGGAAATGTGCACTGGTGAATGGACTGGTCTTGGAACACTGTATGAAACCCCATCATGAACAACTTTGTAACTGTGTATCTCACAGTGATTCAATAACAAAATAAAGTAAGAGGCAAGAGAAGCAAGTGGGTTGGAAGAAGCCTTGAAGAGGCCAGAGACAGAGGAGGTTTCAGAAAGGGGCTGGAGAAACCGTCCCCAGAATGTCAATCATTGCAGCAAGTGGCCTGAGAAGATTCAGCAACCCAAGCTAGAGCACGGAATAAGGCCCAGGACCCTCCTGGGGGGGGGGGGTGTCTGCTCGACTGCCAGCCAGAATATACATGTGCCCCCAAAACTGAAAGAAGGAGTCCGGGTCCCTGTGCAGGCATCTGGAGACAGGAGGAATAAGGCTGAGGAGTGGAGGGAAGTGTCTGGGATCTGCCAAGATGTCAGGTGCTGAGGTTCCCTCTGAGATGAAGGGGTGGGGTGGAGAGTGCTGGGCTTCGGGGTTACAGGGGGCGGGGCGGGCTAGCCCAGCATGCATAACCCAAGTTTGATTGGTCATTTATTTTGTTTTGGGGAAGGTAGCGTGGGTTATTTGTTTTTCTTTTTTGCTTTTTGTGCTGGCTCAGGCACAGACTTGAGAGCTAGGAGGGGTGAGTGGCTGAAGGCATTTTGGAAGGGGCTGGAATGACTCTGAAGGAAGGAAGGGGGGAGAGTGGGAGGAAGGAAGGAAGGAAGGAAGGAAGGAAGGAAGGAAGGAAGGAAGGAAGGAAGGAAAGGGAGAGACAGTGCAAGCATTAAAGTGCTTCCTTGAGCAAGGCCAGACTGGGTTCAATCCCAGCACAGCAGATACCTGACACCTGATACCTGCTAGGAGTCATCCCTGAGCACTGCTGGGTGTGGCCACTCACCAAAAACAGAAAGGAAAAAGAAGAAAAAGAGAAAGGAAAGAAGTTGGATCTTAGAGGGAAATGGGCTCCTGGGGGCGGCCAGGAGCACAGAGAATGTGGGTCTGAGACAGCAGGCATGCAGGGCAGCTGCGGGGAGCATGGCCTGAAACCAGTGAGACAGGGCACCCCTGCACCCCAGTCACAGGTGAACGCGGTCAGTGCGGGGGACAGGCAGACAGGGCCTGGAAACTTCCTTGTTTGTACAGACACCACGTAGGAGGAAAGAAGGGCCTATTCATACAAGACAAGAGGGAGCTGAGCAAGAAGAGGAGGCCAGAAACGCATCACGCCCCATCCACGCACGCACACACACACTCACGCACACACACTCATACATCCACATTCACACACTCACGCCACACTCACACACATTCCACAATGAACACACACACTCATGTACACATACACTCACACCCACACACTTATACACACACACCCACACTCATACACTCCCACACCCACACCTACCCACGCTCACACACACACATACACACACACACACACGCACACACACACACACACACACACACACACACACGGTTCGGGGCTGCAGGAAGAGGCAGCAGGGGAAGCTGGAAAGGAAACACTAGCCCCATTGACAAGCAGACCTCTGCCACTCCCCAATACCCATGTCTGTGAGGGGATGCGGGTGCTATGAACACATCTCCAGGGAGAAGACTTGCTAAGAGGGGTCAGAGGGGATGGCAGAAATAGAGGGGCTGGGGGCTGGTTCTGGGGTCCTGGCCCTCCCAGCGAAGGAAGGAATGAACCGAAAAAGGAAAGTGGAAAGCTCCAGAAGACAATAAGTGCCAGGTTGAAGCTGGCATTCCTCCAAATCAGTGCGAGAAATTCTTTCTTCTGAAAAAATATTTTATTGTTGTTGTTGATTTGGGGACCACACCTGGGGTCCTCGGGGCTGACTCCTGGCTCTGTGCTCAGGGTCACCTCTGCCAAGGCTGGGAGTTCAGAGAGGGTGTTGGGGATTAAGCCAGGGTTGGCTGCTCAAGGCCAGTGCCCTTCCTATTGCGCTGTCACTCTCACCTTAGTTCTTTTTTTTTTTTTTTGGCTTTTTTAGGTCACACCCGGCGATGCACAGGGGTTACTCCTGGCTTCGCACTCAGGAATTACTCCTGGCGGTGTTCAGGGGACCATATGGGATGTTGGGAATCGAACTCGGTTCGGCTGCGTACAAGGCAACAACCCTACCCGCTGTGCTATCGCTCAGCCTTCAGAGAGTCTATATGAAGCCTCATCATGTTCCCATCCCCTTTGTTGCCTAATTCAATGAGCCCAAGAGTTGAAGGTGTGCTGGAGCCACAGAGATAGGGCAGGGCTCAGGTATCTGCCGCTTGCACATGGCCAATCTGGGTGCGATCCCCGGCAGCCCATATGGTACCTGGAGGCTTCCAGAGCCAGGAATCAGCCCTGAGAACTGCCAGGTATTTCCCAAAGCAGATTCAAATAAAATAAGGGGGATCAGAGCGATAGCACAGCAGAGAGGGCATTTGCCATGCACGAGGCTGACCCCGGTTCAATTCCTGGCATCCTATACTCCCCAAGCACTGCCAGGAGCAATTCCTGAGTGCAGAACCCAGAATAACCCCTGAGCATTGCCGGGTGTGACCCCAAAAGCCAAGAATAAAATAGGATGAAATTAGGGATTTCCATGAGGCTGGAGAGAGCCTCCAGGGATTAAGGCGCTTACCTTGCATGCTTGCATGGAGCCAACCTGGATTTGATTCCTAGCATAGGGACTCTGAGCAATGCCAGAGTGAACCCTGAGCACTGTCAGGTGTGGTCCAAACACACACAGCCCAGAGAGAGAGAGAGAGAGAGAGAGAGAGAGAGAGAGAGAGAGAGAGAGAGAGAGAGAGAGAAGACAAGAGAGAGAGAGAGAGAGAGAGAGAGAGAGAGAGAGAGAGAGAGAGAGAGAGAGAGAGAGAAGACAAGACAGAGAGTTGAAGACACCTGAATTGTTTTCCCTGTCCTGCTGTTCCTAATTCCCAGATGAGTCAGCTGAGGTCATTCTGAGTGGGTTGTGTGAGACTTTCCACCCAAGTCTGAGTGAGCCCCGGGACCAGCTGCCTTCTCTGAATCCCGTGGACACACGCACCTGGGCACGCACTCCTTTGCTTGTTCATTCGTGCACTTGGAGAATGATTCACAGCTCGGGCTCTGGAGCCAGCCTAGCTGGGTCCGAGCTGTGGCTCTGCTGTGTGCCAGCTGTGTCACTGGGGCCAAGGACTTCACCTCCACAAGCCCCGGCTCCCACACCTGTGATGGGATCCCAGCTCTGCATCCGCTCCCGCTCCCTGGATGTCAGCCGGCTTCTCCCAAGGGAATGGGCTTTCTACGGAACTGACAATGGTGGACACTTAAAAGCATTAGACCCTCCGGTTTGAGAGGAGGGAGGGCTCCCTGTGGGAGGTAACAAAGGGTACTGAGTGCTTTCTCACAAGGTAGCAAGTATGCAGCTGCGAGTCAGCCAGTCTCTGCCCTCTTCTGAGTCTCCAGCTTCAAGGAAGACATTGTCTTTTTACAGAAGCTCTAAGGATTGTCAAGAGAGAAGCATGAGCACTGATCTCCCTATCCCTGACTCCCCACACCCCCGTGGACTCCTCATCTGTCCCCACGTCTCTGCACTTGCTCAAGTTCTGTCAAAGGTGGGGCTAGAGTGACAGCACAGCGGGTAGGGCGTTTGCCTTGCACACGGCTGACCCGGGTTCAATTCCCAGCATCTCATATGGTCCCCTGAGCACCGCCAGGAGTAATTCTTGAGTGCAGAACCAGGAGTAATCCCTGTGCATCGCCAGGTGTGACCCAAAAAAAGCAAAAAAAAAAAATTCAAGTTCTGTCAAAGGCAACTGCATTCACGGTTTTCCAGATAATTGGCTTATTTGACCTGTGGGGTGTGGAAATGTTTTTATTTGGGGTCATACCTGGCAATGCTCAGGGCTGACTCCTGCTTCTGTGCTCAGGGGTCAGAAGACCCCGGGCTGTGTCAGAGATGAAACCAGCGGTCAGCCATGTGCAAAGCAGGTGCTGCTGAGCTCACTCCCAGCCCTGGGAGATGTTTTGGAGATTCATCCTCCCTGAGGTCTGCGTGGCGGCTGGCACATTCTCCGAGTATGAGATATGCCACGATTTATTTATCCACCACCCACTGAGCCACAGAGACTCAATGGGCGTGGGGGGTTCTGGTGGGGACACGGTAAATGTTCCCAGGAATGATTGTGGTGCTGGGCATCTGGACGAACTCACTGGTGGCGTGAGTGCTGAATATCCTGTAAAGTGAAATTGGCTTCAAGGAGAAAGATAAAGGCAGAGAGAGAGAGAGAGAGGGGGGCGGCCAGTGGGTAGAGGAAGGGGACGGGGGAGAAAGAGGAAAGATAGGGAGAGAGAAAGAGAAGAAAGGGAGAGAGAGAGAGATAAAAGAGAGAGAGACAGAGAGAAAGCCAAGAATTCTGTGTTGGTCTTATTGTATTTTTTATTTGGGACTTTTACTCCATTTTTTTTTAAATCAGGAAATGTTCCATCATAAGCCTGAATTTCCAGCTTTTCCTGAGAAGTCAGAGGGTTCGTCAGTGCTGAGCCCCATCCCAGGAGGATAAGAGTCTTATTACATGTTAATTAGTTACACCCTGGGCCAAGAGACAGTAGCGCTGGGAGGGCATTTGCCTTGCACTCAGTCGACCCTGGGTTCCATCCTCGTCACCCCATAGGTCCCCTGAGCCCTGCCAGGAGTAATGAACCCAGAGCCAGGAGTAAGCCCTGAACACTGCTGGGTGTAACCCCCCAATACCAAAAGGAAAAAGGAAAAAAGAATAAGGGGCCCAGGTGATAGTACAGTGGGTAGGGAGTTTGCCTTGTACCCAGCCAACCTGGGTTCAATTCCTAGCACCCCATATGGTCTCCTGAGCCTGCCAGGAGTGATCCCTGAGCCCTGCTGGATGTGGCCCCCAAACAAAACAAAATAAAAAAATTCATTATAGCTAAATAAACAGAAACCCCCTGCATCCCCCCTCCCCAAACCAAAATATGCCTGTAAAAAAATGTTTTTTTTTAACAGGGTAAGGGGGGCCCCTTTTCTCTTTACTATCACCAATACTTATTATAATTATCCTTTTTAATTTAAGTCCCCTCTCACAATGTGATATAGTAACTTTTTGTGGTTTTGGGTTTTGTGTTCCCCAGTAATAACTGATATAAACAAACACTGTCCAACAAACACTGTCCTCCCGTTGTTCATCGATTTGCTCGAGCGGGCCCAGTAACATTTCCATTGTGAGACTTGTTGTTACTGTATTTAGCATATCAAATATGTCACAGGTAGCTTGCCAGGCTTTGCTGTAAGGGCTAGATACTCTCGGTAGCTTGCTGGGCTCTCCAAGAGGGGCAGAGGAATCGAACCTGGCTCGGCTGGGCTGGCTGCGTGCAAGGCAAACACCCTACCATTGTGCTATCGCTCCAGTCCAACTGGACATGTATACATATATATATATATGTATACATATATATAGGCCGGCTGCGATAGCACAGCGGTAGGGCGTTTGCCTTACACGCAGCCAACATGGCCGACCCGAGTTCGATTCCT
>JAOXYA010000005.1:20181613-20191937 GCA_028565675.1 Sorex palustris | reverse complement strand
CCCCAGCAGGCTCGGGAGCCAGGGTTTTATTATACTTCCTTGCATTACTTGATTCATTTGCCTCAGAACATTCTTTGGCTCTCCCCATCCAGTTCAATTTTCATTCAGTAAGTTTTATTCCCATTTCATTTGCACAATACCCTTCATGGGCCAGTGGAGGACACAGAAGGTTTGACAGGCATAGATCCTAGGCTTGTCTTGGAGATGCTCAAGATCTAGTTGTGAAGACAAAAACTACAGCTTTGGATGTTAGTGGGAGACATAAGGGGGATGGGCAGGAGAGGGAGTGGGAGGGTGGGAAGGAGAGGGGGAGCAAGGGAAAGAGAGGGAGGGGGAGAGAGATCTACTGCCCCTTGACCCAACTCCATCTCCCTGGGAAAACATCTGGGTAGAGGTGGAGGATTGGGTTTTTTGGTTCGCTTTTCTTTTGGGGTCACATCCGGCCATGCTCAGGGGTTACTCCTGACTCTGCACTCAGGAATTACTCTTGTCATTGCTCTTGTGACTGTATGGGATGCCACAGATTGAGCCCAAGACACATGCAAGGCAAATACCCTATCTGCTGTTCCATCACTCTGGCCCCTCCCCAGGGAAACATCTGGGAGGGTGAGAACTGGTGAAATCTGATGCTGCTCACCCAGCTTTGACACTGGCATCCCACCAGCCCAGCAGGCAGTCATTGAGCCTCACCTGAGCTCCACTTGATGTAAGTAGTGTGGGAGATTCTGGACACCCTGGGAGCAAGGGATGGCTCTTCATAAGAAAAGGAAAAATCAGTCCTGACTGCTGCCAAAAAGAGTAACAATAACAGGTCTCATTCCCTTGACCCTGAAAGAGCCTCTAATACAGCAGCATTGAGAAAGACGAGGAAGGAGAAGCTGCTAAAATCTCAGGACTGGGACGAATGGAGATGTTACTGGTGCCCGCTCGAGTAAATCAGTGAACAACGGGATGACAGTGAACTGCTGTCCAGATTTCCCACATTCACCATTGACCCTCACTGAAAAGAATTTCAGGAAGAGACCTGTCACGAAACAGAAGCTTTTTATTAAAAAGCAGGAGAGGAAAGGCCTCACATTTTCAGATGGGGAAGGGAAGCCGAGCTCCTAGGCCCATTTTGTGAAGAAAAGTAGGATTCCCGTTCCCACTTTTATTCACACAATATCACCTCACCATCCCTGTATGCTAGATCAGCCTGATGTGTGTGTGTGTGACTCTCTATCACCTGACCTGGCTAACCCGCTGAGTTCCCAGCTCACTTCATTCACCTGCCCCGAGCACCCTGGAGAAACAGAATCTGAATCCAGGCTTAGGGGCCCAGGCTTTGGAGGCAACTGGCACAGAGGCTAAATCAATTAGCTTTTCCCTTGTTCCTCCTAGTGTGTGTTTCTCTTGTCCCTTTGTTAGGCTATTCTGCAACAAAGAACACAAGCTTCTCTGGAGGGGAGAGAGCGCTGAATGGCTTTTGGGACAGGGTTGCAACCGTATTTTCTCCAAATTGCCTTGACTTGGAGTTCTCTGAAAACTTAAGAGTTGTCAGGGTGTGATCCCAGATGAAGCGCTTTAAACTTTTGGTGGTCTTCTTTTATGTCCTTTCCACAACCTTTTGTTCTTACTGATGTGTCTCTTCCACTCTGGATGGATGCTGGCACAGTGAGCGTCTTACCAGGTTTCAGTTCTTGTGTCCACAGAGGCCTCCAGTCTTCACACTTTGGGGCTGCTTTGGGGTTGGTGACTGACTCACATCTTGAGCTCACATCTTGGTTTTATGACTTCCTGAAGATCATTACCAGCTGCCCCCTATCTACCTCAAAACTATAAAAACTGACTTGAGTTGCCCTTTCGAAGGGCATCAGTTGCCCTTTCTTCTTCACAAAGAAGAAGAACCACAAGAAATGTACCATTCTCTTTGGGCTGAAAGCTCTGAAAGACACTTCTAAAAGAGATGAGGTTGCAGAAGAATCTGGAGCTTTGGGTGAGAGCAAATCTATTCATGAGGAACTGGGTATGAGCACAATAGCTTTCTTTCTATAGTGTGTCAGCCTGTGAAAATGAGGTTCTCACAGCTTTTCTTTTTCTCACTAACCTGTGAACTATACACTGGAAACTCATTTTCCCCCAGGGTCTAGCCCCATAGCTACCACAGTCATGGGGCTTTGTATAAAATAAACAACTGCATGTATGTTGGAATGCAAGACAATGTCCTTTAATTTTGTTTTTTTCCTTTTAAATGAATCTACTTTAATTTTATTATGGTTTAGGCAACGTGGTTACAATAGTGTTAAAGTCTGTGGCACCGATGCACAAAATCACAGCAGCCCACCATCAGCAAAGAATCCACAATGTACTTTAGGAACCGCTGACTAAGGTAAAATCATATAGTTCTCAAAATAAACGTAACCTGAATTGGCTGAATTTCTTGTGACGGTGGATCATGCCTTTCAACAAATAAAAGCAAACCACAGACATCAGTCTTGAAAATAATTTTTTCTCAGACATCTTCATTGTAAATCCAATCCACGTATTCTGTTGAATTGGCTGCTTTGTGTAATGGAGAGCCAATTTCAACGTTCACATGACAATGAAAATCTCGAGCTTAAATTTATTAATATGCTGCCTTGGCAGAACACCAAGCCTCTTAATAACAAAATATAGAGAGAAATAATATGAGTCTCCAAAGACTGGAATATAATTTTGAAAATAAACGGATGTTGATCTTACAAAGATCCTTCATAGGAGACATAACTGTGGAGTCTTGGGCTGTAAAGCAATTTAAAGAAACAAAGAGTCCTAATGACGAGACTCAAATACGTTTTCTATTTGGTGTTTACTTGAAAGCTCTGTGTGTCAAAATAGTTAAATGTTTTCGGACCTACCTGAGCATTATCAGTGCTGAATGGCTGCTAAAAGTTTCCCACCAGATAACTCCTAATCTACACATGTTTAGTAGATAACTTGTCAAATGCTCTAGGACTTGCAGGGGAAGACTTGAAGGAGAACCAGATAGATCTCTCAAAGGAGAAGACCTCATTTCTAATAACCATGGCTACTGTTGACTAAGCATATACTGGGTATCTGGACAGCTCTATGTCAAGTGCTCTACAGACTTATTGAATCCTTAACCCCCACACTCAACCTGATCAAAGAAGGAAGCTAAAGATTTGAAATAGCTTAAGCAAATGACTCAAAAACAATTCTTTGAAAAGAAGTGGCAATATATAATATGCCCAAGACTATTACAAGCTAAACCCTTTGCTACCTTTGCTACCTTTGCTGCCAACCCATGATACTCCACTGTTCCTCAAAAGATGCTCCTTGAACTGACAGCATCTGAATCCCCAGGAAACTTGTTATAAATCAAAGTCCTGACCCCACCCCAATCTACTGGATTCAAATCTCTGGTTGTGGATTTTGTATGAATCAGTTTTCTTAGGGCATATTAAAATTAAAGAAGTACATATCTATTCTACTCTTTTTTGGTAGCAAATATGTATATTTCACATTACTGGTTGAGTCAGACAAAAGCCAGACAGTTGGTATCACATCCATTTTTTCCTTTGAGCTATGCAAGCAATAGTCACCATACCAACAGTGCTAAATCCAACAAATAGAATATATAAAATCAGTCTCAAGGAAAATGATACAATGGCATTATAATCTATTTAAATATGAATAAACATAACAGTCATTGAACTTTATTCAAGATATGACTCCACATATTGGAGTAATCAGGGGCTGTAGACTTAATTTAAGACAGGGCACTTGCCTTGCTTGCATATGGTCTACCAGGGTTTGATCCCCGGCACCACATATGGGGACGCCACTCCTGCCACCAGGAGTGATTCCCTGAGCGTAGAGCCAGGGGTAAGCCCTGAGTCCTACCAGATGTGTACCAACACCACTCCAGCCCCCCACAAAAGAAAAAGCAATCATACCCAAAGGAAGAGCCCAGGGTTAGAGTGCCAGTCTGGCAAGTGTGTGATGAGAAGTTTAAACCTCCAGCATCCCACAGGCACCGGCATCTCTGCTGTTTGAGTCAGGAAGTTCTATTGTCAACCATCCAGTGTCACAAGCAATTTCCATTTTCTTTTCCTTTTTTCAATTTTAGTCATTGAATGAAACATGATTTATTTGGGGTTGCTTGGTGGTGGCAATAAGCAGAAAGAATAACAATAAGAAAAAGGCAGGGATGTTTGCAAAATGTGTTTGTAACCACCCAGAGGGTGGGTCATAAGGAGGGGTTGCTTCTCGGGCTCCTGCCCTCTGCAGATTGGACATGGGAGCTTGGACACTGGGGCCTCAGAAACTGAACTTAAGGTAGCGAAGGGGCTTGGACTCCCCACCTCACCATTAGGCAATGGGCTCCCCATTATAAAACCATCACAAGCAATTTCTGGCTGCACCACAGCTAAGTGTGTGTGTGAATATCACAAAATGGGGTGTGACCCATGGTAAGCATCACAATTGAAAAGATGTGTTGAGCGCCCTGAAATATGGCCCCTGATAAACATCTGGGGAGCACCACAACCATAACTTGGGTGCCTTGACTATGCAAGTTCCCCCCAGTGATATGGGCAAGCACCACAACCAGATGAATGCAAACTGTGGTGAGCACCTCAGCAGGCCGAGTTTGCAAGCACCCAACTCAATGGACCACCCCTTGGCAAATACTATCACTAAATGTGTGTGTGTCACAGCCAGGCAGAGGTGCAACACCAAAGGGAAAGGGGGAGTGGGGAGGTAATAAAACTAAACAGATGCGGGGGGGGGGGGGGGGAGAGATAGTACAGCAGCCGTAGGGCATTTGCCTTGTATAATACTGATCCAGGTTCGATCCTCAGAACCTTGTAAGGTCCCCAGAACGCCACCAGGAGTGGTGCCTGAGCACAGAGCCAGGGTGACCCCTGGACACTGCTGAGTGTGACTCCAAAAACAAAAACCAAAATAATAGATAGGGACCAGCAGGATCACTCAACTGACTGAGGCCAGGATTTCTATGAAGGGACAGGCTGGAGGTCCTTGGCACTGAATGGTCCTTAGAGCACTGAAGTAGGTGTATCCCTTGAGCACTGCTGGATGTGGCCCAAAAAATAGCTCAATAAACTGAACACATGTGAAGGATGCAAGAAGACCAGATTTGAACCCCAGCACTATAGGGTCCCCTGAGCAACTGGGAGTGACTCCCAAGCACTGAGTCAGCAGTAGCCCCTAAGCACTGCCAGATGCAGCCCCAAAATACAATAAGAACTCCAAATAAACAGATAAATCAGTAGTCTCTTATCTCATTCTAAGCTTTAACAGATAAGACAGATAAAATCAATTTATAATGTAAGCATTAAAATAAGTCTTGCCAAGAGGGCAAGTGTAACCATTTGGAGTGCGATGACAAAACTGAAATATAATATATGGAAATGGAAATTAGAATTCCAATCTCTTGCTCAGAGTGGTTATCCTGCCAAATCATGAGATGTATTGACATTAATGCTGAGCTGTCATTGGCATGCAAGACACTGAGATCTTCTAAGCAAAGTTACTGGACATCATTCAAACATTTGTAATGGTGTGATGGGTGAACTGGAAACTTTCTCTTTCAAAAAAAATATATTTTTTGTTCCAAATTCCTTGATGAGAAAATATTTGGAATAAAGCAAAATAGATTTATATAAAGAACTATATGGTTGAGATTGATTTCTGTTGCCCTGGGAATTTAAGAATCTTTTTAATAGTTGAGAGCTGGTGTACAGCTGCAAGAGGTTGGCTTAATTCAGAGCCAATATTTATGCTTTCTTGATAGAACAAATGAGAGTTCTCCCTCTGCTTTCTATCTTATGTTGAAAGTCTGGCAATACTGGGAAATAATACTTGCTTCTTCAAAATGTTTCTAAATTGTTGTCCACTGTCTTTTATTTTATCCCAAAGCTGCTTTATTTATAATTTTATTAAACCTCAAAGAAACCCATCTGGTGGAAGAAAATGGAGAAATTTCATGATTTTATTGTTTTATTCTTCTTCAATAGAATTTATGTGAAATTGAGAATTGTTAAAATCTGTTTTTTATTCTTAAGGAGTGTGTCTGTGTCTTGCAACATGGTATAAGCAGATGGGCAAATTATATTGCACAATAAATTTTATGACTGACACAGAACTCTGTGGCAATCACCCTCTTTCTAACAGGTGTGTGAAAGTTTGTATAGATTCTGGTTATTTCGTTTAAGTAAAGCAAGCTCAGCCTTGTGAACATGCATACTGGTTTTTGTCCAAATACAGATACAACAATATCACTACTCAGAGTCCCTATTCTTAATAATTTCTAGGTTCTTTCTAGGTTTCTTTATTAATCCTGTTGCTTACCATTTGCCTGTTCTATGGAAGTCTAAGACCCAGTATTATGCAGGTCTTTAAACTGGACATACTATATAGGTGCGGTATTATGATATATGATAAGTCCTCAAACAAATAAGATGTTTTACATGCATTTCCTGCTTGACAATTTCCTAGTGATGAGGTCTTTAATGCATCATTTCACCTCACTGAGCATGTTGTTACTCCAACAGAAGTGGTTTAGACCAAAAGATCCTCTTGCAACTCTGGATCTCTACAATTTAAAATATTGTATCCTAGCTCGTTGTTCCTGGATCGTTGAACAGTTTTATGATTTACCCATGATGCATCTTGCACCTCTCTTTCTCTCTCTGTCTCTGTCTCTCTGTCTTCCTCTCTCTCTCTCTCTCTCTCTCTCTCTCTCTCTCTCTCTCTCTCTCACACACACACACACACACACACTAGGAGTCAGTGATGCTTGAAATTTTTCATCCAATAGAATATTTTTTTCCTTGAACAATGAAATTTTCTCACCCATACCACTTTGTTAATGCCTGCTTGAAAGTTTTGCATCAAGATCTGCACATTACCAGAAAACTATTTTCATATATCAGAAATGAGAACCATTCTAAAAACAAAACAAAACAAACCTTGATTTAAAATAAAATCCATGACCTGCTTTATCCAATTTATCCAGTGAGATTTTCTTGTATACACTCATTCAGTTTTTCTTATTTTTCTCATTATTAATCATTTATTTTATCTCCAGCTGGTGTGTATGTTTGTATATGTGCATGCATGTGTGCTTGTGTGTGTGTGTGTGTGTGTGTGAGAGAGAGAGAGAGAGAGAGAGAGAGAGTACGCACACATGTGCACTCTCTTTATAAGAACTGCCACTTATCAAACACCTAGTATATACTGAGCAGAATGCAAGGAAATTTTATAATTCTTTCAAAAATCCTCAAAACTTGCTGGTGAAAGCCTAAATTTAAATGCTTGCGCAAGTGCTGAAATTAAGCACATTAGTTGAGTCAGAATCTGAATCCATGTTGAGTCTTACCAAAATCAGTGTCTTTTCTACATTACACTGTCCTTCCAAATTTTCTCTGAAAGCAGATGTTTTTTTCATGCTGGTTTGAACTCCTCCCACCCCTATACACACTCCCAGAATTGTAAACCTAGTAGGTGCCCAGTAAAAACATGTCATCTGACACAGTCTAACAACGATTATCTGGACACCAGGATGACGCAAAGTCAAGTGTTCATTGTGGACTGGGATAAATAAGACATGACCTCTGCTTGTAAGAATTTCGTACTTAAAAAGAACTCTCTCAACCACCTCTAGTATGAGAATAAAACCGAAGTCAAAGACTTTTGTAGGACACATTTATATGCATACATATTAGAAATTCATCTATGTATATGTATATATCCTAAAATTAGCCCCTCAGAACCAAGACCAGCTTTGTTCATGTGGTCTTTAGTTTCTGCCCAGCACTCAGTGAGTCTGATACTTGTGTCTTGAAGAGGGAGAGCAGATTACCTATGACACAGCATTGTTCTAAGTTGTGCTAAGTGCACAACTCTGCCAACTCTGCCAAGTGCAATTTTTTTGTAGTAGTTGCTCTGAATGACTCTCTTTTGAGTTGTGTGGCAAACAACCTGCACAGCTAAAGGCAGCTGTCCTGGGGACAAGAGCTACCAAGAAACTGATGTAGGCTTTGAGATTTACTAAGAACATCCAGGAAGAGAGCAAAAGCATTCCAAGCTTGAAGAAGGAGCCCAAGAAGAAGGCTGGTGGTTTGGAAGGGCAATTGGAAGACCAGGAAGCAGGGAGCTCTGCTGAGAGCCGGAGGTCCTAGAAAAAACGTTTAGGAACCGCTTTGCCACTCAGTAATGAAGAGTGGTGCTGCCCACACTGAGAATTGGAAAGTTTTCAGGCCAGCAACTGAGTTGTCGCTGCTTTGGTGGGGGAATAGAAATACGGTGAGGCTGGGATAGGCAGAGTGCTCTGGCTCCTATGGGGAAGATGGGCAGAAAGAAAAGGGATTCCTAGGGAGATCATTAGCATCAAGATCTAACTGGGACATTGTCTAGATGGAGAGAGGAGGACAAAGGCAACCTGATGACTTCTTAGCTGCCCCAGAGAGAGGACGGTGTCTGAGAGGACAGTGGGAACAACCCACTGCAAAAGACAATGGGAGTTCTGGAGAAGGAAGGGGATGTGTGGAACTTCCAAGCACTGTGTGAGATTCTAGCAGGATATGCTGGGCCTGGCCCCAGGAGAGGGCCAAGGTGAGGAACTGCAACTATCAACCTACAGGGAATAGTCGAAACCCCACACAGACCAGGGCCACAGGGAGGGGCAGTTACTGTTTTTCTTTTTGTCCAGGTAACATGTTTTTTTTTTCTTTCTCTGTGGGTTGCTAATATATATCCTGATGTAAAACCAAGTCTGATAGTTCAAACATGCAAGTACAGGGTTTTAGCTACTGTGTATTTGTTCATTGTTTTTTCCCTGTAGGCCAAGAGAGATAGACTCAGGTTTTTTGTTTGTTTTGTTTTATTTCGTTTTAACTATTGAATCACAGTGACAAAGTTGTTCATGATGGGGTTTTAGCTATACAATGTTCCAACACCGTCCCTTCACCAGTGTACATTTCTCATCACCAGTGTCCCCAGTTTCCCCCTGCCAAGTCCCACTTCCCCATTCTACCTCTATGACAGACACTTTTCTTCTTTCTCGCTCATTCTCTCTGTCTCTCTCTGTCTCTCTCTGTCTTTCTGTCTCCGTCTCTTCCTCCGTCTCTGTCTGTCTGTCTCTCTCTCTCCTTCTGAGCATTATGTTTTGCAATAGAGGTACTGCAAGGTTATCATGTAACCTTGATATAACCCTTTACCTCCTTCCAGCACACAGTTCTTGTTCAGAGTGAATATTTCCAACTTTCATTGTCACAGTGAAATGTCAATGGCCATCCAGAAACTATAAAATCAAGCTCTCGGAAGTGCGCAGCCGCAACGCAACCTCTTATTCTCTAGTTCTCACTCTCAGAGAACCCAGCAGGCTACTAAGAGTATCATAGCCGCCTATATGCCTGACTAGGAACACCTGTAAAGCTGATTAGAGGTTGCCTCAAAAGCCTCCATCTGTCTCAGAGAGCCCGGCAAGCTACCAAAAGTATCCTACCCGCACAGCAGAGCCTGACAAGCTACCCTTGATGTACTCGATATGTCAAAAACAGTAACAATGAATGGTCCTCATTCCCATGACCCTGAAGGAGTCCTCAATATGTCATCGGGCTACACTTGCATGTGACAGGGACGAATGGAGACATTACTGGGCCCGCCCAAGCGAATTAAAGAACAACGGGGTGATAGTGATAGTGATAGTGATAGTGATAGTGATAGTGATAGTGATTGTCACAGTGATCCCTTCTCTATCCTAACTGCCCTCTCCCCATCACTTGTGGCAGCTTCCAACAGTGGCTCTCCCGGCCCTTGTTTCTACTGTACTTGTCATATCAGTCTCATACTATATGTTTTTATATCCTTCTCAGCTTATGTGAAGACTGAGACTGGAGAATCTGTTAGTGAATTTTGTTTGTCAGACAGAGTTAGCCTCCTCTTGCTCTTCATTGCAGAAAGGGTCCCTGTTCCAGAAGGCAGAGGGAAGGTGGACTCACCTGGCCCAACATGAGGTAAAGAACAAAGACGATTCAACTCAGACATGCAGAAGCTACCTCGAACAAGGTAGTTTTCCAGTTTTTATTGCTGAAAATAATAAAAATAAAACTCAGGCTCAGGTTCTGAAACAGAAACATTTAATGACCAGGCAAAGAAACAGAAAGCTCCTGCATGGCAAGGTTGTCTAAAAGTTGTGGATGACGGCTGTTCTGGGTTGATAGGAATCAAACAACTAATTTTACTCTATGGTGGAACTGATAGAATTGTCTCATGGTTATTCGACAGTTCGCATTGGTCTTTTGTTCTTTTTAAGAATTTT
>JAOXYA010000005.1:20161920-20172289 GCA_028565675.1 Sorex palustris | reverse complement strand
TGGTATGACTGAAATCCAAGCACAAAAATTTGTAAATCTACAACTTTACCTCATGGTGTTTCACTAAAAAAAAAAAATGTATGTATTGTATATTAGATGTAGACCAGGTGGTGTATAATCTAAGGATATTAATAAAATTCTATGTTAACATGTAAATAAACATTACAACTTAAAGGTGTGTCTGTTTTTCTTTTTTTGTGAGGCCTACACCCAGCAGTGCTCAGAGCTTGCTCTTGGCTCTGTGCTCAGGGATCACTTCTATCAGGGCTCAGGGGACCATATGGGGTACCAGGGATCGAACCTGGGTTGGCTGAGTGTGAGATCCGCTGTGGTCTGGCCCCGGCCCAGGGGTGTTGACTCTGTGTAATCCTCCTGTTTCGTTCTAGTTGCAGTTGTATTCAGAAGCCAGTGTGGCACTTCTGAAATTGAATAACCCCAAAGATTTCCAAGAACTGAGTAAGCAGACTAAGAAGAATATGACCATTGATGGAAAAGAATTGACCATAAGTCCTGCCTATTTATTATGGGATCTGAGTGCCATCAGCCAGGTAAGAGAGGCCAAGTTTTCTTTTAAAACCTAAATCGAGGGCTTAGGCCATTAAGACTTAAAAGTCACTGTGGGAGGAGGGGATGCAAAGGGCGCCACACCTGGCAGTGCTCAGGGCTTACTCCTGGCTCTGCACCCAGGGATCACTCCTGGCAGTGTTCGGAGGGACCTTATGGGGTACCGGGATCGAACCCAGGCCAAGTATAAGGCCCCATGCACCATTGCTCCAGCCCAGGCGTCACTATTAGAATAAGGAAGATGTCTACTTTCAGAGAGATAAGTTAGAAATTTGCAAATTTTCGAGTCACTGCCAATTGGATTCTATGAACTCTGAGCTAGACTCAGATCCAAGAACCTTTTCTAGAAAGTATGTTAAGAAGATGCTATATCTCCTCCTGTTGTTTATTGATAAGCTGAGCCTTACATTTTGGGTGATATTTCAAAGTCAGACTTGGTCCTTAGAGTTCTGCCACAAGTCTGGGGAGATAATATCGGGTAAAGCACTTGCCTGGCCTATTTGATCCCTGGCACCCCAGAACACCATCAGAAGTGACCTCTGTCTGAGCAGAGCCAGGAGCCCTTGAGCACTGTTGGGTACACCCTAAAAGCAGACAGAAGCAGTCTGCCAGGGCACCTGGGAGCAGCTCAGCCCGGGGGGTGGGGGGAGTGGGGACGGAGGAGGTGGGGAGGAGTACCATGAAAGGGTTTTTCACAGCTCCATGTCCCAAATATTTCCCTCAGTCTAAGCAAGACGAAGACATATCTGCTAGCCGTTTTGAAGACAATGAGGAGCTGAGATACTCACTGCGCTCTATCGAGAGGCACGCTCCATGGGTTCGGAACATTTTCATTGTCACCAACGGGCAGATTCCATCCTGGCTGAACCTTGACAATCCACGAGTGAAAATCGTCACGCACCAGGTACTGGGGCTTCCCACGTATAATCCCAGGTCTCGGGGTCTCTCTGACCCTTGACTCCTTCCACTTTCCTAACTCACCCTTGTAGCCACTTCCTTCCATCCTTTTCCTCCTTCCTTCTGGAAGTGAACAAAGCCATACAACAAAATTCCCATATCCCCCTGATTGCTCTCTCTTTCTCTCTCAAATTTAAAGGATGTTTTTAGAAATTTGAGCCACTTGCCAACCTTTAGTTCCCCTGCTATTGAAAGTCACATCCATCGCATCGAAGGGCTGTCCCAGAAGTTTATCTACCTGAATGATGACGTCATGTTTGGGAAGGATGTCTGGCCCGATGACTTCTACAGCCACTCCAAAGGTCAGAAGGTGAGGGCCCAAGGGACAGGGGTGCCTGGCCGAGAGGTTATGTGGACGGCCAGCTGGGGAATGAGTAAGTGTGCTGCTGCTCTTTTCAAATGTCATCAGTGAATTTTCCAGGAGAGTTGTTAACAGTCGAGGTGTAAAACTTGGGAGGAGTTACCCTCCAGTTGGATTTGGTTGCCTTGCTTTCTCAGAACCCACTCTTCCCCTGACCCGCTAAATTAACTATAGCGGCAGGAAAAAAAAAATAGCTCAGTTTGAGCCAGCTCCCTGTCACTCGCTTTGGAGACTGGTGACTTCACCACTCAGAACTCTGTGCTGGTTCATTCCTCCCCGAAGATAGATTGTGGGTGCCCCCCACCTTCTCTCAGGCCTTGAGACCAGGAACATCAATACACTCAGGACTTTCTGACACTTGTCCCAGAAAAGCGGTGACCTTGGTGGTATCTTCTCCACCTACTCTGACATGCTGCGCTACTTGGTATTTGAATCTGAGGAGATGGAGCAGGCGGATCTAAAGCAAAACATACCCTGAATGCAGCTTGCCTGTGTGTGTGTGTGTGTGTGTGTGTGTGTCTGTCTGTCTGTCTGTCTGTCTGTCTTTCTGTCTGCCTGCCTGCCTGCCTGCCTGCCCACCTGTCTGTCTGTCTGTCTTCTCCACTGAGCTATAACCATTGCCCCAAACCTATGGAATGTTTTAACGCATTCAATATGCCAAACACAGTAACAGTTGTCACAACGGAGACATTATTGGGCCCGCTCAGGCAAATCGATGAACAACGGGAGGACAGTGACAGTGACAGGGACCAGAGAGGTGGTACCGAGGCTAAAGCTCTTGCCTTCCATACTGCTGAACCCGGTTCGATCCTAGGCACTGCATATGATCCCCCAAGCCCCCCAAAAGTCAACCCTGGTCACAGAGCCAGGAATAAAGCCCGAGTCCTGCTGGATGTGACCCCCGTGTCCCGTCCCCCCCCCTTCAGAGAAACAAGATTTAGCCTTTTTAGCACCTCTAAGGAATCCTACTTTGACCTTAAAATGTGCCAGAAACCCGAAGTCACTGTGTCTTCTGTCTGATTTCCTCTCAGGTTTATTTGACGTGGCCGGTTCCAAACTGTGCCGAGGGCTGCCCAGGCTCCTGGATCAAGGACGGCTACTGTGACAAGGCCTGTAACAACTCAGCCTGCGACTGGGATGGAGGTGACTGCTCCGGTAAGGATGTGCTCACGTCCATACCTTCTTTCACTCCCTTCCTTGCACTCAAGCACACACAGAAGTGACAAGCGGGCTCTGAGTGTGTTCCAGGAGCACAGAGCCAGGAATAAGCCCTGGCTTATTATTTGGTATGGCCCCCAAACAAACAAACAAACAAAAAAATAACAGGTGTCGTGGGAGATGGCTGAGTGGGCTGAACTCTTGCTTTGCCTCTGGTCTCAGTCCCTGCCTCCGGATGCTCCCCTGTGTCTCCCTGGGAACAGTCCTGAGCCAGGAGTAGCCCCTGCACCAAAGCATGAGAAACAGGTAGAGGGCCGGGAGGGGAGAGATAAAAATGGTTGAAGAGGTGGCTGGGGGCAGAGCGCATGCTTTGGGTTCGGTTCCTAGCATGAGAGAGAGATGGAGGGGAGGAGAGGGGGAGGGGGGTGGGGGTGGGGCGGGGAGGGGAAGGCAGTCCAGTATTTTATCTTCACAGCATCTCTTTCCCTTTCCTCATCCGCTGACCTTTGGACCCAGTGACATTTTTACACTCACTGCTTTGCAGCTCGTAAAGCAGCATCTGTCATCCGCTCGAATGTCTTGGTCACCCAAGAATAAGTGTGTGCACCGCGTATTCCTTGTGAGGAAGCAGACTCGGAAAAGGGTCTGGAGAACTGAGCAAAGGTCCAGAAGGCGTTTCAGTTGGACCTTCTGCCGCCACACTTCTTTTTTGGGGGGAGAGGTTGGGGGGGTGGGGCGGTGGGATGGGGTTGGTTTTGGGGTGACACCCAGCAGTGCTTAGGGATTACTCCTGGCTCTGCACTCAGGAATCACTTTGGGCGGGTTTGGGGGACCCTACGGGATGCTGGTGATCGAACCCAGGTTGGATGCATGCAAGACAAGCGCCGTCCCCATGTACTGCCGCTCTGCCCCCTCTGCCTCACTTCCGAGACATCCTGGCCACTGAGGGGAATGGCAGGCGTGCTCCACGGCCCTGTGTTGCAAGGAGCTCAGCCGTGCTGGTGCCCTTGGCCTGCACTAACGGGGGCTGTGCTGGCGGCCACCCTCCTTGCGTCCTGTCCCCTGGGCAGCGCTGAGGTCTGTGCAGCCAGCCCTGGAATGATGCCCTTCCTTCTCTCCAGGCTGCCCCATGAGAGTGCTTCTGACTGACCCCGAGTAAAGGGATGTGATCTGAGGACTTGCTTTTTTGGCCCGGCACGCGGTTTTGTTTAAAAGTTGCAGTTTCCAGGAGCCCATCCAGGGATGATTACCGAGGCCCTTAAGTCTTTTTTTTTTTTTTCTTTTTTTTCCTTCCCGCTTTTTGAATCACACCTGGCGATCCACAGGGGTTACTCCTGGCCCTGCACTCAGGCATTACTCCCGGCGGTCCTCGGGGGACCATTTGGGATTCTGGGAATCAAACCCTTGTTGGCCGCGTGCAAGACAAACGCTCTACCTGCCGTGCTATCGCTGAGGTCCTGAGGGCCTTAATTCTCTCTCTGCTCTTCAGCACCCAAGTGTCAGGCTGGACCCTCCGTGCAGCAGGGCCCCTGACCAGAAGAGGTTCCCACCCTGCCTATGCCTGTAGCAGCCTCAGAAACATTCTCAGGAAGTAAGGAACCGCCTCTCTGTCTCTCAGGAGATTCTAACAGCGTGGCTCTCTCCTCCCCTTGCCTCTCCAGGGAACAGTGGAGCGAATCGCTACGCCGCGGGAGGCGGGGGCACCGGGGGCATTGGCATCGGCCAGCACTGGCAGTTTGGCGGAGGCCTCAGCGGTGTCACTTACTGTAACCAAGGATGCGCAAATTCCTGGCTGGCCGATAAGTTCTGTGACCAGGCCTGCAATGTCTTGTCCTGTGGGTTCGATGCCGGCGACTGCGGGCAAGGTACCGATTGACACAAGATATTGCTAGGAAAACATGAAGAGGAAGAGGTTCAGAAATCTTTGATGCCTAGAGTGGGTTTGGGATGGTGGCTCGTACATCCTCAATTCTCCGCGCACCCGGCCTTGCTCGCTGACTAGCTATAAGCTTAAAAGGTTAACAGACCTTTAGAAAAACGGGACACTGAAGCTGCCTGCATCTATACCTGTTACTGCTGCAGCTGGACGCTTTTGATGAAGCAGATTTAACGTAGTTGAAAAGATGGGGAAGTTTCATTGGAAATCATTCAGAGGAGACTCGTCATGTTAAGGATGACTGGGAAACTGGGTCTTGTGGCAAGCTTATTATGAACAGAAGTCACTTGGGCAGGAAGTTCACGTTTTCATTAGGGCCAGATAAGTAGTTGAGGCACTTCCCCTGCCTGTGACTGACCCCAGTTCCGTTCCTGCCACCATGTGGGTCCTCTTAGTACTACCAGGATTGGCCTCTAAGGACTGAGCCAGGATGAGCCCCTCTGTTTGTTGAGTGTGGCCTAAACTTTCCCTACTGTTCCTTCCTCCCTGACCCCCCACTCCCCCAAGAAAGAAAGTTGTATTTTCTCCTATGATTGGAGGCAAAACATTGAAGTTAAGCATTGAGATTTACTTCCAAGATCTTGCAGTGTCTGGGAAATGTGTTGGAGTCAATGTTCCATGTTAATCAGTTGTATAGTGGCCTCAGAGAGAAAAATGAATCCCCGTGCCAGTAACTGTTGTGGAATTTCTGGTGATTTGGAAGTCACTCTAAAGACATCTTTAGAAAGTGAAAATTCAGACCCTAAGAATAAGAGGAAAAGGAGGGGAGGAGAAATGCCTAGTTTTTAAAAAGTTATTTTGTGTTTTTTCCTCTAGATCATTTTCATGAATTGTATAAAGTAACTCTTCTCCCAAACCAGACTCATTATGTTATTCCAAAAGGTGAATACCTGCCTTATTTCAGCTTTGCAGAAATAGCCAAAAGAGGGATCGAAGGCGCCTATAGTGACAACCCAATCATTCGACACGCGTCGATTGCCAATAAGTGGAAAACCATCCACCTCATATTGCACAGTGGGATGAACACGACCACCCTCCACTTTAACCTAACATTCCAGGCGGAGGACGGCCACGAGTTCAAACTCCAGCTCGCCGTGGAGGTGGACACCCGGGAGGGTTCCACGCAGAATTCCACCCTCCCCAAGTCTCAGCCGGGTTCTGCCAGCCCCTCCGCCGCCGTGACCAGTGCGCGCCCTGAGGGGGACGTCACCTTCAAGGACATCCCTGAAGACAAACGCTCCCCCCGGGTCAGGAGACGGGGTGGGGCCAATGCCACGGAGGAGGTGAAGATCCCCACCGTGAACGTCTCACTCCTGCCGGAGGAGGCCCGGCAGAGGCTGCGCGCCCTGGACGTACAGCTGGAAAATGGCGACCTCACGGCCAAAGGCTACAACCTGTCCAAGGCGGCCTTGCTGAGCTCCTTTCTGTCACACCAGACTCAAGGTGCTGCCAAGAGAAACGACAGTTGGAAGGCCCCTCTGGAAAAGCTGGATCCCCTGGGCACGTTGGAGAGGCTTCAGAGGTCAGCTCTTCCCTCAGTGGCCGGCCGCGCCCACGGCACCCCCCCAGATCAACCACCGTCTGATCACCCAGGTCAGGTACCACCTGCAGGCTCAGAAACCCAGCCAAGGTTTAGAGCAGAAACTCCGACCCAGAACGGAACGGCAGATGGCAGCCGCCCCAGAGAGAAGCGCTCTCTTCTGAGGGAGCCCCTGGAGAACCACGAAGCCCAGGACAGGAAGGTCGCAGGGAGAGTACCCGAGTGGAACGGAGCAGAGGAAGTGGTGTTGGATGATAGAAGCACGCCCCAAGGATACTTGGGGAGGAAACTGCAGCATCACCCGGATGGTTACCGGGGCTTTTTGCCCTGGGAGAAGAGAAAGGTGTTCCAAGCTCTCCTTTCTGTAAGTTGTCGCCAGCTTTCTTTCTTCCCAGGCGCATAAAAAACTAACTCTGTACGTGGTGCAGTAACCGCTGCCACTTACTGGGGCCCTGCTGCTATTATTGGAGAAAAAGGCCTTTCTCTCATGGCCTTGTATATACGGGATGTCCATTCTGGCTAGCCGTTTTACATTTTAGGGGCTAGCCTTAGTGTGATTGAATGAATGAGGGTCTTTCTTTCCTTTTTTTTTATGTTTTATATTATAAAGTAGTTCAGAATATTTGATTACATTTACTATTCAAACACCAATCCTGCCACCATTATACCTTCCCACTACCACATTTCGGGTGTTTCTGTCCCGTACCCCAATCCCTGCCCCAAAGCAGAGCCAAAATAATACAATATTTCTCTCTAAGATTGGTTGCTTCCTACTCTGAATCCCATCAGAAGTGGTGTGATACTCTGGTAGTACGAGTAGGGTGTGTCCTATGAAGTGTCCAGGAAAAGGTTTACTCATGGGTGAGGCTTGTCCCAAGCGTGTGGAGAGCAGCCGTGAGCAGGGCGGCAGTTGAGTTCTGGAGGTTTTCGGCTGCTGGAGCTGGGTCCCTTGGGGTGAGGAGGGGTCTCACCTGCCCCTGAGGGGTTTTCTGGGCAGATCCCAAGACACTAGGACAGGGATCGCCTCTTACTTTCCTCTTTGGGTTCTCCCCCCCCCCCCCAAGGCACCTTTGCAGGGGCTGGGGCTGGGAAGTAGCTGAAAGGGCTGGAGGGTGACGGTTCCCAGTTTCACTCTGCAGTGGCATCACGTACCTCAGCACCACCTTGTCGCAGTGGCATCACGTACCTCAGCACCACCTTGTCGCATAGCTGGGCCCAGGCACTGAGCTGCCAGCCCCCTCCCTGCAAAAACAAAAACAGTTCTTTCATGCGTTGTGGGGGTCAGAGCTAATAATTTCCCGGCTTTACTGGGTGAAACACATCGAGGTACACCCTCACAGAGGAAGTCTGTGTGAGCGCAACCCCAGAGTGGGCGAACTCTGCCCTCCCCTCTCTGGCCTCCGTGGCACCGAGTGCCCCATTTTCCTGCCCTGCGCCACGGCTGTGACCAGTGCCCCAGGATTCGTGAGGTGACTGGGACTTGGTCTCTGCTGGAGGAGACGGTGAGGGCAAGTTGGAGGACAGCTTTCCTCATGGTGCAACGAGGGGCCCTGTTGAGGGAAGGATGGAGAGTCGAAAGGGAAAAGTCCTTTGCTGCTTAGGGAGGAGGGGAGGAGGCCTCCTGGAGGAGGTGTCTGGGCGCAGACCTGTGCGGGTGGGTAGGAGTGGACGAACCGGGAAAGATGCTGTGCTGGCTAGTGAAGAAGTCACGTGAGGAGGCCATGGCACAGGGCAGGAAAATGGATGTGACCCAAAAAGCAAAAACAACAAAAAAAGAGTATTTGCTGGGGGGTACAGTGCAGGACTTTTTTTTTTTTTCCTTTTGGGTCACACCCAGCGATGCACAGGGTTTACTCCTGACTCATCCATGCACTCAGGAATTACTCCTGGCGGTGCTCAGGGGATGCTGGGAATTGAAACCGAGTCGGCCGTGTGCTAGGCAAGCACCCTTCCTGCTGTGCTATTGCTCCAGCCCCGGCGGCAAATATTCTTGTCCAAGTATCTTACTCTTTATTTGTTGTTGCTTTGTTTTGGGGGCCCCGCCCGGCAATGCTCATGGCCTATAGCTGGCTCTAGAAATTACTTCTGGTGGGCTTCGGGTACCACATAGGATGCCAGGGATCAAACTGGGTAGGCTGCGGGAAGGGCAAGTGCCCTGCTTGCTGTACTATTGCTGCAGCCCTTGAGGAGGTTTTTCATTTCTCTAGCTAGAATTTCTGAGTTAAAGGTCTGGTACAGGGAGGGCATTTGCCTTGCACGCGGCCGACCCGGGTTTGATTCCGAGCATCCCATATGGTCCCCTGAGCACCGCCAGGGGTAATTCCTGAGTGCAGAGCCAGGAGTAGCCCCTTGTGCATCGCCAGGTGTGATCCAAAAAGCCAAAAAAAAAAAAAAGGTCTGATACATTATCCACCTGTCCTTGTCAGCTCATTGTCCTTCCAAAAGCTTGCGACTCTTCATCTTTCCCCAAACAGTGTACAAGTGCCACAGGGCAACTAACCTCACGTGTTCATATTAATCTCTAATCAAACTTTGAGAAGCAGTATTACTTCATCTTTTGCTGGAGCGATAACACAGCAGTAAGGCGTTTGCCTTGAGTGCAGCCAGCCTGGCTGAGCCGAGTTCGATTTTTCCGCCCCTCTCAGAGAGCCCTGCAAGCTACCGAGAGTATCTCGCCCGCACGGCAGAGCCTGGCAAGCTCCCCGTAACATATTCGATATGCCAAACACAGTAACAACAAAGTCTCCAATGGAGACGTTACTGGGCCCTCTCGAGCTCGAGCAAATCTTGTTTTGTGAAGCCTCACGATGTATTTAAGAAAAGGGTATCACTGTTATCTCCATAATTTGCCCCTGGTCACATAGACACACAATGGTCGAGCCTTGACTATAGGCCTCTGAGCCCAGAACCTAAATCCCGCACTAGAGGAAGTAATAAGTCAAGATTTTACTAAACTCATCTTAATGACTCTAATTAAAAGTACAGTGCAGAGGGTAATCTCTCCAGCTTGTATGATGTGTATGTTCTTTTTAGGTTTTATTAAATCAAAAGTTACTCGTGTATCAGAGATGTTTACTGCTTCTCATATTAAATGCACGTTTGTTCAGTTAATAATTTCCCTTCCATTTGAGTGACAGTCTCTGCCGCTATAATGATAATTTTTAGCAATTGAATCGATCAACTTTTGCCCATATTCCTAGTATGGATTTTGCATCCTAGTTAGGAATGCTTTTCCAGATTGTTGGTGAATTAACCCATGTTTTCTTTTAGAGCTGGTTGGCTTTATTTTCACATTTGTATTTCTTTTAAATATATTTTATAACTTTTATTCTAACACTATGATTTACCAAGTTGTTCATAATACAATTGTTTTGTCATTAAATGCTCCAGCACCAATTCCACCACTAGTGTGCCCTTCCCTCCACAAATGTCCCACCCAGTACCACAGCCTGACCTCAGATTTACTTCATTATACCTAAATTATTATCTGGAGCAGAAAAAGTAATCATAGAGCTAATGCTTGGATTAAGTAATGTGGAATGGTGTTGAAATTGTACACGTATGTACACTGCTATTTGGTCTTAGGTAAACTAGATTTTATAAAGAGCCATATTTGAAAGACAGATGCTTTTGCCATATGTGGGAATTGTTTTTTTTAACTTTATATCTTTTTTTAATCTTAATGAATTGTCCTGAGATACACTTACAGACTTTAATGATTGCAGTTCAGTTGAACAACGTTCAAGTACCCATCCCTCCACCAGTGCCCATGTTCATGACATTTTTATCAATGCTTTCTTAAGCCCTCCAGTTTTATAGCCCACTGACAATTTGCACCTGTTGCCAAGTGTGT
>JAOXYA010000005.1:20134941-20146675 GCA_028565675.1 Sorex palustris | reverse complement strand
GTGGGTGGGAGTTAGGTGGGGGGAGGTGTTAGACCACACCCAATGGTTCTTTTTTTTTTTTCTTCTTCTTTTTGGGTCACACCCAGTGATGCATACGGGTTAACTCCTGGCTCATACACTCAGGAGTTACTCCTGGCAGTGCTTGGAGGACCATATGGGATGCTGGGAATCAAACCCAGGTTGTGCTATCACTCCAGCCCCATATACCCACTGGTTCTTGGGACTTACTCCTAGCTCTGTGCTCAGGGGATCACTCCTGACATTGCTTTGGGGAACATACGGGCAAGACAAACGCCCTACCACTATACTATAGCTACCTCACCCCCATCCATTCTTAATGGTTTCTTTGTTTAGTTATTTTTTTTTCTTCCTTGAAAAGATCTTAAATCAAGTACAGAAGCTCCACTATGATCTGCTTTTTGCCAGAGCTCTAGCATCTTACAGCTTGATTGGAGATACAGAAAGAAACCAGTTCACCATAGAATTATAGCCTTGCCTTTTTTTAGCAAGGCATATCCATCTCTTATCTACATGACTGTTCTTGGTAATATAATTAACAGTGCAGAAAATTTTTAGTGCTCGATTTTTTCACTGACTGCTAATAAAATGCTCCAGTAAGTTAACTACATTTGTTAAACACATGCTTGAGAACAAGCCAGACAGAAATCCTTCAATCATTATTTCCTGAAGGGGGTGATATTTTCTCCTCAGGAGGCTCTGGAATGATCCAGGGAGGTGTAGTGGCCGTAGGTGCAATTGGGGCTCTTTTTGTTTGTTGGCTTAAAGAAGGTAGATTTCCAGAGGGATGCTGAATAATTTTTTCCATAAGGGTGTGATAGAGCAAGTAAGTTTGGAAACTGTATACTGATGGTGATGGGTGGGCAAAGGAGGGGATGAAGGCCAGGCTGTTTGATCGCAATTGCCGTTTATTCCAGTCTCACTTCCATTCTCCTCTGATTCTCCTCCTGGGTTCTCCTGATTCTCCCCCCAGATCTTCCGCTTCCCTGATCCCTCTCATCCTCCTCTTGGATCCTGCTCTTACATACTTCTCCTTTCTGTGTCAGCCTCCCCCAGCCCACTCCTACAGCCTTAGTTAAATCCTCAAAGCATGAGGGGTTGGGGTACTAATTACACGTAGGTGTGGTCATACAATCAACAGAGGTAAAGTCCTTCCCTCAGGAGAAGCTTCTTGTAGGACAAATTCTCATTGAGTAAGATGACCCACCCATGAGTGAAATTCCATCTGTGGTTGTGTTTCTCCTTTCCTTAGTCCAACAAACATACAAACATTCATAATATTAGTGATTTTGTATGGACACAGTAAGAGATACATTAAGCTTATAGGATGCCTCTTCTGGGGGCTTCTCATTACAGCTCTCAGACTACAGTGCTCAGACCAGATTAGTCCTAACCGTAGCAGGGTCCTAGTCTAGTCATTACTTTCTGGATCATGGCAGAATTTGTCCATGATCATGCTCTTAACTTATAGTTAAGTATTGTGGCGCTTTGGCCTGGCTCGTTTCAATGCCAGGGTAGCTCACAGCTTGCCCTGAGTCCATCCAGTCCCTTGTTGGGACCCAGCTTTTGGGGTGCAAGGAACTAAGGGCAACTGAGGCTTAAGTCAAGAAAGCAGATGCCCAGGAGTGAATGTTATTCGGAGTCAATTAACTCCCAAGTTACAAAAGCATAATATTAACTGTCTTCCTGTTTCTATACAAAAGGACATTATTCTAAAGTAACTATGCAGAAGACATTAGGAGAGGAGAAAGGCAGTATTTAACTTACAATACAAGTTCAGTGTCCTTAAAAGGATCTGACCTTACAAGTTAACAGAATCTGATATGGGGGAAAAGGTGATAGACCGGTTGGGGAAGCAGAGTACAAAGAGGTTACAGATAAGCAAAGGAATGGGAGTGAACACTGTGGTGGGTGTAAACCCGATAAACCTAAGCTCCCTATGGCAAGGGAGAAAGGACAAACCTGTGTTATACTACAGGAAACTTCTTCCTTAAATTAATTTATTCCTTTCTCCAGAAGGTAATATATCTTTCATTATTATCTTCATTTATTCTTTTTATTTTATAGTTAAGGAATATCTAAAGCAAACTTTTTTTTTACATTATTCCATCCCAAATAATCTTTTCAGTAAATATAACCACTTTGGAGCTGTGCCCATTTTGTTATATTTGGAATCCACGTATCTTGTTTCGTTCCGTCAGACTCATCATGGTTGGTAGCCAGTAATCCTGTTGTCTCTTGCTTCTAGGAAGTTTGTGTGTCTGAATGATAACATTGACCACAATCATAAAGATGCCCAGACAGTGAAAGCGGTACTCAGGGACTTCTATGAATCCATGTTCCCTATACCATCCCAGTTTGAGCTACCCCGAGAGTATCGAAACCGTTTCCTTCATATGCACGAGCTACAGGAATGGTGAGTTCTCTGGTTTCCTGCCGGTGGGGGTGGGGTACATATTTAGAATGATGCCCTTTCTTGAATCTGTTCTTTGTTCTAATTCCTTTGTGAAGATACACTTAGGGTATTATTGTGCTTAATGCT
Source organism: Sorex palustris (assembly GCA_028565675.1). Lineage (NCBI taxonomy): Eukaryota > Metazoa > Chordata > Mammalia > Eulipotyphla > Soricidae > Sorex > Sorex palustris. The sequence goes on along the minus strand of JAOXYA010000005.1, from coordinate 20,144,115 downwards.
TAAAATGCAATTTTTATTGAACTCACTGACCAAACACTTCTGCTGTGACTTTTTTTTTTTTTATTCATCATCATCTTTATCTTCAGAGGCTTTTTTTGTGTTTTGGGGTGGTGGTGATGGGGGATTGGTTTGGGGGCCTCACTGGATGATGCTCAGGGCTTACTCCCGGTTCTGCGCTCAGGGTTCACTCCTGACAGGGCTCAGGTGACCATTTGTGTTGCCAGGGATTGAGCTTGGGTCAGCCACATGCAAGGCCAGCATCCTGCCCACTGTCTGACTCCTCCCTTGTCTTCGGAGTTGTGCTCCCCCATTCCTTGAGTACCTGCAACAGCTGACACTAGAGCTGGCAGTATATTTGCTCCTTAAGTTAGTGATTATAAATGATAACCTGTACTCAGAGCTCCATATTTGCTTTCTTCTTCAAATAGGAGGGCGTATCGGGACAAACTGAAGTTTTGGACTCATTGTGTACTAGCGACGCTGATTATGTTTACGATATTCTCGTTTTTTGCTGAACAGGTAAGTTCTTATATTTTCAAGAGATATCAGACAGTATTTGACATACGAGAATTTGATTCTTCTAAAAGCATACATACATTGGCTGAGAGCTCACGTGTAAGTAGGTCATATATATTTGTGATTATCATGTTGTTGCAAGTAGCCTTTTAATTTCTCTTCTAAATCTGCTTCCAAAAAGACATCTTTACTATTTTAATCTTGGAACTCAAGAGGAAAAACTTCTAGATTTGGGGACTGGGGAGAAGGGGAAGCACAGCCAGTGGCACTCAGGGACCACGCTTTGCCAAGTGTGCTCAGGAGATCAAATGCTGTGCCAGGATTCAAACGAGCATTGCAGCCGTTTACTCCACAAGTGTCTTGACCTTTGTATTGGCTCTCTGGCCCAGATTTGTAGATTTTACGCTAAAACCTGAAAAGCTCATAAATTGTTGTATTTTATTTATGGGTCTGGAGTGATAGCACAGCGGTAGGGTGTTTGCCTTGTGCGCGACCAGCCCTGCCGAACCGGGTTCGATTCTTTCACCCCTCTCGGAGAGCTTGGCAAGCTACCGAGAGTATCTCACCCACACGGCAAAGCTTGGCAAGCTACCTGTTTGGCATATTCGATATGCCAAACACAGTAACAACAAGCCTCACAATGCAGATGTTACTGGGCCCGCTCAAGCAAATTGATGAACATGGAGGACAGTGCTACAGTGTTTTATTTTGGGGCCACAGACAATGAGTGCCCAGTAAGCTCTCTGCACAGGGCTTACTCCTGGCCGTGTTCTGGGCACCGTGTAGTATTGGGAGATCAAATGCAAAGCATGAGCAGTAGCCCATTAAGTGATCTACCCAACCTGTCAGTTTTTTTTTTTTCTTTTTGGATCACACCTGGCAATGCACAGGGGTTACTCCTGGCTCTGCACTCAGGAGTTACCCCTGGCGGTGCTCAGGGGACCGTATGGCATGCTGGGAATCGAACCCGGTCGGCTGCGTGCAAGGCAAACACTGTGCTCTCTCTCCAGCCCCAGCAGCCCGTAAGTATTTTTAACCCCCCAAATACGTCAAAGGACACAGCTGATGCTAATTTTTCATGGGTCTCCGGCTTTCTGTGAAGCTCGAGCGCGTGTCTGCGATGTTTTTTCAGTTCTCCCACTGTTCTGTGGTCAGAGCTGCTCACACAGGTAGTCTGCCACTGATATTTCTGAACTGCTCAGGGTGTGTCTTCGGCGGGCACACCTCCCTTCGTCAGCTGAGGGCATTGCAGTGAAGCAGAGGAGGGATTACTGTGAAGTAAAATGAAAGGGGTAAGAAACTCCACTGTTAGCTACCGTGATTACAAAAGTCTTAGAAGCAAAGGGCTGAAGAAGGTAAAGGAATAGTGCCAGGATGATGAACCTCACTCACCTCAGCTCCTAGCAGGTGACTGGAGTGGAACTCCTCGCCGTCTCCTCAGGAAAGGGATTTGTGCCAAGGAGGAGATAGCCCAAGGATTTGGAGTTTCAGGGGAGATAGCGCCTGAGCTTCCAGCTGTCCTGGAAAGGATTCAGGAAATGAGGGTTGGGCAGGCAGATAGGATTAGCCTCCATCTACTTCCCCAGAGAATCTAAAGCTTATTCTGGGTATTGGTTGCCATCACCGTTCCTCTTAGGTAAAATATCTTAGAGAATAGTCTTTTCAACGACTGGACTTCTAGAGCCGAGATCTGAGGAGGAGCCTGAGAGTTGCCGGTGTAAACAAGGACCCTCCCTAAAAGAGGCATCTGGTGGCAGTGGGCAGACAGGAGTGGGAGGGTAAGCCTTGCAGGGGGATCAGTTCCATCCACAGAGAAGAGGGAACAGGGAGAGAGGGGGGGGCGGGGGGAGAGAGAGAGGGAGGGAGGAAGGGAGGGAGAAGGAGAAGGCAGGCAAGGGCACATTGCCTGTTCTCTATGGCATCTTGATTTTTTTTTTTTAATACTCTTTCATTGTAGGTCCTATGATATAGAATACTGTTCATGGCAGGGTTTCATGCATAAAAATTCCACCACCACATGCTCCGCCAGACTGTCTGCTTCCCTCCACCACTGCCCCAGTGTTTCCCACCCCCTGCCCCCCAGTACTCAGTACTGAGAATACCACATTATTCTCCCCTGTGCTGAGCTTCCTACTGAAGATCAGCTCAGTTTCTGTTGCTTTTGGGCATTTGTTAGTTCCTTACTCTTTTTCTTTATATCCCGTGGATAAGGGAGCTCATTCTATATCTATCCCTTTTCTTCTCACTGACTTCACTCGCCATAAAACTCTCCAGAGCTATCCATTAGCTAAGCAGCAAATTGCATGAGTTTGTCTTTTCTTACAGCCGAGTAGTATTCCACTGTGTATATGGACCGTAGTTTCTTTTTTGGTTTGTACTTTGGTTTGGGGTCACACCCAGTGATGTTCAAGGGTTCCTGAGGCTCTACGCTCAGGTATTACTTCTGGCACTTCTTTGGGGTCCATGTGGGATGCCAGGGATCCAGCCGGGTGAGCCACATGCAAGGCAACCGCCATACCCACTGTATTATCTCTCTGGCCCCTGAACCATAGTTTTTTTTTTTTTTTTTTATTCAGTCATCTGTTCTTTGGACACTCAGGCTGATTCCAGGTCTTGACTATTGTGAATAATGCTGCAGTGAACATAGAGTGCAGGTATCTTTTCTGAATAGAGATCTGGGGCCTTTGGTGTGGATACTGTATAGAATTGCTGAGTCAAATGGAAGCTCTAGTTTCTAGCTTTTTCAGAAGAGTCCACTACATTTTCTGAAATAGTTGAACCCATCGACATTCCCACCTGCAGTGATTGAGGGTCCCTTTTCCCCGCATCCCACCAGCACTGGTTATTTTTAAAAACCTTAGTGATGTGTGCCAGTCTCACTAGTATGAAGTGTTAGCTCATGGTTGTTTTGATTTGCATCTTCCTGATGGTAGTGTGGCATCTTGCTCTTGACCTGCTTATATCCCTATAACCAGCCCTGAGTTCTTCGGCCTCGTCTGCAGAGCCAGCATTATCCAGCACAGTCACTGTGGCTTCCCTGGAGGAGGAGCAGCTGTGCCGTCCAGATTGAACACATAAAGGACACATTTCTTTGTCCTCACTGAAGCTTTATCATATGGGGATAAGTTTTTTTCCTTTGAGCTGCATCATGCATCTTGTCCTATCAGGAAAAAAAGACTTTTTTGTTCGTTTCTTTGTTTATGGGCCACAACTGGCACTGTTCAGGACTTAACTCCTGGCTCTGCATTGAGGACTCACTCTTGGCTAATTTGGGGAACCATGTAGGGAATTGAAGCTGGGCTACGCACTACACTATCTCTCCAGCCCTATGAGAAAAGTTTTTAATCCAAATTCTAAGCCATTAATTACAAAGAAAGACTTTTGGTGGCAGTAGTATTGTTTTGTTGTTGGTTTGTATACCTGTATTTTCAGACTATCATTGCTATGGTGAAGTACAGAAAAAAAAAAAACAAGTACATGACTTTTAATGGTAGTTTATTGGGCCATGGAGGTGGCTCAAAGGGCTGAGTGCAGACTTTTCATGGAGACCTGGGTTCGATCTCTGACACTACACAGTCCCCTGAGTGCTGCCAGGAGTGACTCCCAAGCAGTATATCAGGAGAAGCTCCTGAGTACCACCAGTGTGACCCCAAAAAGAATGAAGTTTGGGCCAGAATAATTCTGGAGTGCCTTCCCAGCTAGGCTCAGGATTATCGGAGCCACTTATCACAGTACTCAGCCTTGGGATATGGGCCTGACAGTTAGCTACTCAAGCCTGGCTATGCAGGTCCATCAGACCACACCCGATAGTGCTAAGAGAGCCTCCAATATTCTGGACATGCATTCAATCTCTTGAATTATGGGCCAGGTGAAAATAAGCTTGATACTCATGGGTTTAAATATCTTATGGGGACATTGCCAGACTTATGAACCTTAGAAAAGGTGCAAGTAAAATTAGTTACTGGGGGCTGGAGCGATAGCACAGCGGGTAGGGTGTTTGCCTTGCACGCGGCTGACCCGAGTTCAATTCCAAGCATCTCATATGGTCCCCTGAGCACCACCAGGGGTCTGAGCGCAGAGCCAGGAGTGACCCCTGTGCATTGCCGGGTGTGACCTAAAAAGCAAAAAAAAAAAAAAATAGTTACTGGTTTTGTTTTGGGGGAGGAGTGAAGGAGACTCATCTTCTATCTTTTATGTATAAAACTGGGAATTACTAAGGTAGTAATGCTCAGAGAATTTCTTGTTACATAAACTCTTTTGCCAATAAATTGAAGGTGCGTTTTCTTTTGTCATTTAGCTAATTGCACTTAAGCGGAAGATATTTCCCAGAAGGCGGATACAGAAGGAAGCTAGTCCCGATCGAATCAGGGTATAGAAGTCCTTCATTGGAAAATCATCTACCTCAGCATTCACTGAGCATTTTAAAACTCAGCATCGTACAGATGACTTCGTGATGTGAAGCTCAGTCATCTTGGTCTGAAGAAGTAAAAGCGTCCAGTACATAATTTATTTTGAGGCATGAGCATAACCCACTGACCTGGAACTGTTGTAACCAACACACTAAAAACTCATGTGCTGAGCAGCTCCGAACTGCTTTTTCTTTTAAAGCATTTGCTCATGGACTCATCGTTCTTTTTATGGGGGGGAGGATGGGGAGTGAAGACTCACTGATGAGAGACGGCTGCTAAGTTCCCATCACTATCATTGCAACTAACTTGTAACAGGAGATGCCGCACCTAGGCTAGCTTGGAGGTGCTTACCAAGAGACCCCGGTCTTTGCATTCCAAAGCCCTTTGGTCTTTACATTTTGGGGTGTTTTTCTATTTTGGTTCCGTTTTCTTTTTCTTCCTTTTCTAATTTTTGAAATAAGTAGTTACTAAGTTAACTAGTCATTCTTGCTTTTGAAAATAATGAATCGGGATGTCTAAACATGTTTTTATAGGTGTCATGTAAAAAAAATGCAGCAATAGCACCTCTTAATTGGCAACTTCTAAATTAGGGGTTTTCTTAATGCTTCGGGCTGCAGGTGGTCTGGACTTACCAGTCCTGACACACTCAATGGCTGATCTCTGAAATCCGCTGTGCTTGTTCACTTCTACCCCTGAGAATACTGCAGTTCTTGTGGAGGCCTCATTATAAAGGGCTAGCGGTCAGTAGCAGAGCTACTCTCCAGATGTAATTATGTTTTTAGAAATGTACATATTTTAATAGAAGTGCCTCCTTTTAGAAGTGAGAAGTACTTAGGGAACTGGCACGCCCTAAGTTGATGCCCATCGATTTCCTACACTCCAGGGGTCAGAACGCTTTTTAAGTCAAAAGCCACATGGTCAATAATTCTAGGCCCCGTGTATCTCTGGCATATTCTTCTTTCTTGTTTGTTTTTGTTCCACAGTCGTTTTCCTCTGTCGACACCATGGGTATCTTGTGGTTTTACAAAAACAGGCCACCAACTGGATTTAATCCACAGGCTCCTTGTTTCCAGACCACCGAGATGGTGAATTAATATTTTTACGTATGGGTAAGCCCTGATGTTCAGCCATATTTTATTTATGTCTATGTACAGTGGGTATCTGGCTACCAAATGCCACAAGTCCTTTTTAAACACTGACAGGTATTTTAGATCATGCTCTCAACAGTATTCTTTCCAAATAGCGTATGTATTTTGTAAAAAAAGATCTTGTAAATACTGTGTCTGTGCTGTAAGAGTTAAATATTTCAAAAACTGAAGTCTTATAAAAACTTAGATTTTTGTCTAAGACTTTGATTTTAAAAATCGGTCACTGTTAACCTGGATTCAGCGATCATTTGAATGCTTAGCATGCCAGCGAATGTGCTGAACTGAAATTGAAAGTGGGAAGTAGCCTAGTGAGGTTTAGTAATACAGAGGATGCCATTTTATAAAGGGAAAGAGAAGTTCTCAGTAGAATTTGCCACATGGTAAAAATATAGGGGTTATCTGGATATCATTTTAAAAGTGAAACATTCTAGAAAAGTTATTGAGAAACATTTGGGTGTGACAGAAATTTCTGTTGTCATATAAATCTGCTCTTTAATTGGGAGCTTAATAGATGATGCAGTAAATAATACAGGATATTCACAGAACCATTAGGAGAATCTAAGAAACTTGATAGGTAGCCTCAGAATTTTTAAAGCCTCAGAACCATTCATTTTATTCACCTGGAGACCAGCTGAAGGCCAGCTCCAAATAGAAGAGGGGGAGCTTCTCACCCTGCCTGAGCTCCAGGTGGTTACCTCCAAGTTCCCAGGAGTCCTAGGCAGCATTCTGAAGTGGCTTCCCAAACAAAGCCGTGCATTTGCTTCAAGGTTCCCAGGACCAGAGGCGCTGTGAGTCTTGCCCAATGTCATAGCCAGTTGAGACACCCAAGTTTCCTGTCCCTTTTTTGCATGCCTGCCTATAACACACATTCTGTTGTCATGTTTTCGGAGTGAGTCCTGGATCCCAGACTTTGTTTGCTAGGACTCAGCTCTCTTTTCACAGCGGGAGGGCACACTGCTGTCTGCCTCATAGGCTGATGATGGTGATGATGGTGATGATGGTGGAAGACAATTGCTTGCACCTAGCAAGTGACTGGGATGAAAGGATCATTACCCAGGCCAGCAGAGAAGCTGCAAGAGCTGCCTCTAGTGAAGTGATTACTTTGCCCTTAGCTTTAAAAAGTAAGACCTTTCCCAAATAAAAAAAAAAAAAACTTTTTTTTTTGACCTGCTTCATTTCTTCAAAAGCGTTTACAAATTATTTCACGGAGATAGCACAATGGGAACAACACTTGCCTCTCACCAAGTCGATCTGGGTTTGGTCCCTTGAATATAGCCAGGAGTAATCCCTGAGCGCACAGGGAGGAGCAAGCCTGAGTATCACCAACACAAAATTACATGTACTAAAATGTATACAGGTATATATATATTAGACTAACGACTAAGGATGTGAATGTGTAATCTTACAACTCAAACCCTTGAGTGTTCATCCCACAGAAATTGACCAGAGGTTAGAAAAAAGGAAAGAAACACTATATAACTCGTCTCATGAGGTCGACTTTATATAACCCCACAGAAGTCTGCCTCAGCACAGGAAAAGACATAGACCAGTCAACCTCATAATGATCTCAAATGACAGGACAAATAAGTCGAGTTCAGTTATTTGCCAAAGGAGCCCCTCTTCATGATCAAGCACGACCATTCTAGGAATGCAGGGTTGGCGCAGCATCGGAAAACCAATCCTATTCACATCAGCAGGATCAAAAAGACACACCGGGGGCTAGAGAGATAGTACAATAGGTACAATAGACTGCATTTACCCTTGCATGCAGCTGCCCTGGATTTGATTCCCCAGCATCCTATATGGTCCCTGCCAGGAGTAATCCCCGAGCATCACCAGGTGTGGCCCCCAAAATCAACAAAATAAATACACTTTGTGATCATCTCAGTGGGCCTACCCCCTTACTTTTCTTGTGTTTTTAGTTTTTTCACGATTTTTGTTTTATCTTTTGAGGGGTAAAGTGGGGGTGGGGCCTCATCTGACAGTGCTTAGGGGCTATTCCTGACTGTGCTCAGGGGTTTCTGCCAGCCATGCTTGAAGGACCATGAACTACTGAGGATTGAACCTGGGCCTACCACATACATGTGTGCTTTGCATGCACTCAGCACATTGAGCTATCTCTCTAGCTCAACCAGCCTTTTTTTAAGATTTACCGCTACAGTGTAGTTGTTGGAGCAACAGCCTGGCATATGACCAACCCAAGTTCCATTCCTGGCACCCCAGGTGGCCCCTCAAGCCCACTAGGATTGAAGTCTGAGTGCAGAGCCAGAAAGTAAGTCCTGAGCACTGCGGGTGTGACCCCCAAACCAAAATTTAAAAGTACGGTGTCATACAATGGCTTTCCATCTATTCAACAATTCCCAAGACTTTTCTACATTTGTCTGCTCTGTTTAGTTTTCTTTGTGTTTTACAGTAAACCCAGATTTCAGGGAGACAGGAGTACAGAGCCTTAGTGTTTAGTGGCTTTCGTTTGATTGCCGCTTCCCATTTGTTGTAATAATTACTGTGTCTTTTTGAACATGTTCTACCTGCCCAATGTACAAGTTCACTCCATCTACTTAAGGAAAACCAAAGAGAGGTGCAGAATACAGTATTACCCTGTCAGGGCTGGGTGACACTTCCCACCACATACTTCATATACTTCCTATGTCTCCTGTCTGCTGTGCCCCAGAGAAGCAGGAGACTCTCTTGAATTCCATAGAGAGACTCCAATGGAGATGAGTTACTGTAAGTTTGGGTTCTGTGACATTGGGTGGATATTTCTTCCAAAAGAAGGGATGCGGGGAGTCGGGCTGGAGAGACAGTCAAAAGACCAAGTGTAGGCTTTGCATGCAGAGACCTCTGGTTCCATCTCCAGCACTACAAGGTATCCTTAGTACCACCAGGAGCTAACCCTCAAGCACAGTCGAAAATAACCTCCAGGCGCGCGCGCACACACACACACACACACACACACACACACATACTGGTTGGGCTGGAGATAATATAATGGGTAGGGTGCTTGCCTTGCACATGACCAGCCTGTTTTTTTTTTTTTTTTATGTAGGAGTACTGCTATTTATTCAGCCACTGATTAGCTGATTGAATTGTGCATGAACTCC
>JAOXYA010000005.1:20114289-20124648 GCA_028565675.1 Sorex palustris | reverse complement strand
TATTAAGAACAATACATGTAAATATATGTAAATATCAGTTTTAAGACATGAAATCATGAATTTCATTTTCAAAAATACATCAAATTGCCATTTAATTTGATTGAGCCATAATTAAATTATATATTTATCTGTAATTATGAATATTAAAAGCATATCAACATACCAGGTACTTCATATCTGTCTTTAAGCATAAATCACCTAGAACAGTGCTTTATAACCTTTTTATACACACAGACTGGTAAAAATAAGAGAAACATTTCATGGATTATTATAGCAGAAGTAAAATAATCATACAATATTCTATATATTAGTTTTTAAGTGTAATATTGTAGAATGAAAACTGCATATTGAGTGGCAATATCCTTTCTCAAAGACCATCAGGAAATTAGTCTGACACTGGCCTGTGGACTTTGACAACCACCCACCTAGAATTTGTTGTTTTGTTTGGAGGCCACACTTGACTGTGCTTAGTTAAGGCTTACTACTGATTCTGTACTCAGGGATCACTTTTGGTGGGGCTTAGGTGGGCCATATGGTATACTTGGAATCAAACCTGGGTTGGCCACATGCAAGTGAAGGGCCCTAACCTTTATATTATCACTTCAGCCCCTATTAATAATTTTCTTATGTCAATTGGCTTTACTATTTTATTTTTTATAAAAAAGGAATATTTATTACCTCTCTTTTTTTTGTAACAAAACTTTATTTTAAAACATTAAGGAACAAGCTACCTTTACTGTAAAAATTAGTTTGTTTTCTGAACTGGTAAGATAAAATTACTTTTACTAAATATAAATGATAGAAAATCCAGCATGTTTTTTATATTCTATGTGTTATACAAGGACAAGTGTTTACTTTCATACAGTAGTAGTTAACATATTTTTAAAATGACTAATTCATATAACATCATCTGCCTCAGTAAAGTATTACAAGCATTTATTCAGTATCATGAACTTAATTTTCAATTTCTAAGAAAGCATGACTGAAAAAATGGTTGAAATCCTTTAAGTCCTGAATTTTTTAAATCTTTTCATAATGAAAACCCCAACTGTCTGAACAAGATTTCTGAGATAAAGAGATTGCCATTTAGAACTACAGTGGTTCACTTTCTTAGTCACAGAAAATTAATTTCTTTGGTTTTGTTACTAATTACAGATTATATTGCTTTGAAGATAAGTGATGATACACAATGAAGTTGTCACAACTGAAATAGACATAATATGTAGAACTTAATGGTTCATAATAAAATACAACCTTATTTGATAATATACTAGCCTCCTGCAAAAGGGGATTTCCTTCACTCATAGCTTCCCCTAACTGCTTCTCCTCTTTTCCTTGGATTATTAGTCAATATGCTTGTGAACCTGTTCAGGTGCTTGATGATAGGAAGTCTTGAAAATATTTATATGAAGGTGTCTTGAAATTTGCAGGCACAAAGCACTAAAGTATATCATCATATCAAATGAAGAAATGACCTTTAGAAGCAAAAAAGAACACAAAATAGATTACAATCTCTTTTCCTAAGCAGCTCTTTTTTTAAAAAAATTTATTGAATCACCTTGAATCACAATCAAAGCTTGTGAGAGTTACAAGCTTTCATGTTTGGATTACAATCACACAATGATCAAACACCCATCCCTCCACCAGTGCACATTCTGCACCACCAATACCCCCGGTATATCCTCTTCTTACCCACCCTCCCCAGCACATATTTCTTAGAAAATTCTGACAGTTGAGGGGAGATTTATATAAAATGTGTGATATGTAACATTAAAGAGGAAAGCAAACTATTAAAAAAAATCACATAGTTCAGGGGCAAGTTCTTCCTCTCAGAACAAAAAGCCTCACCGCTTAGTCCACAAGAAGGAATTTTTCTCACACATAATGGAAAACTGTCCATATCATATTCTTTATACAATTTCATATGATCCTTTTCTCTCTGACACAGAGAATGTTTTGCCTTAAAGATGCTAAAGGGCACATTGTGTGTGTGTATGTGTACATAGTATATTTTGTTTTAAATTATGGTCCATATAGTGTTATAAAAAATTGAATTTTATTTCCTTACATTAATTTCTACCACTAGTATAAACCAGATTAACTCCTTTGTTACATAATAGATATTTTGTTCATTTTGCTATTTTTGTTGTAGAACAAAACACTGCTTATGTGTATTTCTGATCAAGCTGGGAGTGAGGGAGCCACATGCAGTACTGGGGATTCAAACAGGATTGGTTGGATGCAAGGCAAGTGCCTTACTCCTTATACTCTCTCTCCAGCCCTGTTAATGGACACTTCACAAAAGTGATAGACATACTGAGGTAGGGAGAAATACAGTGTAACTGAAGACCAAAGATCCTGCATCTCAATAAGTTTAATAAGGCTTTTGTGATTAAGGTTTTGCCAATAATGTTTTTTGTTTTTCTTAGATGGATAAAGCTTCTCTAACAACCATAATGATATATTTTATAATTTTGAATTGATCAGGATATAAGTGAGAATACTCTTTGCATATTTATAATAGGTTTGCTTATTTCTAGCATAAATGGTCCCAGAATATTGTACTAGTAGTACTATCTGTTCTGTTTTATTTTTTTTTAGGATTAGCTGATAATTCTTGATGTAATTAATTAAGTATTCACCTTGCCTTACACTAAACCCCTAATCTATCTGTATCTGTTCTAAGTTCAGAATAAGTCTTTAAAAGCTTAGGTAAAATTTATACTATTAAATTTCACAGTTTTTTGGGAAGAATAATTTTTTTTTACATCTTTGTACTTCTGTGGAGTATAAGGTAACCTGTTGTGCTTTCAAGGATTTTGGTTGGTGATCTCCAGATTTGTAGTCCATTTCTAAACATGGTGAATATTTCACAGATTAAAAGTTATGTTGGGCTGGAGCGAGAGCACAGCGGGTAGGGCATTTACCTTACACGCGGCCAACCCAGGTTCTATTCCCAGCTTCCCATATGGTCCCCTGAGCACCGCCAGGAGTAATTCCTGAATGCAAAGCCAGGAGTAACCCCTGAGCATTTCCAGGTGTGACCCAAAAAGAAAAAAAAAGTTATGTTGCCAGGAATAACCCCTGTGCATCGCTGGGTGCGACCCAAAAAGCAAAAATAAATTAAAAGGGAGCTGGAGCAATAGCACAGCAGGTAGGGCGTTTGCCTTGCACGCAGTCAACCCAGGTTTGATTCCCAGCATCCCATATGGTCCCCCAGAGCACCACCAGAGGTAATTCTTGAGAGTGTGAGCCACAAATAACCCCTGTGCATCACCAGGTGTGACCCAAAAATAAATAAAATTTATGTTAATATTATGAAAACTATTTTATAATATTGAGGTTCCCTGATATTTCACTGACATAATTCTTAAACATTGTGTTATCAAATATATGTTAAAAATAAAAATCTTAATAGATTGAAACTTACCATTGCAATCCATAAAACAACATGTTCATCTACAAAATTATTAAAATATTGATCTAAAAATAAAAGACCTGGGCCAAAAAAGACAGTGTCTTGAAGATACAGTTCACTTTTGGTCATATGTGCTATCTAAAAGAAAGGAAAATAATTTCACTATTAAATTTTAAATGCATTACCTTTTATTTTCAAGACACTTATAATTTAATTCAATTATAACTAATAAAGCTTCTAATTTTAATCATAAGTATAATTTAATTATAACCTTACTTAAGAATAAAAGGCTATTATATCCTACATGTAATATGGGAACACTAAAATAAAAAACTTCAAATTCATGATCAAGTAGATTTTAAAGTTTAACAATATTTAAATCCCTTGATAGCAGAAAGTTATAATAATTAGAACTAAAATAATTAAAAGAAATTACTAAAGCTAGGGTCTGTCTTCCTGAATATAACATTAACTCTTTCATTGTTTTACTAGGAGCACAAATAGCTTTAATGTGATGGTGATACCACAAGAAACCTATCCATTTGCATGTAAACATTTGCAGTTTTGTGTTGGAGGATTGAGTATGTTATTTATACCATAAATAATAAAATTTCTTACCACCAATTTTTGTGAGACTTTAGCAAAGACACATCCAAACATTAGGGTATATAAACAAGGATGCTTTTCAAACACATTAGTTGCTGACTTTTTATAGATCATTATTGCCAGTATAATAATAATTCCTATGTGGAGGCCAGGTGACAAGACACTGGTGCCCTAAGAGATAAAGCAGAAAGTCAGCATCATATTTAACATTGTATTCAGCACAATGTAGACATCTTCAGAAATCCATTTTGTCTAGGAATCTAGATATCTAAAGAAGAGTATAATATAGTGTATCATCTAAAGAAGTATATAGACCTTAGGTATGCTTTTAAAAATTCCACAAAATATAGGGATGCACAGAAGTAATACAGTGTGACAGATGGTTTATTCCACTTTAATTAAAAGTTGACTTATATATAAAATTTTAATATGAGGAACGATATAAATATTTGGATTAGTTATCAAGTTAATGTTTTTGTGTAAACCGTGAGATCTCAACTTTACCCTGGTCTGTCTTTATGCTAACACTCTCCCTGACTTTTTTTTGCAGTTAGACAGTAAATGTCCTTTCCATAACTTAGCAAAATTCAACTCATAACATTTTAGGGGGTGGGAAAACTTCCATACTTGATCCTTGGCACCACAGGGCCCCCAAAGAACACAGAACTGCTAGGAATAGATAGTCCTGGTGAACCCTGAGCACTGCTGGGTGTAACCCTGATGTCCTCTAGTTACTGCATCACCAGGCCTCTGGTGCACTGACTCAACATGCCTGCAAAGCTGGGGTCAAATATTGGAAGTGATACCTGAGAACTACTTGGGTGGCCCCACCACCCCATAAACAGTACTTAGAAGCCCTGGCCCCACTGGTGATTCTCAACTAATCCAGGCCAGTTCAATGCAAGGGCCCCACAGTGCTGGGAATAAGCCCAGAAGTCTCACTAGTGTGGGAGGTGGGGCTTCCAGGGACATACCCAGTGAGGTACAGGTGACATGTGCTGGGAACCCAAACCAGATGAGGCACATGCTAGGTATGCACCTTATGTGTTATCTTCTGCTTCCTACAACCCATGACACACTTATTTAGGTGTATCAGAATTCTCTAAAGCATTATCTATCTTTCTCTAAGTACTATTTATCTCAAAACAAAATATTGACATACATTAGGTATTATGGCTTATTAACTATCATTTAAATGTCATTGAAACAGTTTTCCTCATGAAAATTTTACAGATTATAAACTGGAACATATAAATTTATATTAATACCATAACAATTATAAGCTCACCAACTATTAAAAATAGACTAGTAAAATAGTGCCCTTTATCACCATCTTTATTATTTATATTTTAATAAATAATCCCCCTAAAAGTTGCAGGACTACCTAGGTAAGAGTTTGAAATCAAACATTTCTTAGTCATTGTGTGTTTTTTGTTTGGTTTTGGTTTTTGGATAACAGCCTTTGTGCTCAGGAACCATCCTGACAGTGATTCTTAGTCTTAGTCACTTAAGTCTTCCTTCAAACTTTTTTATTCCCTTTGTGGTGGGGATTGTACTCATGCCCCAGACAAGCAAAGCATGTTCTCTACCAATGAGCTAAATCTTTTCTTCTATTCAAATATTTCCTAAAGTCTTGATAAGAATTCTGACTTTTTCCTATATAAACAGAACTTTAAAAAACAAATATGAACATGAGAGTCTTAGAGCATGAACAAGATACAAAGAATATAAAGTATACTCATTCGCCTTAAGAATAAAATTTAAAATATTACCTTGCAAAAAATTAGAATGGTTCTCTAAATATATTTCAGTGAAATTTCAGTAACTATACTTCAGGAGTAATAAATGTCCCATAAGTGAAATCATAATCTTTGGCAGTTTTCTTGCCAACAAATTAGGAAATCATTTCTTACTCCTTCTCCTTTCTCCTATCATACAGTATGTATGAAAAGAAACAGGAACTCTTCAATATGTACATAAGTAAATTAGTAGGCGATTAAATGGAATGACAGAAAAGTCTAAGAGACAGAATGCAGAAAGAGGAAAATGTTTCATCTGTCTAAACTATTTTAAAAAATTACCTTTGTACTCTGTGACTAAAAATCCTCTAAGATATTGAAAAGAGGGAAGGAGTGGGACTTGACAGACATTACAGAGGGTAGGGCACTTGCTTGAACGCAGCTGATCTGGCTTCGATCCCCAGCACCACATATGGTCCCCTACAGCCCATTAATAGTAATCCCTGAGCACAGAACTTTGAGTAAGCCCTGAGCACCGCTGGGTGTTGCTCCCAAAAACAAAAAAATAAAAGAGGGAAGGGGTGAGTGATATCGACACTAAGATCAAAATAGGTTATTAAATTACTAAATAATTAAATGGTTATTAAATGGTTATTAAATCCAGCTATACTGCAGTGATAACTTCACTATGTTACAAATAGCAAATCAATGTGTATGTCAGTTATACCTCCAAAAATTACACTATTTCTGTGAATCAAATATTTTTATTCCTTTCTCCATTCCAAACTTTGGCATATTTTTAGTATCTATACAAAGTTTATCATAAAATTAATACTAAATAATTTTGAAATTAATGACTTACTGCTATAGTGGATCCATTCTTGCCAACACCTCCATGGAGGATCACATGGAAATAATTGGAACAGGAAAATATTGCTCCACCTACTACTCCAAGAATTGGAAAGGTCTTCAATTTTATTTCTACAATGGGTATCTTAGGAGTAGAGGAAAAAAATAAATCACTAACATAGATTTATTTCTTATATTGCATAGTAAAGAAACATTATGGCATGTTAAAATAACCTATCCTTTTTCTTATGATCAAATTTCCACTTCTGAAATACAGGCTGATGTGTAACTCTCTTCTAATGGCTTTATTCATGAAATGAAAAATGAGTTGATCAAATCCAGCTGTTACATTATTCTGTTGAAATATTTCATCTCACAAGCCTTCATCTGACATTAAAGAAAATAGGAAAAAGGATAGTTCATTTTTATTTAGTGCTTCTAAAAGGCAGGAAGCCAGACACCATGATCTGCATCATGAATGTAACAAATACAATGTACCTGCATGCAAAAAAAATTGCTTAGTAAATACCCAGGATTAAGTCTCTAGCAGTTTATTTACCTGTAGGTCAGTTGCTGTTCAAGGAAACTTCCAAAGGCAGCAAAGGATTTAAAAACAATAACAATGAAAAGCCAAAAGCTGTAGGCAGTTTTTTGAAATTAATTTTTTGAAAATAGACTGAAATATTGTACCAAAATTATATTTGGAAAACCTGTAATGTTCAGGGGGACTGATTCAGTGGGGCTACTTCTGGCAAAGTTCTTTGGGGGGGGGTCATTCCTGGACTCCGGAGGGGTGAGGGAACATCTGTTTGAATCCGACTTCCTGCATGCAGAGTTCCAGCCTACTGTGCTCCAACCTACTGAGCTATCTCTTTAGCACAAAGACCTATATTTAAAATAAATATTCTTAAGAAAAAGCAGGTTTGCATTATTCCTATGGCATTGCCAAAACACTGAATAAAATTATTTCAAGATTAAATTCTTCCTCATTGGAATAAGATCAGAATTCTAAATTTAAGTAAACCACAGTTGACTTAGTGACTAGAGTTAACTGCCTCAAGGTCAACATTCATCTTAATTGTACTAGCTGAGTAGCTACTATTAAAAAGCATATAGCATTCCACTAGTATATTATACACTTTGCAGGGGTATACTCTTATTTATCCTTACATATTAGGGGAAAAAATGACTGTCTCAAGAAATGGACCACAACTTTATTTTGTTTGTTTGTTTTGGGTCATACCCAGGAGGCACTCAGGAATCACTCCTGGCATTGTCTGGGGGACCATATGGGTGCTTCAAACAGAACCCACGTTGGCTGAGTCAGCTGTACCCTCCCATTGTATGCAATCTCTCCAGTCAGACCACTAACTTAAAACATGTTCAAAGTCTGTTTTTGAGCCTAGTGGTTATGAGCTAGATAAGAAATTCTGAAACCAAATGCCACAGGGAAATTTCTTACTGTCCATAGCAGGTTTTGTTGTTGTTGTTGTTGTTATAAAATTGTATGAACAGTACATGTAATTCCCATATACCCATTTGCCACCTTCCTACCCTTGGTCCACTTTTAACATTCCCACTAGAGTAGTACTTCTGTTATAATCCCAGACATACAGGAATACACCCTATCATCATTATCCATAGTTTACTTTGGGATTCATTCTTGAGGTTACCTTGTAAGTTTGGGCAAATCCATAATGACATTTTTCCACCATCATAGTATAAGAATGGTTTGATTGCTCTAAAAATTCATGTTTTGCCTCAGAAGAAAATTTATAAAGAAAAATTATTCTACTTAG
This sequence comes from Sorex palustris, assembly GCA_028565675.1. Classification (NCBI taxonomy): domain Eukaryota; kingdom Metazoa; phylum Chordata; class Mammalia; order Eulipotyphla; family Soricidae; genus Sorex; species Sorex palustris. The sequence goes on along the minus strand of JAOXYA010000005.1, from coordinate 20,116,237 downwards.
TGAGGTTACAATACTAGGTGACTCATAGCCTCATGCTCACGCAATTAATAATAATAAGGAGGGGGCCAGAGATAATACAGTGGGTAAGGTGCTTGCTTTGCACACGGCTGCCCAAGGTTCCATCCCTGGTATCCCATATGGTCCCCCGAGCCCACCAGGAGTAATTCCTGAGAGCAGAACCAGGAATAAACTATGAAAATCTCCGAGTATTGCCCCCAAAACAAAAAACCAATAATGATAATATCAGAAATCAACCACTGTAGCACTAACCTCCCGTTGCTCATTGATTTGCTTGAGTGGGCACCGGTAACGTCTCAATTGTGAGACTTGTTGTTACTGTTTTGTCATATTGAATACGTCACGGGTAGCTTGCCAGGCTTTGCCATGTGGGCAGGATACTCGGGGTAGAGGGACGGAGGAATCAAACCCGAGTTGGCCTGGGTAGGCTGCGAGCAAGGCAGCCGCCTACCGTCTGTGCTATGGCTCCAGCCCAAATCAACCACTAATATAGATTATTTATTTATTTTTATTTATTTATTTTCCCACTTTAAATACTGTGATTTGCACAGCTGTTCATGTTGCATTTGTTATAGGCATTCACTATTCCAACCCCAGTCCCACCTCCACTGTGACCTTCTCGCCACCATTGTCCCCAATTTCCCAAACACCACTCAAGCCTGCCCCTGTAGTAAGCCCAAAATAATTTATTTTATTGTGGCTTGTTACCATAAATGGCTAATGGATTTATCAAAACATACTTCAGTAAAAGAAAATTTGTAATTTTTTTTATATCTCACCATGGGGATATTAAGTCCTTGTCTGAAGATGTACTAAGCTGTTGTTGCTAGTTGAGCCTTCTGTCCTAATGTTTCTGCTCACTGAGCTCAGCTGACTTCTACATTACATTCCCATCCAATCTGTAGTGCTCCTACTGGGACGTTAGTATTGCAGAGTTTGGAGATGTCATATGGCCACCAATGCAGCCTTGAGCTCCAGAAAAAAAAATCTTTAACTGGGCAGTGAGTTTACATGGTGGGTGTCGTGGAGTGTGGGTGTAGCTGCCACAGCTTCCTGAAGTACAGTTGGAGGGGGGAGGTCACCCACTCTTACCCAAGACCCTGAATTTTCAACCCAGAAAACCCAGTATTACTGAAATTTTGGCAACTTCCCAACTCATGTTTAGAGACTTTACTATCACTGTTTCATCTGATTTCAGAATACATGCCAATAAATACTACCATTGCTTTATAAGTAACTCTTAGAATGATTAGTTTCTCCAAGGACACATAACTATTAAGTACTGGGAATTAAGTAGTAAAATAGTAGCACTGTCCTGTAGCACTGTCCTCCAATTGTTCATCAATTTGCTCGAGCGGGCACCAGTAATGACTCACAACAAGTTGTAAGATTTGTTGTTACTGTTTTTGGCATATCAAATATGTCATGGGTAGCTTGCCAGGCTTTGCTGTGCGGGCAAGATACTCTTGGTAGCTTGCCAGGCTCTCCAAGAGGGTCAGAAAGTAAAATAGTAAGCTACAAAATTAAGTATAGGATATTTTAAGTCCAACAATGGTATCCCTTTGTATTTAACCAAATAACTTGGAAAAAATAGTCAAACAGAAGCCTGAACATGGATGTTCGTACATGTTTTATTCATAACTGCCAAATCTCAGAAGCAACAAAGATATCCTTCAGTAGGTAAATGGATAGGAAAAAAAAAAACTATGGTGCATCCAGATAATGGAATATTATTCATTGTCTAAAGGAAAGAGTTATTAAACCATTAAAAGACATGGAGGGGGAAAAAGACATGGAGAAAATTTAATACATATCTAATATGAACAACAATATGGAAATAATAGCACAGCGGCAGGGCATTTGCCTTGCACGCAGCCAACATGGCCGACCCGAGTTCGATTCCTCCGCCCCTCTCGGAGAGCCCGGCAAG
>JAOXYA010000005.1:20034791-20047287 GCA_028565675.1 Sorex palustris | reverse complement strand
ACATTTCTGCTTATAGTTTTGTGTCTCTATCCACGACATCCATCATTTTGACTATGATATGCCTCGGGAGGGATACTGGGATTCGTGGTGGTGGGAAATGGGCACTGGTGGAGGGATGGTATTTGACCATTGTACAATTGAAACCGAAAAATAAAAAAAATAAAAATAAAAGAACTCTAACAAGCAAAAAAAAAAAAAAGCCCCTGTAGGGACCTGCTGTGGAAGAGAGAAGCCCACTCTCTCCACACACCCAAAACCCTCTCCAAGATGGCGTGTGAATTCAGAGTTCAACAATTCAGAGTTCACAGTCAGAATGACGAAGGGGAGTCAAGTCTTCTCTTTTAACCAGAATTAACCTATCTCACTGTATGAATGTGTCTATCCCTCAAAATGATACAAACAAACTGGGGTTCTCTGGCTCAAAGGGTGCTTTGCTTGAGTTCCTGGAAAGTACTGTATAGCTCCTGTTATCTGCAATTTAGTTTGCGTGTTGAAAACATGGGAAAACAATGATATATCCATATGTACCGTTAGGCATAAAGAGACAGGAAGAGCATACAATGGTACTTATTGAGTGCTAAGATTTTGTGTTTGTGTGGTTTTCTTTTAGTCAATTTTGAGGGGAGATTGGGGAACCCCCTTTGGGGATACGTGGCCAACCAGCAGGTGATTCCATAGGAGGGCCTGACTATGCAGTTCTGCTCAGACCCTGCAATACAGGCGACAATCAGTGCCACACGAGCTGTGTTTTGGGGACCACATCTGATCATTCTCAGCAGGTCATATGGTGCCAAGAGTCCAACTGAGGTTGGATGCATGCAAGGCATCTGCATAAACCCCTCTGCTACCTATTTGTATTAAATATGCTTTTAGACTTTTTTATGTATTTGTACTTTTACATGATTATACTTGTATTTTTATAAAACCTAATTTTAATAATCAAGGAGGGGCGTTAACAAGAGAGGAGTGAGTTGAGTAAATGTGCATAGAGGAAAGGGAAATGGTTCTTCACAGAACACTGTTCTATTGTAAGTTTAGTGGTGTAGGGGATGGTTTGGGCCTCAACTGGTGGTGCTATTTCTGGGGCAAGGTTCAGGAGTCACCCCTAGTGAGGCTCAGGGGGCCATGTATGATGGCTGGGGAATCAAATCAGCATCAGATACATGCCAAGCAAGTGCCTCAACTCCTGTACTTTCTCTCATCTCTGAATACACACACACACATGTGTGTGTATGTCTTTGTATATATATACACACATATATGTATTTATATATATAAACACCTCCTATACATACATATATATATTTGTGGGGATGGGGGGTGCATGTGTGGCATCACTCAGGGCTTACTCCCTGTCTCTGCACTCAGGAATTAAACCAGTGCTGGGGTTGGGGGGGGGGACCATATGGAATGCAGGTTGACTAGATGCAAGGTAAACACTCTACTTGGGCCTCATTTATGTAAGACAGATGTTCTGAGTTACATCCCCAGTCCTGTATTTAATTTTGAGCCACACGAATACATTGCTGATTCAAAGTTGTTTTGTTTGTTGACCCCACTTCCATTTTCCTCTACTGGGGGAATCATATGCAGTGCTCCAACTCAAGTCTATCTCATGCAAGGCAAGGGTCTTAACCCTGCGCTATGTCTCCAGCCCCTGGAAACTGATTTAATATAAAAAATGTTTGCATGACAATATTAGTAATGTTTAAGAAAGTCTTGATTATTAGAATTATAAGTGTGATACATCTAAAGCATATAAACATTCATGCTATTACAAACTAATCTTTTCTCAAAATAATCTGTTAATTTTTTCTTTAGACTAGAACCATAAATGTCACCCCCCGAATCATCAAAGACAACGACAGTGCAATTTTATTTATCACATTGCTTATGCATCAAAGAGATATCGATTTTTACATTCGTATTTAAGGTAATGTTTTCACAGTCCTATGTTTATTTTGTTGATTATTATAAAGGATATATATTTCATAAATTGGAATATAAGGAAATTGCACATTTAAAAAGTGACAATTTGTATTAGAATAGTGATTCTCAGGACAGAGAGATAGTACAGGAGGTAAGGCTCTTGCCTTGCCTGCAGATGACCTGGTTTGACTCCCTGTACCCTAAACACTGCCAGGGATAATTTCTACACACTGCTGAGTGAGAAACAAAGACCCCCCCCACACACACACACAAAATAGAGTGGTGATTCTCAAAGTATGTTCAAGAATCCCAAGAGTTACCAAGACTTAGGAAATCCACAAGGTCAAAGCTATTTTCATAGGGGCCAGAGGATAGTACAGTGGGTAGTGCTCTTGTATGCATGAAGCTGATTGGGGCTTGATCATCAGCATCCCCTATGGTCTCCAAGCCCATAAGGATTGATCTTTACATGTAGAGCCAGGACTAAGTCCTGAGCACTACTGGGTGTGATCCCCTCCTCCCAAAAAATCCAACTATTTTTACAGTAATGCCAAGACATCATTTATCTTTTGGTTTTGAGCCATACCCAATGGTGCTTAGGGGATTACTCCTGGATCTGAGCTCAGGGATTAATCCTAGTGGGGCTTGGAGGACCATATGGGATGCTTTGGATTGAACCCAGGTTGGTCATGTGTAAGACAACTGCCTTACCCACTGTACTATCCCATTACTTGCCTTTCTAATTTACCTTCTCCAACAATTATACAATACGATTCTCCAGAGGACATAGAGTCTGTGATGACATCTCTGTTCTGTCATATTGTGTGTTATCTATTGCTATGTTTTAAATTTTTTTATTGATTTTAATTCCAAATACTGTAAAAGTTGATTATATAGTATAGATAAACGCATGGTTTTGGTTTTTAAATATTGATTAAGAGTACAAATGGGTAGTTAAAAGGGTGGGAGGACAGGCATTCGCAAGTTTTAAATGCAGAGACCTGGGTTCTTTCCATCCTGGGCACCTCATGGTCCTCCAGGACTGAACAGGCAGTAGTAGCCTCTGAGCACCACTGGGTGTTTGTTGCCCAAACTGCTTGCAAATGGATCTGAGGTCAGTAAGTTTGACTCTTTTAGAATATAATGCATTTTTTAAAAATGTGTGTGTGTTTTAACCTAAGATTTAGGTATCATTTAGGAAATTCCCATAGCCTTGATTAATAAAACAAATGAAATATCAAAACTAGTTTAAGTTTACTGGAGAGATGTTTAGTAGTTTACAAACTAGTTGTAAGTTTACTAGACGGATGCTAACTTCTCTTCATCGATATATCACAATAGACAAAGGTGGTACTGTAGCTCTTTCTCTCTTTAGATTCCAGCAATCTAGCACCTCACTCAGCAAGCCAGTGGCCTCTGACCAACAAATTTAAAAGGCCTTCAAAGAGCAGAATTGTTGATTTACAACTTCCAACACTGAGACTACAAGTGCCTTGCTCCCTGAAAGCCTCTATCCCCAGATACCAGGAGTGATGGAGTGGCAAGCCAGAGAGATGCATTTAAGGAGGCACCCACTCGAAGGGGCCTACCCTGCATTTCTGTGACCTGAGTGAGTATCTCCTTAAATATGGGACCCAGATACTCTCTGGTGAGTCATTAGATAAAGTCCTACCCAGCCAGATTAAAGATCTGAGGAAGTTTACAGCAAACAACAAAGGTAAGAGAGGCGGGCAGCTTCATATGAAATAAGAGAGAAATAAGAGAGAGCAGCCTTCTGCAAGAGATGGAATTGGAAAGCTATGAAAAAAGGGAACACAAGTTCAAAATACAAATGAACATTAGCCCAGAGGGACAGAAATAATCTGGTGTCTCAGGATATCACATGGTACAATATCTGATATCTGTAATACAAAGTTCAAGGGTATCTACTATACCTTGCCTTTAGAAGTAAGTTTAATATTTTACATTTTAGGAGTGTTTTTATGGAATTGATAAAATAAGGTTCAAGTGAGAAATAGACTCCGCTGTCCTGAGAATCCAGCTTTCCCAAACAATTCTGTTTAATCTGTATTTATTTGCATAATCAAAGATTGCTGAGGCTGAAGCGATAGCACAGAAGGTAGGGTGTTTGCCTTGAATGTGGCTGATGGGGGTTCGGTTCCCAGCATCCCATATGGTCCACTGAGCACTGCCAGGAGTAATTCCTGAGTTCATGAGCCAAGAGTAACCCCTGTGCATGGCCGGGTATGACCCAAAAAGAAAAAAAATTGCTAAAGACTATATTTTAAAGTGTAGATAGTCTCATTTTGCATCTATTATGTAAAATTTCAATCTCCTTTATTTCAACTGGATGAAACTTTCCTCAATCCAAAAAAATTTTCCTCTCTCTCTTAGTCAACCTGCTTTTGTGTTTTTATAGTCATGCATGTTTTCTACATAACAGATCATTTCACATGGGAAAAAATGAATATGTGGTAATTATCATGATCTAGCAATAGTTTCTCAGTGTTAACACAAACTTGAGTGAAAGAAAGATCGAATGGCTTGCCTGAATCATGCCTCTTCCCATGCTCTAAGGCACTCATTCACCTTCTCCCCACTGTGGCTTTTAAACCTTTCCTTCCTGTTCTCCAACCTCCACCCAGTTAGCTCCCTAGTTTCAAACCATGCCCCCCATTTGTGCATTTTTCACTTATGATCCCCTGGAATATTCTAAGGGCCCCCCAGTTGAAAAACTTTGCTCTACAGAATCAAATGGAGGTCATTGATGAAGATAGTGATGTAGGAGAAACTTGTATCCAATTGAAGAAATTGAAAAAATAAAAAAGGAAGCCCACAGCTCTCAGGTCAAAGGAAATTATCACAAAAGTTATATGCATTGTTCATTAATTCCTCCTTTAATTTCTTATTGTGCCTTTCTTGGGCATCTACTCATGGGCAGACCATCACCAGTCACTCCCCTCTTCTGTGGGTGTCAGATAAATTCCTCGCAGGGCTTGCCCCCTGCCACTGCTGGGCCTCACATTGGCTGACTTTTTAAAAATAGAGGAAGGACAGGCCTGATGCCAGGTGGGGTCATAAAAATAAAATTCCACAGCAGTAAACATAGTGGCACTCCATCAGTCATCCACCCGCCTCTATGTGGCCACGCGGTGTTCCTTATGTGGTTACCTCTGAAATATGCACACACAGCAAGACTCCACCTGCCAAAGCACTCCTGAAGAAAAGCAGCGCTGGGGAGAATGATACGAATTTCCCACAAACACAAGCCTTATTATCCTTGGTGGCACTTACAGGTTTGACTGCTGGTGACTCTTTCAGATGAGTGGGAAAGGCCATCTCACCCACCCTTCCCATCCATTCCTCTTACCCAGTGAAGCAAACAATGAAGAAATGGCTGGACTGGTTACCATTGTCTGGCTAACAGTCTGACTTAGCATGTACCCTCACCCATTTACTACATTTCAGGTATCCCTATATGTGTTTTTGTGCGGAGAGTTTGAACCACAGCTAGTAGCACCCCAGGTGTACTCCTAATTCTATGCTCAGGGAGCTCTGCTGGCTATGTGCAAGGTAAGCTTGCTAACCCCTATATAATCTTTCTGGCCTCTCCTATTAGTTTTTGAATCCCACTCCACTTCTCTTCAGGTTCCAGGTGTACCATCTGCCAAGTGGCAATAGCTTCTTTATAGACTGGTAGAAAATAACTACAGACAAGTCTACAGTCCAGTGGTAGAAAATCACTCTTAAAAATATCAACACCAGAAATGGAGGTGAACTGAAGGTATGTGGTGGAAATGATTTCCACAGGCAAGACTTCCGAGTTTACTATTTTAAATGGGAAATACTTGAATTCTTATGTGCTGGGCTCTGCTCTGGGGATTTTAAAATCTTATTTGTTTCATTTAATTCTTGCAACGATTCAATAAGTAGGTATAAAGTAGGTGTAATTATTATTTATTTTTTACAGATGAGGTAGGCATATGAATTATAAGTCAGCAAATAGTGCAGCTTTAATGTGAATGGTCAAGAATATTCTGTAAATAACATACTTTGTTTATGTCATTATGTTTAACAGGAATAGGTACATTATGTGCATAAATACTTAAAGCAAAAATGCACACTTGTTACTATATGCAGAACAATTCTAAGGCACAGTTACAGAAATGATGAGAAATGAAAATGTTGAGATACACTATGTGAAATGTTAAAAACAGATCATTTGGCTCCATGAGATATAAAATATTATAGAAGGCAAAAGCTACTATGGGTTTAAGCAAAAAACTCCTAAGGAATTTGATATGAATTAGAGGAAGATTTAGATGATTTTGGAGAAATATAAACATAGTTATCCCAAGTCAAAAAAATGAATTAAAGAAAATTATAAGACCTGACATCTGATATATTATAAAACAATATTAGGTATCTTACTTATATGCCAACTTGGCTCATGAAAAGATTTCTAAGGCAGTAAAAGGGCAAGAGTCTTGTCAGAGTCAATTTCAAATTTGAAAAGCATCATGAAACAAAATTGCAGTTCATTTTTGTGAAGTCATTTTAGGAGAGAAATAAGCATGTGATGAAATGTTCCTTGGTCTTTATTTTTGCAAATCAACCACTTCATGGCCCAAAATGATGAATTCTAAAATGCAATATGTTGGAAATGCTTGATAATGCATTGCCCACCAGGTCAGGGTGGAAAGAGCCCAGCTATGATCTTGTCCATGAGTGGGGGAACCTTCTAAAATATCACTGGTTAAGTCTCTGTGTGGATATTCTAAACAAAGGTACTCTTTGTAAATTAAAATTGGGCCCTGTGTCTACAAAAAAGAGCAGGCAATCTTTCCCTTTAGATATTTTGTCTTTTTGCATGGAGAATAGAAACCTTTTCTTTTCCATTTGGAGTCTTGTTCTTTCTTTGATTATTTGCATCCATGTAGGAAACTGATCAATAGTCTTGAAGCTGTTCAATAGTTTGTTGTTCCTTAAGGAAGATGCTTGCAAGTTTCAGGAAATGGTTCCTGTGTAAGTAGGAGCTACTTCATGATGACCCTAACACACAAAGCATAGAGTTCAGAAACTGTCTTCCTGTCTGTGTATTTACTGGTTTCTATAGGGTTTAATATTCTGGATGAATTGAGACATTGGCACATTCATCTCTCCCCACAAAACACTGACAAGAACTAAAGACAGAGAACAAAGATACAGTCTTCCCACAGGTATACATAGAAAATTTCATTTTTTTCCTTATTTGTAGCGTGAATCCTGTTCTTTATTATTCTCATACCAAACTCTCTCTAGAGATGAGATCTAGAATTACTACAGAAGTCACTGTCAAGAATATTTTGTGTCTCTTAATATAGGGTTTATAGACTAACTATAGAGGAGGAATATAAAAATAAAAATGATTAACAATAATAAAAATTCTTCTCTGTGTAGTCATGAAGAGTCTAAAATAAAATTTTAAAATAAAAGTCATGAAAAATGTAATAAAAAAATAACAGAAATGCATTTTAGGACTGCAAAACCTATAGCAAGTTCTTCCTCTTACAGTAGGCACTTGCCAAACTCTCTAGAATTTGAAGAAAGCATCTTTTTTGTTAACAAAAGGAATGTGAAAACAGTTTTCCAAACTTACCCATGCTTTTTTTCAAAAGACAGTTTATTGAGTTATTTTTGTGCCTAAGCTTTTCCTGAAGGTGAATGCAACCTGTGTGGTTTATTCCAGTGTTCATGTGGGATTCAGGGGGACTTTGAAATGGCTATAAATAAGGGGGCTGTGTATAGTGTGCCCAGAGAGATTCAATGTAATACAATGATTCAAGGCCATGTCTCACAGCCAAAGGAGAGTGAGTCACAGACAAAATTCAAGGACTGTAAGTGTTTTTACGGTCCTCTTTCTCCCAGGACCCTCAGACCAGTCAGAGAGATGCTCCTTTGCAGATCTCCTGATCCCTGATTTCACTGCTGGTGGAAAGGCCTACAGCAGACTTCTGCAGAGATACTGGATGAAAAATCAAGGATACAACGTGTATCTCCCAAGTGTTTTTTAAAGTGATATATTTAGGGTGCTTGAGAGGAAAGAATTGGCCAGTCCTTTATTTATCTTCCTAACAGGTGCAGCCTGGACAGTCATAAAAGCAGGCTACTGAAAAAGACCGGTTTTGCCAAGTATCCAGGCCTCCTGGTGTGCCTTTAGCCAAGACCGTTGCTTCTCAGGACAGCTCCCTCAAATTCTTATCAGGGCAGGGCAAAGATTTTCAAAAAGAAAAAAAAGAAGAAGAAAATGTTCTGGTATTGATTCGGGGAACTTGCTTATTCCTTTTATTTTTTTTTCTTCTTGGGTTACACCCAGCAATGCACAAGGGTTACTCCTGGTTCACACACTCAGGAATTACTCCTGGCAGCGCTAGGGGGACCATATGGGATGCTGGGAATCAAACCTGGGTCGGCCACATGCAAGGCAGACGCCCTGCCTGCTGTGCTATTGCTTCAGCCCACTTCTTTATTTCTTATTCAGACATTTAATAGGGTCTTTAAGGCAGTGTTGGAAGTTAAGAGGGAAAGTTAGTTGCCCCCAATAAAATGCATCCTCCTTCTTCTATTCCTTTCCGTGCTTTCTGAAAATAAATTCCTGTCCGATTTGAGGGGAAGGTTATATTCTATATAGAAGATGGCTTTTTCTAAAGACAAATTAAGGTGGAACTTGTCAGCAGGGCAGTTCTCTGCAGGTAGAGAGTAAAGGTCAAAAAGTGACTATGAGAGTGAAGTTTCCCATCATAAGAACTCCTTTTTCTGATGATGACTAAGTCTTGAAGGATGTGCAGAAGTAGGCCAGGGGTGATGAATGCTTTTCTGCATTCAGAAAGATTTGGGACTTAGCAGAACTTTAAGTAAGGAGGTCTCTAGTAACCACCACTCCCCCAAAAAGAAAGGAATAATCTCTATGAATTGAAAAGCCCAAAAAGGTTGTTTTCTCCATCATCATGTTCTTAATGAATGAACAAATCTAGATAACCTAGTAAATTGATACAATATGTTTCCATAGCAAAATAATTCGAAACAACAAGGCCAGGCTTTTGATTCCTGCAGTTAGAATCAGCATGCTACCTTATATTCATGGTCATAAACAGACCCTGGTTTTACCATATATTTGAGTGTTCAAGAAGAAAGTCTACATGAAGGGAACAGGGATAGATAGTAGTGGGCAGGGTACTCGCCTTGCACACAGTCAACCTAGGTTCCATCTTTAGCATCCCTTATGGTCCCCCAAGTCTGCACAGGGGTGATCCTAGAGTGCAGAGCCAGGAGTAACCCCTAAGCACCATCGGCATGGCCCAAAACAAAAACAAAACAAGAAAAGAGCCCACTGGGAAGTCAGGATGAATATAGTGACTCTCATTGAGTTTCTTATGGGGGAGAGGGTTTTCCCAGCAGGCTCCACCTTGTAGTGCTTGAACTCATTTGTGCTTGAAGGGCCATGTGGTGCTGAAAATTGAACTCAGAGCTTTACACCTGCAAGGCATCTGATCTGCCACTGGAGCCACAGTCCTGGCTCTCATAAAGTATTTTTTTTTTATAACACATAAGCACAAAGGGGAATTCTTTGCCATTCTTTGAAAAGATCATAAGGGGGGAGGAGATTGGAGAGAAACTGGGGACATTGATGGCAGGAAATGTACACTGGTTAAGGGGCCGGTGATGGGACACTATAACTAAAACCCAAACATGAACAATTTTGTAATTGTGTATCTTATGGTGATTTGATTTAAAAATAAATTAAAAAAATAAAGTGCAAAAATTATAAAATGTAGTTTTTTATAACATAACAAAAAGAGAAATTCCTATTAAGATAATAATTTTTGTGTGCTCTATAATATCTGACAAGGAATAATTGTTTATGAAAGAACTGACCCAGCACATACAACAGAGATAAAATGATGGAAAAAAAATTCCATGGATTTAGTAGCCATTTGTAGCATATATTTTAATTATTAAAGATTCTACCCCCAGAATCAGGCTATTGAAAGCTTTCATGTCATGTTGATAAAATCACTTTCTGTCAGGAAAAGAGAAATTTCCAATGAAATATGCTTCCTTTATATAGCGGAATAAGAGGGAAAATTGAGTGTGAAGAGTTTTAGAAGAGCATATGGTATCCATTTCTGAAATCCCACAACCACGAATAGCTGATATGTAAGAAAATGTGCTTACAAAGCATTCTGGAGATGCCCACAAATATAACCTTCCCTCCAGATCCTCTCTCAGTAAATAGATGAGAATAACTGAGTTTTGTGAGGCCTCAGTTTGTGCCTAGAACTGAGGTGAGTGGCGGGCCTTTCTCTTCTTTGACATTGACGATACCAACATTTCCATTTTTTCCTGAAGAAATGCGTGACAGGCAGAGAGGGGAGAATAAGAAGTAGTTCTTCCTTAAAAACAAAGCTTTCTGCCTCCAAAAGAGGTTAGTGAGCCATCCAGAATATTTTCAAGGGTCTAAATAAGAACTGTTGACTAATTACTTCCATTAGGCAGGCTCCTTGGGGTTCTTGGGTTACACCTGTCCTTCCCCACCTCCTTAGAAGCACAGCTCTCCATAGAACTAACACGAAGCTGGGGGAATTAGGCCACTGTAGGTTACAAAGCAGTCAGAGAGACACATTTTGCACCTTCAGGTGCTGAAAACTCAGTCTCTTTTAAGGAGTTGCCAGGCTCTCCTGGATCCCGGGAGGGCCAAACCAGGCCATGTCTGACATCAAGATTTACACAGCAAGCTGCTCATGTCCTTCCTGGCAGGAGTCTCTGTGCAGGGGTGACTTAGGGGAGTGTGGGGGTGGGGGGCAGAAGGAACCCATTCTCTCTGAGTGTGACTGCAGAGAATTTAAAATGAGTCCAGGATTGCTTGGGGAGCATGTGTCTGGACTTGGTCTTAGAAATGCTTCTATGGAATCGAACCAACCACAGTGAAAAGAAAATCAGTGTTAACTAAGGATTGGAAGAGTTTCTGAATCTAGAGTTCCTGACTTATTCTTTTGCTAAAAACTAGTTTAAAGTGCAGTGATTTTAAAGTGCAGTGATTTTATGATTCAATCATAACATAATGATAATTTCAAGGTGAAGTTCATTTGTTCTGGGATAAGGATGTGATTTTTAAAAAATCTCCCTATTTCCTCAAAGGATTTAAAATATATCAGTAATCTTTCATTCCTATTCCCAACTTCCAAACATAAGCAACCAAAGAATCTATGAATATAAAATTACTGTTCTGGCTGTAGGCGTGTACACAGGATACCCACAGTGCCTTCACTGCAAAAGGAGATCATGGGATCTTTGGGCCCATGTGAGGATTTATTCAAAAAGAAAAAAATAGAGGAGGGACTGAATTAATTAAAAAATTTATTGTTTCTAAAGTAGAATGGATCAGAGTGAGCTGCCAGAGAAAAAGTAAAACCATCACAGCTCACAATTAGAATTATGTAATCAGTTTTGTTATCTCTACAGCTTGTTATCTTCTTTATTTGTTTTTCAGCTTTCTTGTCATTTTCCCTTGAGTTTTAAAAAGATTACTTGCTAATTCAGTCACTAAATATGAAATTATTAAAACAATATTGCGCCCTTAGTCAAGGAACATTGAATGCACTTCATCCCAATTAAACTTGAAGAGGCAAGACAAGTGACAGGTCACAGAAAAAGGACACTTAATACACATGTAAATCATTTGCATTACAAATAAGACACTTTAGCAGGGGTTGGACTTGATGCCTCCTAGTCAGGATTAAGTTCCCATATTAATGCATGCATTTGGTGTGGTTATTTTGGGTGGAAGACTTCATCCATCAATGCTCTCCACCACTAAATAGAGCCAACCTGTAAACTGATCACCACAGCCTGTCAACACTCGTTACTTAATTACATAAAGAAAATATATTTCAAAGACTTTTGAAAATTTGGACAGCATTTTGATTTTTTCATTCAGCTTTTAGTGTCTTTTAAGTTTCTCCAAAAATGCTTAAACGCCGTTTAAGAATTTTAGCTGAAAAAAATTCAGTGTGATTTTTTTTGGAAAAAAAAATTCCTTTCATTTGCAGAAGTCAAGAATTAAGATTCAATAAGCACAAAGGAAGTCTTATCTGAATGATAAAATATATTTAAAAGGTGTTTCCCTTTAAAACACATATAATTTGAAAGGTCTTTCCCTTTCTCTTTCCCTTCCCCTTTAAATATAATTGTGCTGTTATTTTGTGATTTTATTTGTTATTTTAGAAATTTCCAGTTCTACACTATTTGTTATCAATAAGTAGCTTTATATTATATGTTTTACAGAAAGGAGAAACTGTGGAGGAAATTTTCTTCTAACAAATATTTGAAATTTCATTATTTAAAAGAAACTGTTGGAGAATTATCTACAGTAAAACTCATAAAAAACACAATCTACTAATGACATATAAACATTTTCTCTTTTATCCAGTTATCTGGTTTTTGTTCTAAGGCCACAGGCTGGCCAGTGGCAACGCCAGATCAGCAACACCCACCCCACCCTGCCTGCCTCTGTGGCGGGCACTTCCAC
>JAOXYA010000005.1:20018226-20034675 GCA_028565675.1 Sorex palustris | reverse complement strand
TTGATAGAAGCAAAAAACGTGCACATCTGCACATTCTACATGTGTTCTGTGCAAAAAGTCCAGAAAATTAGGAAATATTGTCGCAAATTCTTTTTAGAAACCATGATCAAATTAACTAAGCATTTAAGAGAGCTTTCCAAGTCCCTCCCACCAACACTCCCACCCCAGTCCAAATTGCAAAGCATGGTGAAAACTTGGTGATTAAACCAAAGAAAATATGCTTGAAATAAAATCTATAATTAATAAAAAGCATTTAACATCCTGAAGCTTCACTTCGAGCATGTCTTGCAACTGAATGATAAAATTATAATCAGTGCATCTTTGTCAATATTCTGTCATCAGCTGTCATTCCCATATTTTTTCCCCAATTGATTGTACTCCTGTATTTTCTCTCTGGTCTTTTTACTTTCAACAATTTTTTCCCTAAATCACAGCAGTTCTATGATTTTTATCATCATTTTTGAAATCAGAGGTTTGTGAGCAAATAGCCAAAGTAAACACCTTATTAAAAAAGCACACACACACACACACACACACACACACACACACACACACAAGATTTACAGGGGACTCTTACCTTCTTTCTTAGTGGGTTCTGGCATGGCCACAGAAAAATGCTACTCTGCAGAGTTTGCTCCCCTCTTGCCTGAGCTGACAGAAGCAATCAAGAGCTGGTGCTGGTCGTTGTGACAAGCAGTCAGAGCAAGGGCCCGGGGCTTTTATACAGCCTGGGACCATCAATCACACTGGCACCGCCCCTTGCTTCAAGCAGAGATGCTGGAACTTGACAGCTAAAAGGACCTTTCTCGCATCTGTTGTCTGCACTCTGCGCTCTCGCCTACTGGAAGGAATCTCCTGTCCATCTCATGTGGCTGATGAGAACACCTCTGACTTTCTAAATTCAGCCGCAGCCTCGTGCTTCTTACCCCTGATGTCTGACAGAAGCAAATGTGCACGCAGGAGCTCAGGGAGTTTGCTGGATGAAAAAACGAAAAATGAAATGAAAAGCCACAGCATGTTGCTTCAACAAAGTCTTGTTTTTTTTTTACTAAGATGATGCAGGATACAATCCTGGTGTTTGGGTAAATTTTTATACTCTTAAGAGCTTTTCATTTTCACCAGTTCTTATTCTACTTAATTCCCCTATCTTTCATAGTTAAGATTAACTTCTTAAGCCAAATATCTGTATTGAATCTCTTACCTCATTTTCTCTTCACAAAGAGTATGGTTTTCTAGAAAGAAGTACTTGAGCTTTGCCCTATTTTGGGGGGAAAAAAAAGAAACAACTTTTTTTTACAGGGAAGGGGCCAGAGAAATAGTACAGTGGAGGGGGCTTGCCTTACATGGACCCCGAGCACTGCTAGGAGTAATTTCTGAGCATGGATGTAGGTCAGGCCCACAACAACAATAGCTGCAACAAAAAATTTCCAGGAAACTGGAGAAGTAACTAGCCGGGCTCTTCCTTTGCATACAGGAGGTCTGGGTTTTATATTGGCATCATTGGGGTCTCCTGAGTTTTTTTTTCAGTGTGGGTCATAGCCTGGTAGGCTATTCTGTGTGACAGTAGCAAACAGACCCTCACATCTAACTGAAGATGTACCAGATAGAGGCACTCTCTCTCTGCAGACTCTCAGGAAACTGATGGAAAAGCAGTAACTGCCACTTGAGTGGTTCAAACTGCAGATGACCTGACTTTGGGGACCCACAGGCATGGCACCTCCGTGACCCAGACTAAAGTGAGTTCATATGAAACAATGACTACTTGTGCCCTTATCTAAGGTCTGTGTTTTCAAGATAATTGTCGAGAGACTTTGCTTTGTACTGAACCAGCCACGCTGTCTCGTCTAGCCTTCCTTGCGACTCTGAGTGCAGCTGGTCAGACTGAGCCCTGTCAGACCTCTGTGCCAAGCTAACTTTTCATATAAGGATGAAAACTCAACTTAGAACTAATAGCATCATGCGTTAGCTATGTGGGGGCGGGGGAGGGAAGGGAAGGAGAGTCAGTTAGGAAGGTCAGTGAGCAGCCCAGGGAAGGTGGCCTGGCACCGACAGAGTCCCACGTTCCATGGCTGGCTCGGCAAGACCTGCAGAACACAGCTAGGGAGATCTCTCCATCCAGGGGGAAAACCATGACAAAAAAAAGAGATGAATAAGCCAATGAACACCTGTGAGTTCAGTGTGTGGGTGCGTGAAGTGTGTGTTCGGTGGCTGAGAATCGCCTCCCCAGGCCTTCCAGCAGAGGAACAAAAAGACAGGGGATTCATGGATAGATGGTAAAAACAGCCCGTTTATTGAAGAGCTGCTAGCATACTTATAGTACATCTGAGGCATTTCAAGGCAAAGGACTGAACATATGAGTGATTGATCATTTACAGAGGTAAAGCGTTTCGGTGGAGGCAGTTCTCTTGGGGGGATTAACTCAAGGAAACATACTGTCAGGGGACATCTGTATTGCTTTTCTCTTTCTCTTTAGTTGTGCATATTAAACAATGAAGTTTACTTCTTATTAATACTTACAGTTATTTGGGTAAACGTAATAAGAGATATAAATTCTAAAACTTAGATTTCTGAGCTCTGAGGACAAGGCTGCTGGGCTTCTACCATAAATCCCAGACTAGGTCCTCAGGCAGGTCAGTTTGTCCTTCCCCATGGGGGTTCTGTCTCTTAAATCAAAACAGTTTGCATCAAGACAGTGCTTTTCTGCTTTCTAGGCTGTCCCATTTCTATAGCAGGGTAATTTTGCCACTCACCCCCGGTCCATTCATGGCCAAGAGTGGGACCCACCCTTTTGTGGATGTTAGGAACCACAGCAACCAAAACCCGAGTCCTGTAATTATGATGGGTTCTCAGGAGTAGATATATTTCAGAGTCAATCAACTCCCAAATATTAGAAGCATAGCATTAATGGTCTTTCTGTGTTTAACCAAAGAACTTTGCTCTACAGGGGAGAGAGAAAAGCAGGTAGAAATATTCAGCACTTCAGATACAAAGCAGTACAAATACAAAGTTCAGAATTAGGAGAAAGTTTTGGCTTCTAAGTAATCAAGACTGACCTGGGGAACTGTGACAATGAGAGGTCAAATATAAGTGAAAGGTTAAGGATAAACTTTAACCAAATTAGGGTTGCCAGCAAGAGAATGTTAAAGCCTCTCCAGGAGGAAGAAAAGGGCATTTCACTGATGAAGCCTAAAGCACTTAGGGTTAATATCCAAGACAAAGGAAAGGTGAAAGACAGACTTTAACCAAATTAGGGATGTTAGCAAGGGCATGGGAAGCTTCTCTGGAAGGAGGAAAGGTGTAGGATAGCATTGGTTTGTCCTTTCTGTCTTGCATCAGGGCGCTAGGGTTTTTGGGTTGCTCCCATCACAGTGCTCCCATTCCTGATGCTGATTTTGTGGGAAACACTTTCTAATGCTAAGCTCACCTGAGTTCCTATACTCACATTCCTTTATATACGATATTCTGGGTTTTTTTCTTCTTTGTTTTGTTTTTTTCTTTTGAGTCACACCAAGTAATGCTGAGGGTTTACTCCTTGCTCTGCATGTAGGAATTACTCCTGGTGGCGCTTAGGGGACCCTATGATATGGTAACTGGTCAGCTGTGTGAAAAACAAGGAAGAATTACTGTGGTCGTGCTCAGGGGATACTGGGGATGGAACCCTGTTTGGCTGCGTGAAACACAAGCGCCCTACCAACTGCACTGTCACTCTAGCCCCATCAAATTATGATTTTCTCCTCTGCAGTTTCAACCATATACATTGCAATGCTTTTATTCTACTGTACTTTCCCTTTTATTTAACTTTGGTTGTTTGGGGGCCACACCAGCGGTGCTCAGGACTTATTCCTGGCTCTGTACTCAGAGATCACTGCTGGTGGGTTCTGGGGATCCTTTATAATGCCAGGGATTACTCCCAACCCCACCACGAGCAAGGCAAGTCCCCTATGCACTGGGCTATCTCTCTGACCCCTTTATTGCTTTTAAACTGCGTTTTCATTTAAAAGTATTTTTTGAAAATTTTATGGTGGCCAAGACTAGTCCTAATAGTGCCACATATACCAATTTGCTAAGAATATTTACATCCTAATTCATCACTTTTACAGAAAATCTGTTCACCTTTCCACTCTGATTAAACTTTGTTTTCTGATGTTCACTTTTCTGTATTTCTCTTCTACCTGCCTCTTCATGTGTTGCTCCCATCACAGTGCTCCCATTCCTTTTTGTTGATTTGCAACTTCTTTCTTTGTCCTCTTCATGTATTTCTCATTGACACTAACTATTCTCTCAAATGCCTTTTTTCATGTATTTTTCTTAGATCCTATGATCTAATAAACAAATAGGATTATTGGGATCGTCAGTCACAGTGCAGCAGGGAGGGCTCTTGCCATGCATGCAGTTGATGCGGGTCCAATCCCCGACAGTTATGATCAAGAATTTCTTTGCCCGATTGGAATTATTTTATAGGAGTAATATTGTTGAAAATCCTTTAACTTGCAACTATTTTTTGATTGTGTTATCATGATAGTTTTCTTTTGGAGGTTCCAATTAGTAACAAATGTGAATCATTCATTAATAGTGAATCTCTAACAATTTATAATTTTCAACATTTATCTTCTTTATTGATTTATCATACTATTGAGGATACAATTGAATAAACTGAGCTGTCAAAGACAAGTAAAATGCATGACCAAGAACAGATCTGTACACTGTTCACAATAACCAGAAGCTGGAAACAACCCGAGTGGCCAAAGCAAACAAATGCTTAAAGAAACTTTGGTACATACACAATGGAATACTACGCAGCTGTTAGGTAAGAAGAAATCATGACATTTCCTTATAAATGGATGGTCATGGAGAGTATCATGCTAAGTGAAATGATTCAGAAAGTGAGGGACAGGCATAGAATGACTGCCTTCATTTGTAGAATACAAAATAACAAATTATGAGATTGACACACAAGGACAGTAGAGATAAGGTCCAGGAATATTGCTCCAATGTTGGAAGTCTGCCTCATGAGCTGGAGGAGAAGGCAGCTGAGATAGAGTGGGGATCCCTGAGTTAATGCTGGTTGGAAGGATAGATCAGGATGGGACATGTGTGCTGAAAGTCAATCAAGGACCAAACGTGATAGCCCCTTAGTATCTATATAGCAAAATCATAATGCCCTAAAGTAGAGAAAGAGGATTGGGAAAATTGCCACAGAATCAGTGGGAGGGCTAGTTTGGATACTGGGGGCTTTGGTGGTGGAAAATGTGCACTGGTGGAGGGACGGGAGTTCTATCATTGTAGGACTGAAATTAAAGCATGAAAGTTTTGTGAGTGTGTCTCATGGTGATTCGATAAAAAAGAATTATCATTTCTAATCCTTCTTTTCTTGATTCAGTGGAAAATTCGTCATTCCCACAATAAATCCTGATAGAAAAGCGATTACTCTCCGAAAGTCTTCAGCGCTATTTCGTCAGAGCAATGAGAACTTTTGATATCTCTCCAAGTAGCCAATTATCCCCAAGTTTGTTTTCTGCGCAGCTCCTGCAGAACTCTGTGGACTCAGGCTGATATAATGGGACAGTTTCTAAAGTGAACACCTGAGGGGAAATTTCGTTAAAACTTTTCTAAATGGATCCTTTTGTATCAGACAGTCCTTTGTGAGTCCATGGACACACCAGAAAGTTTCCTGAGCTCAAAGTGTCCAGCGTCTGTTGCGTGCAAGGCAAACGCCTTACCCTCTGTCCTGTAGCTCTGGATCTGAGAATTTGGGGGTGGGGCTGCTTTGTTGTGGGCCCACAAGGTTCTGGGACCATTGATTACGTGGAATTGAACCTGGTCAACCACGAGCAGGATGAGATTATTTTGTCGTTGTTCTGTTCTCTTGAACAAGAAAAGTTCTGAGCCCACTATGCTCTGTCTGTGACCCGGCTCTTTGGAGAGGTTTCCAGTTATAGTTAACCCCATGCGCCATCACCCCATGTTCTGAGGTGCCCCAACCCTCTTCTACTAAGAAGATGCAGGGATATATCAAGATACAGCTCAGAAGCCACCAATTTAGGGTGAGGGAATCCTTCATTAAGGGACTGAGCCTGTTTTGGTTTTGTTTGGCTTGTTCATGGTTTGGGGGCCACAAACCCAGCAATACTAAGAGGTTCTCCTGGCTTTGCACTCAGGAATCACTCCGCCATGATGGTGAGACTCTATGAAGTGACAAAGAAAGAACCAGGGTCTGTGACTGCAAGCCAAGAGCACTAACCGCTCTGTCCCTTGCTGCGACTTAATCTGCTTGCTTGGTCCTTAATGACCCTATACCTAACATTGAAGCCAAGAAAAGGACTGGAAAACTTAAGCGTGGGAAAGTCGGGCCCCGGCAGTTTCCCCAAAAGGCCACGAGATGGCGCACTGGGGAGTTTCTGTCCCTTCCAGGTCCAGTTTCTCTAAGAATTTTCCACCCTTGGGTTTGCTTCAATGTTAATTATGGGGTCATTACGGATCAAGCAAACCGCCTCCACAGGTGCAGCAGCAGGAGAGCCATGCGATTGCTTTTTTTCACTTGAGTAACCTGGGTTCGATTCTAGCCTTCGTATCTTTGTTGGGTGCTTAGCTGAATCTCCGCGGGGGGTCCAGTGGGTTGCCTTACTTTTGTCTCTGGACCTTGAGGAGTGCAGAGGATTGAACCTGGCTTGAAAAGAGCAGGGCAAGGTTATTTTCTTACATTTATTGTTCTCTTCGCTCTGAGCAATAAAAGTTCTGTACTCACCTCGTGATGTCTGTGATCGAGCCCTTTGAATGTTTCCTATTATGGGCAACCCAAACAACCCAAACTCAAATTTGGGTTTATATAGGCAACCCAAATTTTCCTAGAGTGGAAAATTCTTAGAGAAACTGGACCTGGGAGGGACAGAAACTTCCCAGTGCGCCGTCTCGTGGCCTTTCGGGGGAACTGCCGCGGCCCGACTTTACCATGCTTAAAATTTCCAGCACTTTTTTTTTTGCTTCAATGGGTCATTAAGGATCAAGCACGCAGCCTAGTGCCATGGATCGAAAACTGAGCCGGGATGGCACTTGCCTTGTATGGGGCGATCCGGGCTCTATCCCTGCACCCCATACGTTCCCCCTGGGACCATCAGGAGTGATTCCTGACTGCAGGGGCAGGGGTGACCCCGAAAATTGCCGGGTGTGGTCCCCGAAACACAAACAAACAAAAGCCTTTCACGGAGGATTCCTTCACGCTGAACTTGCGAATGCCGAGCTGAGTCTTGTGTCCACCACCTTCCTCCACGAAAGACCACGAAGGTGTGCGGATTACCGGGACAGGAACCATTTGCAAAAGGGGTTTAGAGGGAGAGATTCTACTGCGGCAAAGCACGTGCCATGCTGCTGGTTCAATCCCGACACCCGGGTCGCCCCATGTGAGGCAAGCGCCCTCGATGCTCAGTACGGCTGCATGGCCTGAGGCGGCCTGCTGGATCCTAGTGACCCGCAAGTTAACATGGAAGCGAACCTAAGGGCTACAGATCTTTAGGCAGGAAAGTCGGAACCCGGCTCTTCCGCCAATGCACCGCCAAGGGCGCTGTGGGGCGTGTCGGTCCCTCCCCTGGGGCGTTTCTCTACGAAATGTCACCGCTGGTCCTGACCACTCTACAGAACCCGCTATAGCTCCCCAGGACCCTCAGAATTTCTGCGGGAAAAAAGTTATTTCTGTACAGAGGAACCAGATCCTTGGGGATCCGTAGCTCCCAGAATTGACTGGCCAAACTAGTGGCCCTGGCTTCTTGATTTTGGGGTATGGGCTCTGCATGGCCACAACAGTTTTTAGGGCAGCTCACGTGACCCTATTGGTGCCTGAGACGGAACCCAGGGTCAGCACAGAAGACGATTGTGCCTTCCCGGCGAAGGATCTCTTCAAACCGACCCAATCTTGCAGTTCTCTAGCCCCATCATCCCACCCCCAGAACCCCACATTTCTGACCATGTATGTATCTTCCTTCCTCCCTAAGAGAACTTTGGGGTTCACATCCAAATGAAAAGTCCCAAGTGCTCTGTTCCCCATAATGAGGATGGCAGAGGCCAGGTCCAACTCCAACATCTCCAGAAGGTTAGGGCGAAGGTAACTGCTGTCAGAGGAACAGGGGGTGGGTTGGGAAGAACTTTATTTAAAATGGAAATATTGAGCCTTGGCAGGCAATCTCCTTTCCTGGAAATTCTAAATACACCCATTCTGTTGTGGATTTTTTTTTCTTTTTGAGTCACACCCAACGAAGCACAGCCTTTACTTCTGGCTCTGCAGTCAGGAATTCCTTCTGGCAGTGCTCGGGGAACCATATGGGATGCTGGGAATCGAACCCTGGTCGCCTGAGTATAAGACAAACACCATAACCCCTGTGCTATTGCTCCAGCCCCACTGCTGGGGATTTTTGATTTTTATGGGGGTTTGCTGTGGGCCTGCAGGGTTCTGGGAACCATTAGAAATGCCTGGAATTGAATCTCATGTGCCACATGGAAGGCAAGTTTCATTTTTAAAAATTTTTAAATAAAACTGTTATGTTCTTTCTCTCTGAGCAATGCAACTTCTAAACCAGCTCTGCTAATTTTCTGGCTGAACTGCTTCATTAAAGTTTTATGTAATTGTGCACCGCACTCCCTGTTACCCCATATTTCTGAGGGTGTTCTCCTGTTCGGTGTGGAAGAAAAATTCATCTCCGTACCCCAATAACATTGCATCCGAGAGAATCTGCTGGCATCGTATGAGACTGCTCTGATTTCTTCTCATTTTTTTTATGTTTTGGGGAACCACAATTGACGATGCTCAGGGGGGACTACTGGCTCTGTACTCACGTATCAATTTTGGCGTAATGGGGGGGGGTGCAAATGGCATACTGGTGAACGTACCAAGGTCTGCAGAAAGCGAGGCAAGAGCCCTAAGGGCTCTGCTACTGCTGCATGCCACAGGCTGCATACTTAATCCTTAATTACCCCACACCTAACATTGAAGCAAACCAAAGGGTGGACCTTTCTTAGAGAAAAGGCCTGGAGAGAATGGAAACGCCCACTGCGCCATCTCGTGGCGGTTAGGCGGAACTGCCGTTGCTCGAGTTTCCCACACTTAAGACTTCCAGCCCTTCCTTTGTTTCAATGCTGGGGGTAATAGAATCTAGCACGCAGTCTGGGACGAAAGTGGGAGAACAGTGGGTAAAGCACTTGCTTTGCGTCGGTTCGGAACTCTTGCACTGTATAGGGTGCCTGGGTTCGCACACGGTTGAACTGCTGCAAGGGAAGCGCTTTTCTACCCAGTTTTATCCTGCTCTATTGCCTGAGGCTTGATCCTTAATCATTGAAGCAACAAAACCCAAGCTGGAAATCTTCCCTGAAAACCCGGGACGCGTCACTTTCTCTCCGTCACCACAAGACAGCGCTGTGGAGCGTGTTCGTCCCTGCCCAGGGTCCTTTGTCTCAGGATTGTCCACCTCTGGTTCTAATTCCAGAACCTGCTGAATCTCCCCGGAGCCTCTGAGCTCCCTGCAAGTGACCCCCGATCCTTGCCCACATCTGCAGCCCTCTGCACTGCGACACCAGTGCTCTAGCTTTATTTTGGGGTGGCTACAACAGAACTAAAAGTGTGGGGGTGCTAGGCTTTCACTGGTGCGGGGCATCAGCCCAGGTTGACCAAGGCAAGGCAAGAGCCTTCCAACAGTTCTGTCTTTTTTTCCGGACTTTTTTTTTTAAAGGTTTCCCATCACGGTCATCCTCATACCCCATCCTCCTCCGTACATTATTTTTTGCTTTATCCATGATGCTTAATTACAACACATTATAATTTGATATTATTTACTACAATCGGATTACAACATGAAAAGAATATTTCAAAAAAAACATAAGTCTCGGGCCTGGAGCAATCCCTAACAATTCCCAACTTGGGGTGTCCGTGTGCCCTGGTGCATTTGAATAGAGTCTGAGCATTCCCAGGTGGTGGACAGAAGGACAGGTTGCAGACTGTTCGCCAGGAAACAAACTTTCTTGAAAAATAAACAGGACTAATGTGGGGAAAGAGGAACTGTTAAAGAGTGGGAGACGGGGATAGAATGGGAAAAAATGTGGGGGAAGCACAGAGGAGGAGTTGAACACAGTGGAGTTTAACACAGAGGGAAAACTGTGAGTATCCCTGGGGCGTGATGAAACACGGATGCACTGCAATGGGTGGCAAGTAACTCAAATAATATAACCCTCAGCAAGGCAGAAAAGTAGACTCATAGTCAAGCCAAACTGCTCGTAATAAAGGGTCAATGATTTCACACAGA
Organism: Sorex palustris; assembly: GCA_028565675.1. Classification (NCBI taxonomy): domain Eukaryota; kingdom Metazoa; phylum Chordata; class Mammalia; order Eulipotyphla; family Soricidae; genus Sorex; species Sorex palustris. The sequence continues at coordinate 20,024,392 of JAOXYA010000005.1, read as the reverse complement.
AATTACAAATTATGGGCGAGAGGGTCTGGCACAATAGCACAGTGGGTAGGGCGTTTACTTTGCACGTGGCCAATCCAGGTTTGATTCCCAGCATCCCATATGGTCCCCTGAGCACTGCCAGGGGTAACACCTGAGCGCAGAGCCAGGAGTAACCCCTTCGTATCATTGGGTGTGACCCAAAAAGCAAAATATATATATATATATATGGGCAAGAGTGCCCCTTCGACAGTCCTATGACATCTCTGGACCAGCATCTCTGCAGCCCTCCCACCTGCAAAGAAGCCCCGGATCTTGATGCAACATGGTGACATCCTCAGATGACTCAGAAACAGTGCCTGCTGGAACCCAACACACGAGGATACATACACTTCTCTTGCACAGGTTGACCAGAGTTTAATCCCCAGAATCACATATGGGTCACCAAGAACCACCAGGAGTAATTCCTGATTGTAGAGCCAAAAAACAGCTCTGACCATCACTGCGTGTGACCCAAATAGCTACAAAACCATAAAGCTGAGCAAAATAGAGTGTGAGTCATTGAAATACTCCTATAGATGTTGAATTTGAGAGTTTTACTTTTCATGCTCATCAAATAGCTATAAATGTACGCAATAATCTATGACATATAGAAATAAGTAAGCAGGGCTGAAAAGATAGTACAGCAGGTTCAAAACCTGGCATCCCATATGATACTCCAGCCCAAAGGTAGTAATTCCTGAGTGCAGGCTTAGGTGGAACCACTAAGCATCACTAATTGTGACTTAAAAAAAGTAAATATACATATATATGTGGTTTAGAGATTCCATGAAAAATCAGGCTGATTTTTTTAATCCTTAAGCATTATCATTTACTAGGAAAATGATACCATCAAAGCCCCAAGAAATGCTGAATAAAGAGCTCTGGGCACAGAACCCAAAACGATCCACAGAGATGTTCATATACAAAGCAAATCCGACTTTGTCTTCAGCAGCATGTAATGATACTACCATGCCGTTTTCAGCAACGTGATGGAAGCGAAGGATTTTATGTCAAGTGAAGACAAAGAATTTCAAAGGGTTCTCTTAATTTATCCGTGGTGAGAAACACTTGGCCTCGGTTGATCAAGAAAGTAGAATAGCACCAAGCTGACATTCCTGCACTCAGCTTCTCCACCGCGTGTCTGGTACCCTTGCGTTCTGCTCCAGCAGAGAAATAGACGAGAAACCATGCACCAAGAGCTGGCAACAGATTCTGGAGGTAGTGTGATAGACTACATCATCTGTATGGGCTAGAGAAAAGGTGGACCTCAGGAAAAAGGTGAGCTTTCAAAGACAAAGTGGAACTGATCTGTAAACTGTTCGCAAGAGCCAGAAGCTGGAAACAACTGAGTGCCCCAAAACAAACAACTGGTTAAAGAAATTTTGGTAGTATACACAATGGAATACTATGCAGATGTTAGGAAAGGTGAAATAATGACATTTCCTTATAAGTGATGGTCATGGAGAGTATTATGCTAAGTGAAATGAGTCAGACAGACAGGGACAGACGTAGAATGACCACATTCATTTGTAGAATACAAAATAACATATTATGAGATTGAGACCCAAGGACAGTACAGGTAAGGGCCAGGAATATTGCTCCATAGTTGGAAAGCTTCCTTATGAACTGGAGGAGTATTTTCTGGGATAGAGTGGGGATCCCTGAGTTAATGATAGTCGGAGGAATCACTCAGGATGAGACAGGTGTGCTGAAAGTCGATAAAGGACCAAACGTGATAGCCCCTCAGTATTTATATTGCAAAATCATAATGCCCCAAAGTAGAGAAAGATTATGGGGAAAATTGCCACAGAAGCAATGGGAAGGGTGGGTGGGTGGCGATCTTGGGGACATTGGTGGTAGAAACTGTGCACTGGTGGAGGGATGGGTGTTCTATCATATTCAGACTGAAATTCAAACATGAAAGTTTTTTGACTGTATCTCCTGGTATTCAATAAAAAAAGAATTATCATATATAATCCTTCTTTTCTTAACTCAGTGGAGATTTGGTGGTTCCAACGATAAATCCTGAGAAAAAAGAGATTATTCTCCAAAAGGCTGTCAGAACTATTTGATCAGAGCAGTGAGAACTTTTAATTTCTCTGAGAGTAGCCAATTATCCCCAAGTTTTTTTTCCTGCTATGCTCCTGCAGAAATCTGAGGACTCAGGATGATGAAATGGAAAAGTTTCTGAAGTGAACACGAGGGGGAGTCTCATTGAAAACTTTTCTAAATTGATCCTTTTGCAACTCAGACAGTAATTTGTGAGTTCATGGCCACATCAGAAAGTTTCCTGAGATCAAAGTGACAGGGTGTCTGGGGACAAGTCACTGGTGTGTTTTTATAGCCCTGGATAAACACACAGGCATTCACCCACAGCCTGGCAGTGGTTCCCATCAACTTCGCCAGCCTCAGACTCAGTAAGTACCTCCTGTCTCTGCGCCTGCTTGAAGGACGAGACAGGGATTTTTCTTTAGAAAATTTCCTTTACCTGGGGTTGGAGAGTTAGAGCAGGGGATAGAGAGTTTGCCTGGCACGCAGCTGCCCCGGGTTCCAAAATTCTCAACTTCACACAGGGTTCCTCTAGCAGTGCCAGGATTGTTTTCTGAATGCAGAGCCAGAAGTAACCTGAGCATCACTAGGTGTGACCCAAAATGACAAAAAAATAGAAGAATTTATTTTTCTGATTCTGTTTTTGTGGGATACACTTTCTAATGCTAAGCTCACCTGAATTTCTATACTCATGATACTCTGGGGTTGATTTCTTCTTTGTTTTGTTTTATGCTATTGAGTCACACCAAGTGATGCTGAGGGGTTACTCCTGCCTCTGCAAGCAGGAATTACTCTTGGTGGTGCTTGGGGGACCCTTTGGGATGGTAACTGTATAGCTGCGTGCAAGACATGCAGGAATTACTCTGGTCATGATCAGAGGATACTGGGAATTGAACCCTGGTTGGTGTGTGAAAGGCAAGGCCCTACCCACAGTACTATCACTCTAGCCCAATCAATTTATGGTTTTCTTCGCTGCAGTTTCAACCATATACTTTGTTACAATTTTTATTTTACTGTACTTTCTCTTTTATTTACTTTGGTTTTTGCGGACCACACTAGTATTACTCAGGGCTTACTCCTGGTTCTGTGCTCAGTATTCACTCCTGCTGGGTTCTGGGGTTCCTATATGATGCCAGGTGTTAATCCCAAACCCACCACAAGCAAGGCAAGCACCCTCTGCACTGAACTATGGCTCTGGTCGCTTTTATTGCTTTTAATCTGAATTTTCATTTTAAAGTAATTTAAAAAACTTTTTGGTGGAATAACTAGTTCTGATAGTAACATGTACAACAAGTTACTTAGAATGTTTACATCTACACTCATTCACTGACACAGCAACTGTGTTCACCTTTCCATTCTGGTTAAACTTTTTTTTTGAGTTCACTTTTTTTTGGTTTCTCTTCCCCCCATCTATGCATTTCTCATAGTTTTTTTTTTTTGCTTTTTGGGTCACAACGACAATGCATAGATGTTACTCTGGCTCATGAACTCAGGAATCACTCCTGGCGGTGCTCAGGGGACCATATGGTATGCTGAGAATCAAAGCCGGATCAGCTGTGTGCAAGGCAAATGCCCTACCCACTGTGCTATTGCTCCAGCCCCTCTCATTCATTTTTTAACTTTTCTCCTAAATGCCCTTTTTCATGGATTTTTCTTAGAGCCTAAGATCTAATAACCAAGGTAGTAGAACTACCGGGGGCGACAGTGCAGCAGGGAGGGCTCTTGCCGTGAATGCAGCTGAATCAGGTTCGATCCCCAACAGCTCATAGTGTCCTGGAGGCATCCAGGAGTGATCCCTGATTGCAGATACAGGAGTAAGCTCTGAGTACTGCTGAGTTTGGTCCAAAAAATGAACAAAAGAAAATTCTAACTATCTTATCTAGTTCAGCTTAACTAAATGAATTTAGGGTTGTTTGGAGAATTGTTTTTATAAATTTTAGAGTGTTTAATTTTGGCAAAAATTTTCTATCACACTACCAGATGTTCTTATTCATAAATATTTTATGCATTCAAATGTCTTTTTCTGTCATCCAAAATATCTTTCTACAATTTAAAACGCTTTGACTGAGAATTTCTTGGACCAACTGGATTTGTTTTATATGAGTAACATTGTTGAAAATCTTTTGACTTTGCAACTGCTTTATGACTTGTGTCATCAGAATGATAGTTTTCCTTGGAGGTTTTTAAACAATGTAGATCATTCATTAACATCGAATCAAGACATCTAACAAATTACAACTTTCAACATTTATTTTCTTTATTGCTTTATCATACAATTGAAGATATAATGGAATAAAGTGGGCTTCTGATAGTTGATATGTTCATACTTATGACCTAAAATAGTGAGTTTGGCATCTTGTATATTTTGTAATTATATCTTGAACGAATTATTTCTTCTTTAATCTTGCAATTTTTTTTTTACTACATGATCTTTTTTGTTTCTCTTTGGGGTCAATCCGGTGGTGCTCAGGGTTCACTCCAGTTTTGAGCTCAGGAATTACTCAGGGTGGGGTCCAGGACCATAAGGGATGCCAAGAGCCAAACCCTATTAGCTGTTGCCAGGCAAGCGCCATCCCTCTGTGTTATCACTCTAGCCTTGTATGGGTCTATGATTGGTTAGCTGGATTTCCTTTCTGGATCACACCTGGCAATGTTCAGGGGCGACTCTTGCTCTGCACTCAGAAATTACTCCTGGGAGTGCTGTGGGGACTATATGAAATGCCGGGATCAAACGGGTCGACCACATGCAAGGTAAACGCCCTCCCCGCTCCACTCTCACTCCAGCCCCATGTATGAGATATTGATTCAGGTTCAGTTAACTTGTCTGCAGGGAAAGCGACAGAGGTTGTGGGTGGCTGAGTAATATTTCAAAATGAGTGATTGATAATCAACTGGAAGTAGGTTTGGATTCAAAGAAAACATTTCAATCCTCATGGGTGTGCTTAAGGGTTGGAAAGAGAGAGACTCACACAGCAACAAGTTTTTGTGTGTATGCGTAGGTTTTTTTCATTGAATCACTGTGAGATAAAGTTAGAAGCTTTCTTGATGGAATTAGAGTCATTCAATACACCCATTCCTCAACTAGTGCTAATTTCCCACCACCAAATATCCTTATACTTTTTCCTCTGTCTCAGTCTCTGCCTCTGTCTCTCTCTGTCTCTCTCTGTCTCTCTCTCTCACTCTCTCTCTGTCTCTCTCCTTTTGATCATTATGATTTGCAATACACATACTGAGAGTTCATCATGTTTGTCTCTTTACCCACTTTCAGCACACATCTCCCACCTAGAGCAATCTGTTCCAACCATCATTGTCATAATTGTTCCTTCTCTATCTCAATTGCCCTCTCCTTCAGCCCTGAGACAGGCTTCTAACCATGGACCAATCTTCCCGGCCCTTGCTTCTACTGTCCATGGTTGTTAGATTTACACAGTGTGCCTTTTTTTTCTGAATCCCACAAATGAGTGCAGTCGTTCTCTGTGTGTCTCTTTCCCTCTGACTTTTTTCACTCTGCATGATAGTCTCCATGTCCATCCATTTCTAAGCAAATTTCATAGCATCCTTTTTTTCTAACAGCTTTATGGTATGTAGACCACTTCAGGCTCATGACCCTGCTCCAGTCTGATGCTGCTGATTGGCCGTTTGCAATATCCAGGTCTCTGTCCTTATGCACCCCTTTAATTGTGCCGTGTCTATCACAGTCATGAACTGTAGAACTGTAGTACTGTCCTCCCTTTGTTCATCGATTTGCTCAAGCGGGCCCAGTAATGTCTCCATTTTGAAACTTTTCTTTACTGTGTTTGGCATATTGAATACATCACGCGTAGCTTTCCAGGCTTTGCTGTGCAGGCAAGAAACTCTCGGTAGCTTGCCAGGCTCTCCAAAAGGGGGAGAAGAATCAAACCAGGCTCAGCCTGGCTGGCTGCATGCAGGCAAATACCCTACCGCTGCTCTATCGCTCCAGCCCACAGTGATGAATATGTCTGTCAAATTCAATGGTGGCTCACGTGAGGGGAACCAGGAGGCTGGAATGATATGGGTGGTAAAATGGCCTGTCAGTGTAATCCCTGTTTGGGAGACCCTAAAACTTGGATAGTCCTGA
>JAOXYA010000005.1:20002056-20014512 GCA_028565675.1 Sorex palustris | reverse complement strand
GTGTGTGTGTGTGTGTGTGTGTGTGTGTGTGTGTGTGTGTGTGTTTAGAGAGATGTGGGAAAAACATTTGTTGCATCACACCTCAAAAGACATTTGTTGTTTAAGATCAGACACTTGGAGCTGGAGCAATAGCACAGCGGGTAGGGTTTTTGACTTGCACGCGGCCGACCCAGGTTCAATTCCCAGCATCCCATGTGGTCTCCCGAGCACCGCCACTAGTAATTCCTGAGTGCAGAGCCAGGAGTAATCACTGGCTGTGACCCAAAAAAGAAAAAAGAAAGAACAGACATTCTTGGAATTGCAATGGTTTAAAGAGGGGATCCCTAGATTACCCTTGGTCCCAGAGTTTAGGGAGGAGAAGGAAAGAAATAGAGTAAAGAGGAAAGAGAGAAGAGATAATTGAGAAGCAATGGGGGAAGGGGTCAAGGGGACTCAGAGAACGTGGGTGGTGTCAATGACAGAGCTAAGTATCCAGACCACAGAGTCAACAACACTGAAATTCACGGTCACGGTCCTCCCGTTGTTCATGGATTTGCTTGAGTGGGCTCAGTAACGTCTCCATAGTGAGACTTGTTGTTACTGTGTTTGGCATATCGAATATACCACGGGGAGCTTGCCAGGCTTTGCTGTGCGGGCGAGATACTCTTGGTAGCTTCCCGGGCTCTCTGAGAGGGGCAGAGGAATTGAACTCAGGTCAGCCATGTTGGCTACATGCAAGGCAAATGCCCTACCTGCTGTGCTATCACTCCAGCTCCAAGTGTCTGTTCTTAAGCAACAAGTAGTCTTTTGTGGTGTGCATGCAACAAATGTTTTTCCCACATCTCTCAATACTGAAATTATGAAACCCAATTTTTAACAACCAGATTTTAAAGGTGCCTGTCAAGATGGCAGGCTGGGGCTGAGGTGGGCATGGGGGTAGGAGAGGGAATCTGGGAACTCTGGTGCAGGGAAGTTGACAATGATAGCAGGGTTGGTGATGAACAATGTATGTCAAAAATCCAACTGTGAATAACTTTGTAATTCGTGGTGCTTTATCAAAATAATATTTTGGAAAGAGAAAAAATAAAAAATTGAATCGACCCCCTTGAGACTGGAAAGATAGTAGAGCAGATAAGGTGCTTGCCTTGCTTGTGGCTCACCAGGGCTCATCTCCAGCATCTTACATACTTCTCTGAACTGTGCCCGGAATGATTGCTGAGTGCAGAGCCAGGAGTAAGGCCTGAGCATTGCTGGGTGTGGCCCAAAACTTTAAAAACGAAAGGGAATGAAAAAAAAAAAAGGAATAAACCTCCTGAGCTCTGCATTTAGAATAATTCGTGTGCTTGGAGATCGAATTCGGGTTGGCTGTGTGCAAGACAAGCACCCTACCCACTGTTCTATCTCTCTGACTCCTAAAAATGTCTCTTGAATCTTATATTTTTGAACAGTGCTTGCTTTATCTCTAATACAAATATTTAATCAGTTTTATGCTTAACCAACTTTAAAGTACAAAAGCAATAAAATCAAAGGGACAAAATAATAAATTAAGGAGACGGTTCCTTCCTTCTTAAAATTACCAAGAACAGGGATTTGAAGATTTTTCAAAATTTTAAATTATTGTGTGAATAATCGGGAGAGGGGCTTGTAGGCAGTGCAAGCAGTGGGTTCTGTGGTAAGGGATTTGAACTCAGGTTCCCGTAGAAAAAAGCATGCAGCCCCGATCAATGTGCTGTCTCCCAGGCCCCTTTTATAGAAGGAATATACAAGTGTTATTCTCCTTTTTACACTTAACAGTACTTAATCTAGAACTCCCCATGGATCTATTCAGTATTCACTCATTCATTTTATAATATTCATTTTATAATCCATTTATATAATATCCATTATAAAGTATATAAAATGAACGATAAGATAGACATTACCATAACCATGATGGATGGAGCTCTCATTAAATCCTCAGAGAAAATTTGTGATTTAGATTGTGGGGGCTGAAGAGATAGTACGCCACTAATGAGGGATACTTTTCTTCCCTCTTTCTTTGATTTTTCCTTTTCCTTCTTCTTAAAAACTCCCAAGCAGTGCTTAGAGGGCCAGGGTCCTGGAACTGCTCTTCATAGCTCTGAGTGATGCACGGCTGCTCAGCCACTGGTGTGTGGGAGCTATCACAGCTCTACCAGGCCAGAATTGGGAAGCTCCGAGGTACTGGAGATGGAGAGGAGGCCTCACCTATGCCAGGCACACTCCAGCCCTTTGGCCAAGCGCCCAGGTTTCCTTTTTCAAGCCCAAAAGAATTTATCTCCTAGTTTTCTTTTCTCAAGTGCAAAAAAAATATATGTGCATATTTGGTCACGAGCCAAATGATACAATGAAAAAGGGAGCACATCTATTTGAACACCCTTCCCTGCAAGCCTTCCCAGACTCACTCCCAACAACTAACTGCTAGAATGATTTTCTCTACAGCTTTCTCTCTCTCACACTGATTTTTGTGCACATGTAAGTTCCTTCTTTTTCCATTTTTTTATTTGAACGAATCAAACTATAAAAGTTACAGAGAAACTTGTTGATTTAGCTCACTATATCATGACTTACTCAAAGTCAATGCACTGATTCATTATTTTTAATAGTTTGTATATTCCGCCAATGTTTCATTTCTATATTAATAAACATTTGCATTGTTTTCAATGTTTTTGCCCAAATATTTAATGTAATAAACTTCATTGTATGATGGTCCTAATAGTCTGAGATTTTCTTTATTTTGGAGAGAATTGTTTCTGTGCAAAAGCTTACATTCATTTGTATTTTGAGCGCATTCTGCCACATTTTCCCCCCAAAATCCAGTTCCTAACAGGAATACATGCCAATTTTATTCTCCCGTGGCTTTGTCAACACTGGATATTGTTAATCTTTTCCTTTTATTAGTATTGTTAATCTTCTTAATCGTAAAGGTATTTCCTCCAAATGAATCTTGCTTTAATATGCATTGCACTTGTTATCAACAAAGATTGAATATATTTTCATATCTCTATTAAATTTATAGCCATTTAGGAACTTCCCTCTCCAATAAGTCTAATAGGCTTTAATCATTAAATTTATTTATATTTATTTATAAATTTTTTATAATATGTTAATATATTTGGAAATCTATCCAAGAGAAAAAGGAGTCTTTGTAAATTCAAAAGTATATATTTCAGTGCAGAGAAAAGCTATATAGAAGAGTTGATTATGAAGTGTTTAATATATTTACTATGTTAAAAATTTTATCACTAAGAGCCAAAGAAATAGTACGGGGACTAAGACACTTTTCTCGCATACAGCAAACTCTGGTTCAATTCCTGGTACCCCATTTTGTCCTTTAGTACCATCAGAAATGACTCCTTAATATATATTCAGGGGGAACCCCTCAGTACCATCAGGCATGACCCAAGTACCCCACCCCCATATTTTTCACTAGGGCTGGAGTGAAAACTGTTGCATGGGAAAACTCCAAGTCAGTCCTAGCACATGGTCTCCTGTGCACACCCTCAGGTCTGATCCCCAGGGCATTCATTAGGCTAGAAATAGCCCCTGAGCCTATTGTCAGCCGTAACTCCAAAACAAAATCAAGTGGGGGGAAATGGCTTTAGCTCCTTACCTTCTTCCCATTTTGCTTTTTTCTCAACATTTTTCTTGGAGCAGATCTTGTTGGTGCTGTCCCCATGTCTCCTGGGCACAGAGCACCCAGTCCATGCCTTCACATCCCAAACCTCCCTTCCTTGGGGAGTTTCTTGTATTTCCATTGATGAAACCCTATTATGGGCCCCATGCTTCTGTCCGAGGGGGCTTCCCAGTCTATATTTTGGGTGGATTCCAGTCCAGTGCAGCAGCATTTTGAGTGGGGCCTTTGGCAGACAGTTAGAGAGGGATGAGACTTTGATTGGGGGGGGGGGCAGGGGGGCGGGGCGTGTGTCCTCTAAGAGAACAGTTTTCTCCTGTTCAGTGAGGACACAGGGAAGAGAATATCAGCCCCTCTGGAGAACTCCCACCAGGAGTTCCCCAGCCCCAGCACTCTGCTCATTGACTTTCAGATTTCAGAACATCGGCAAAAGAAATCTCTGTTTTAGCCACACCGTCAATGTCATTTTAGTTTTCAATTTTTAAATTGAGATTCTGTGGTTTACAGTGCTATTGATACTGGTCTCTAATGTACATAATCCCAATGCCACACCCATCACCAGCGTTTTCACCGTCTTCTCCCAAGACTCCAACTCCCCTCTCTCCCTCCCAACTCAACTATGTGGATCCGTTCTCCTCATTATAGCAGTTTAAGTGAGGGTGCTTGTCCTTCCTAGCATGTATGGTATCTGGCCTTCAATAGTCCCTAGAGTCATCTTCTTACATTGACTCATGATTATTGGATTCTTCCCAGAAATTCCACTCCAGACACACATGTTATCTTCTCTCCTAAGACTCGTTCTGGGCACTGGTTTCCTGGTGTTCAGAGGAGCCTACTGTTGGTTGTAGGTTCTACTATCTTCAAGTTCTTGATAATATTTTTTAATTATTAACTTTTTTGAATTACAAAGTTTTTTTTTTTTTTGTGAGGGGACCACACCTGGCAGTGCTTGGGAGTTACTCCTGGCTTTCAGCTTAGAATTACTCCTGGCAGTACTTGACAGACCCTATGGGATTCGAGCAATTGAACCTGAGCTGGCCATATGCAAGGCAAACACCCATTATACTATCTCTTTGCCCCCCTTCCAAGCTTTTAATGACAGCATTTTGGGTCTTTAATATTCCAACTTTAAACCCACCCACCAGTGTCAATACCCCTCCACCAATGATCCTGGGAATCTTTAAACAGAAGACCCCGCATCTTCCTTTGGCACCACCTCCACTGATTAAGGAGCAAATTTGACTTATCCTGGCAGAAAGTCTGATGTATAGTAGGTCCCCAGTATATATCAGTAAAAGGAGTGGGAAAATAGATTAAATACCCCACAAATGAAATATAAAATGGCAGAACTAAAAATTGGAACTGGCTTGTCATACCCCAAAGTTCATGCATTTTCCACTTTTCCTTATACTGAGTTTGATCAGATCTTCCCTGAGGCCATCCCCTCTCAGTCTTCCACATTATTTCCCCCCTGGGGCATTGCTGGGGTAGTGTTGCAGTGGCAGCATTCTCTGGCATAAACATCCTTCTGAGTCATAGAGCAATGCCATCGCAAGGGGCCCAACAGCTGCAGCTGTCAGGCATCTGTGAGTTCTTCTGGGATGGCATGAAAAATATCTCCCGATTGGTTCAATCTACCTTCTGTCCTTCCCCTAGATCTATGCGCTTGACATTTCTACAGAACACATTCACATCCTTATGAAAATACAACAGCAACTGCTGGAAGGAGAGGACTTCCAAAAATTTATTTGAAAAAAATCTTTCCTTCAAAATTAACTTCAATATTTTCTGAAGCTCTTTGATCTACTGTGAGTCCTCTCAAACTGACATGTAAGGCTTAGACTTAGAGTCAGAACCTGGAGCAAGACTAGAGAATTGACTCACTTTGGTTGGATAAAGGGGATTTGGCTTGCTTTTCTGAGCTCAAAAACTGTTTCCAGGGTAAGGCATGCAACAAAATTAGATTTGCAAAAATTCTACCTTGAAGCCACCATTATGCCATAATGCCAGGATTGCCTTTGGTGCAGTGCCCACTGGGCAAATATTGATCTCTTTCAGCTTTCCAAAAATGAGATCTCTGTGCCCAAAACTCATCTTCAAATGGGAAACTGGAAAGAGACTGGGATTCCCATAAAATTAGCCATTGTGCTTCTACACCATGTACAAATCATGAGCTGGAGAGGGGCTGGGGGCAGGGCTGCTGTGCAAAGCGATCATCCCTAAGAATAGCACAGTGCACATTCTTTACAGAAAAAGCTAAGCAGGGCTGATTGTGTTATTATTGTTGGTCTTATCGTCATCATTATTCAAATACTTTGAGAATTCTTTAAATTGATTTACTGGTGGCCAACAAGATGATGGGGGGATTGGAAAAATAGAACAGGGGTTAAGGTTCTTGCCTTGCATGCAGTCAAACTCATCTGATTCCTCACAACACATATGATTCCCAAACATTTCCAGGAGTGATCCCTAAGCACAGAGTTAGGAGTAATCCCTGAGCATCCTTGTAAACACACACACACACACACACACACACACACACACACGCAAAACATGAAACTTCAGGAAAGTAGCTTTATTATTCTATGGATGTATAAGACTTACCACATCCACCACTAAAGTTCCAGTTCCATCCCAGGCTCCCAAAAGACCACATAACCCTCCTCTCAGTTAACTCTCTCCTTTTGTTCCAGTAAACACCTACATTTTCACCATGAATAGTAGCTTAGTTTTACTGCTTCTTGCCAGTTTAGTTATTTATGTATTCCATATATGAGGAAGCCATCTGTTTATTATGTTTCACTTCTTCATTTATTTCAGTTTGTATAGAGACCTCAAGTTCCTCCATTTTTTTTCTCCAAAGCTATAATTCATCTTTTTTTTTGGTGGCAGCATAATATTCCATTGAATAGAGAGAACACAGCCTCTTTCCCCAGACGTCTCTTGATGAAATTTAAGTTGATTCCACATTTTGGTTATTGTAAGTAAGACTGTCACAAATATGATTTTGGATTATTATTTTTCTATCCTTTGGATAGCTGCTTAGGAGTGATATTGTTGAATCAATGGTATTCCAATTTTTTAAGGCATCACATACTGTTTTCCACTACCTCCACTACCCAGCCACCACCACGATCCAGGTTGCTTTACAGACCGCATGGCCGCAAAGCAGCCATGCAACACATCAGAAGACACTTAATACCCATATTCCAAGATTACTGCACCATATTTGATGGGGTGAAAATATGGTTTGAACCATGGGAACACCTGCAAGGGCGATTAGAGGCTGCCCTAAAAAGCCTCTATTCCTCTCCTCTTGCCAGAAGAGCCTGGCAAGCTACCGAGAGTATCCCGCCCTCATGGCAGAGCCTGGCAAGCTATCCGTGGCATATTCAATATGCTAAAAACAGTAAATACAATGGGTTTCATTCCCCTGGCCCTGAAAGAGCCACCAATATCAGCCTGAAGGAGAGGCTGATAATATCTCAAGGCCGAACTAGGCTACCAAAACGAAGAAAGACAAAAATGACTGTCTATACTTTCAATGTACGTACACTGGCATCAGATGCATCCATCAAGGACCTGATGGTGCAAGTGTGAAAGATCAAGTACGACATCACTGGTCTGGCTGAGACGAGAAGGCATCAACCACATCACGCCATTTTCGACACTGGAGAAGAACTGTCCCTCGAAACATGTGACAGAAGAGGCATCGGTGGTGTCGGTGTCCTTGTCAACACGAACTTGGCCATGAGCATTGATTCATTCGAATGCCTAACAACCTGAATCGGATGATTACACTTGAATAGATGTGGCTCACTTCTGGTAGTTTCTAAACCAATACAAACCCTAGCAAGAGAGCCTTATGGTTCAAGGCTGGATTTGAACTGTGACACCATGTATTACCCTAAACACTGCAAGGACCCAACTGCAAGCATAGAGCTGGGGACAACCCATGAGCACTGCCAAATTTGGCGTCCAAACCATACAAACACACACACACACACACACAAGCACACACACACAAATACATACATAGTTTTGGGACTTGTAATCTGGGGACAGGGAAGTCATTCAAAGCATAGAGCAACTTTGAGAAATCATACTCACTTAAGGTAACCAGAAATTTCACTTGCTGTCATTGAAGCTTTTGATATGGGTTCCTTTTCCATATTGGGAAGCTTGCAGCAGCCCATGCCTCTTTCTGAAGGGGTGAATGCAAACACTGTCTCATATCGTCCCACTAAGAATCTTACACTGAAGCAAGGTGGCAAGTTTTCTTTTTTTGGGGGGGGGGGGAGGCTCAGGGTATTGGGCCACACCTGGCGGTCCTCAGGACTTACTCCTGGCTCTGTGCTCTGGGATCACTTCTGGGGGAGCCCGAGAGATCTGGTGGTGCCAGAGATTGAACCTCAGGTGGCACATGCGAAAAAGGGCACCCTACCATCTGGACTATCTGGTCCTGCAAACGTCACTTTTAAAACACAAATGTACTTTCTTCAAATTCATTTTCTGAGGTTGTAGACATAGACCTATCTAAAATAATAAACTTGGAAACAGAGTTGGGGGGAGAGAGAAAGAGGAGAGAGAGAAGAGGGAGAGATGAGAGAGAGAGAGGAGACAGAGGAAAGAGGAGGGAGAGAGGAGAGTTGAGAGGAGAGAGAGAGAGATTAGAGAGGAGAGAGACAAGAGAGTGTGTATAGCACATAGCCTTGATGCAGGCTTGATTCCCTAGCACCAGAGATGGTTCCCTGAGAACTGCCAGGATTGACCCCTAAGTAAGAGCCAGGAATCATCCCTCAGCTCATCTGTCTGTGGTCCCAAAACAAAATTTGAAAATTACTTAAAAGTAAAATAAAATCCTGAACTTTGGGGCCAGAGAGCTAACTCAGAAGGATGTCACCTACTTTGCATGTAGTGAGTTATGTTTGACCCCAGCATGGCAAGGTCCCCTGAGCACCACCGAAAGTGACTCTCAGAGCACAGAACTGAGAGCAGGCCTGAACATTATCAGATTCCCCCCACTCCATAAAAAACCTCACCTCTAAAGCATGAACTTTTTTTTCTGCTTTTTGAGTCACACCTGACAATTGCACAGGGGTTACTCCTGGCTCTGCACTCAGGAGTTATTTTTGGCAGTGCTCAGGGGACCATATGGGATGCTGGGAATCAAACCCGGGTAGGCCGTGTGCAAGGCTAATACCCTACCCGCTGTGCTAGTTGAATCTTATATCTCTTTCCTTCTGTACAGTATGATACAAATTGAGCTGCCAGAGTCATTTTGTTTTAAAGCCATAAAAGATACATAGAAGTGGGGTCAAAGGAATACTGCAGCATGTAGGGTGCTTGCCTTGCATAAAGCCAACTCAATTTCAATCCTCATCATTCTATAGGATCTCCAGAGCCCCGCCAGAAATGATTCCTGAGTGCAGAGCCAGGAGTAAGCTTTGAGCACTGTGGGGTGTGTCCTCTCCCCACCCCTGCCAAATAAATAGAGATATAGACGGTCTTCCAAATCTTCTGAATCTTATTTCATACAGCACTGAAGAGGCATCTGTAGTCAATGTGTTCTATAGATTCAGGAAATGCTGAAGTCAAAGTGAAATACAGTACATGGCCAAATTCCCTGTAAAGCACATGAGGCTAGTTCCTTGGAACACAGGTAGAGCAATTACAAAGGTCAAACACCCTGGCACACAACAAGAGTCCCACTCTGTCAGCAGCAGCTCTCCCATCCATCCTCACATCCTGGTGTGAGACTGTTCAGTCTCGCCAGGCTGCAAACACCGAGTGGATTCAGACATACATGGCATTACCTTTCCAGGAACCTGGTCAAATTGAGCTAAGAGGTAATATCATGTCTTGCACTTCCAAGGTGTTCCTCTCCTCTAAGACTGGATTTTCCTGACTATATGCCCCATTTATCCATTCCACTCAGACAACACTGCACAGCAGCAGAGCTAGTGGGCTGTCTTAATAACAGGTAATGCAGCTTCAGTCACTGCTAGCCCCGAGTTGGCCAGATGGGGTATCCAGGCTCATTAGGAAGTTTGCCATCAAGGTTGGAAACAGAGCTACATAGGGATTTGGCTTAGGAATCATCTTTTCTTCCATCCCTTGTACTGCCTGGTCCTTTGACCATGGCATGAAATCAGGAGGGGGAAAAGTGGAGAGGTGATATGAGGATCTGGGGGGTATATGGGGATATGAGGTCATATTCCCACTCCCTTCAGATGCACCAGGAAAACAGACATCCGTCCACTGGGACCACCTCACCTCACCCATCCAGTCTCTCTCATATTGCATGTGAAGACTTGACAGCCAAACCTTCCTGGCTCTAACTCTCTTCTCCAACAACCAATGTTCTGATTGCCTATTCCAATTCCCTACCAAGCTAAGGCTTTGAGCGATGGTCACTTGGCCTGGTCCTGGCTCCTGTGCTGAGTGGCCAGTACATTCCTTGGTCTAAGGAGATGTTAGCTAACAGGACAATTGCATTACTTTCTGCTCTTGCTCTTTCTGAGTCCTCTGAGCCTATGTCTCTGCTCTCAGAGGCTGGTCCAGAATCCATGTATCTCTCTGGAAGGACCCTTTTGTCACCTCTAGATAACCAGCATTGGTCTTATTTGCCAGCAGTGTTCTGGACCTTTCCACCAAGGAGGCTGTCACATGGGTTACCTGCAGTCTCAAGCCCTGTTTCTGTCAGAAAGGACAGTTATTCTCCGCAGTTTTGTGCCTCCAAAGATGCAAGACAACTAAATGTTGATGTTCTTGCCAGTTCGCCATGGCTACTCATTTCACAGACCTGGGGCCATCTGTACGGAGCATCTGGGAGCACCTGCTGACAGGTTTGAGCCAACTTCTTAGCCCAGAAAGGCTCCTTCTGATGGGGATGACATGCCCCAGTCTAAAGCATGTTCTCCAATTTCCACCAGGAAGGTGCTCGTGTACCTGACCAGCTGTCCTGTTGTAGGGTAGAGCCATTATCTGCCACCCAGAAGTCAGAGAGGGGAAATGAGTGGAAGGGCTTTCCTGCTACTCAACTCTCCCACTGTTGACAGAAAAACAGAACAGGATTCAGGTCTTGGAAAAGATTTGGTGTTCCCTTCTTATTAAGAAGTGAGCTAGTCTATAAGCCTTCTCTGGCTGGCGCCAGGTAGTCTTGTCATCGGCCACCATCCAGATCGTATGTCCTTCTCTCCCAGAAGGGAGCAACATGATGCTAGCCATAACCAGGTTGTTGGACACTGTGCCAGGCTGTTTTACTAGGGATGCCCTCGAGGGGGGTGGGTGAGAGCCCTCCCTGCCCCAAGGGACCCAGCCCCAGCAGCCGGAAACCTCTAGAACTCAACTGTGGCCATGCTCACGGCAGTTTTCCACATGCTCCAATTGAGTCTCACCCACGAGTGAACCTTTTTCTGGACACTTCATAGGACACACCCTACCCATAATCCAAGAGAACCGCACCATTTTTGATGGAATTCAAAGTAGGAGGCAACCAACCTTAGAGGGAAATATATTATTTCAGTTCTGCTTTGGGGCAGGGATTGGGGTTCAGGGTGGAAACACCTGAAATATGGTGGTGGAAAGGTGTATGGTGGTGGGACTGGTGCTTGAATATTAAGTGTAATAAAATATTGTGAACTACTTTATAAAATAAAAAATTTTTTAAAAAAGAGGTGATCTAAATAAGAACTTGTCCTTGCAGTGGAGCTTCTACCCACTGAGGAAACAGCTCTGATCAGTGGAAGGATTATTAATGGGCCCCATCTGAGGACCAATGGGCTCCAGCTGCCCTTCACAGAGTCCCAGAGTCAGTACAGGGTAAGAGAGGCACCCTGCTTGTCTCTCTCTCCTCCTCAGAATCCTGAATAAACTACTCCTTTTGATTTTCCTTTTTTCTTTTTGAGCTATACACAGTGGCGGCTTATTTCTGGCTCTGTCTCTGCTCAGGGATCACTCCCAGAGGTACTTGGGATACTCTGTGGTGCTTGGGATTGAACCTGGGTTAACTACATACCAGATAAGTTCCCTCCCCTTTATGATAAGGCATAAAAGTGGGTCCAGAGAGCCCCTGATTCCCAATCACTTCATATAGTTCCCCAAGCACTTCCAGGGGTGACTTCTGAGTCAAGAACCAAGAACAGCTCCTGAATCTGGAAGGTGTTCTCAGAAGCTGGTTTTCCCTAAAATAATAATAATAATAATAATAATAATAATAAATGTTAACACAATTAATTGTAAACATGTTCCATAAACTACAAGGAAAATTTTCATTTATAAAAAATTTATAAAAATCTACACTCCCTGGATTTTAAGTCCTCTTTCAAGTCTCTTCCTTACTCTGTGCCATACCACCTTAGGATTCTGTTCATGCTGTTCCCTCTGGCTCAAATGTTGTTCCCTCCCTGGTCCATCGAGTTAATTTCCCCTATTCTTCTAGCTCTCAGTCCCCCAGCTCTCCCAAAGGAAAAGTTTATTCCCTGAAACAAAACAATTTTTCTCTTCATAAGTTTGCAAAGAAATTTTTTCCCTGCAGCAATTACGCCAACTGACAATTTTATTGTTTGATTAATAGCTTTCTCTCACACTCTAAAGAGCCTACAGGCTATATTCTCTTTACTATTGGCACCTCAGTACTTAGCAGAGTTTCTGGCCCAGAATATGTTCTTAATATATATTTGCTGGGTGGGGGATATAGCTCCAAGGGATTTGCACATGGGAGCCCTGGGTTCAAATATTTTTTCTATATGCCAAACACAGTAACAACAAAGTCTCCAATGGAGACGTTACTGGGCCCGCTCGAGCAAATTGATGAACAACGG
>JAOXYA010000005.1:19982423-20001956 GCA_028565675.1 Sorex palustris | reverse complement strand
ACAATGATGGGTCTCATTCTCCTAACTCTGAAAGAGCCTTGAATATGGCACTTTTTTAAAAATCTCAGGGCTAGGACAAAGGAGACGTTACTGGGGCCTGCTCTAGGCAATCGATGAATAACAGGATGGTGGTGATTCGTGATTCGTGAAATTTCTCATTTGTTTTCAAAAGTATCTACTCATCCCAAATGAATGGATGATAACTGCCTCAAAAACTTTTTTCTCAAATTTTGTGTTGATTAACTCTATGATATGGATCCAGCTCCGCTCCTTCAGGAATGCCTTCCTTGATCATTAAACTGAGAGTAACACCCCTCCACTGCCCATGTATCCTGTTCCACTATCTTCAGAGAACTGATTATTTTCTAATAAGTGCTCATTAATTCATATGTCAGTATCTAAAATAATCCATATAAACAAAAAAAGTATTTTCATTGTTTACTCTTTCATCTTTAGCATCATAAAATAATTCCTATCACATCATAAATATTCTATGAGGATTCATAAGCAAAAATACAACTCTAAACATCAATATTTTATTCATGTTGATAGTAAAAAAAATCTATGAGCATTTTCGACTAACTGAGGGACTGGATGGATGGATGCATAGATAAACATATGGATGGCTGAACAGGGGAAGGAGGGAAGAATGGGAAACTGTTTTATATAAAGATATAAGTAGGGCTGGAGCAATAGCACAGCAGGTAGAGCATTTGCCTTGCACGCGGCTGATCCGGGTTCAATTCCCAGCATCCCATATGGTACCCCAAGCACCGTCAGGAGTAATTTCTGAGTGTATGAGCCAGAGTAATCCTTGTGCAACACTGGTGTGACCCAAAAAGCAAAAAAAAAAAAACAACTAAACCAGTAGGACTCAAGATTTATAGGCTATATTAAATAATATTCCAGGGTCAAAAGTTTGTCTTTGGTTATAAAAGAAGTCTGACAAATTAGTCAGTGAGTCACAGTTCCCTATGAAACAATGAAACATGCATTTTCTCTCTCAGTCATTCCTGCAAGTCAAAGGTCTTTTAAAATCTACTATTAAGCGACCATCAATGTCTCAAAGTTATGTGTCTAAATCCCTGTGACTGTGTTCCAAATGAGTGTGAAACTGACATGAGAAAAATAAAAGCAGGCTGTTAGGAAAATTGACGTTTCCCTCTTTGACTTGTTTTGTGCTAGATATGTTTAGTTTAAGGTCTCCTGCAAGTTCTAACAGTTTATCTTCTCTTAGGTGTTTATTTGTCCTCTGAGTAAGATTGAGGTAGGACATGGATCCTGGGGAGAACAGTGCTGGTCTCCTTGTTACATATCAATCTTCTTATTTTCTATTCTCCTTTTATGACATTTATCCTAGTCTTTTCTGGGATGAAGTCTTTAGCTTAGCCTTTCTGCTACCACAATCTTTATTTGGGGACTAAAAACTGTGTCATTACACCCTCTTCTCTCAACTTGTGCCTGAACAAAAAAGGTGTGTAGAATAGAAGCTTCTGAAAGTAATAGCCCTTGTAATCATTGCAGACTTAGGATAGTGGAACAGTGTTACCACTCTCAAAAGAACCTAAGAGAAAAAAAGTACTGCTTGACCAACAATTTTATTTTATTTATTTATTTTTTTAAAATTTTTATTAGTGAAACATCATGAGGTACAGTTGTAGACTTACAAATTTTTGTGCTTGGATTTCAATTATACAATGAACAAATACCCATCCCTCCACCAGTGCTCATTTTCCACCACCACGGGTCCCAGTATCCCTCCCACCCCCCTTGACCAACAATTTTGGATTTAAAAAGTTGGATGTGCTTGTAAATGGAATAGTTCTAGGGGGCAGAGGGATAGTACAGTGAGTATGGAACTTTCCTTATATGCTATGAACCCCAGCACCACATATGCTCCTCTAAACCCTGCCAGGAACGACCTCTGAGCATAGAGCCAGGAGTAGACCCTGAGCACTGCCAGGTTAAGCCCAAAGGCCAGAGAGACACACAGACAGAGAAAGAGAAAGAGAAAGAGAGTGAGAGAGAGAGAAGATGGAATGATCCTGAAATAAATATTCAGTGGCAATATTCTTGCCATGGGTGCATTCAATTAATTTATTCAAACAAACAAACAAAAAGGTCTAATAATCTTTTCTTCATTTTGTTCTTAAGTCTGATGGAAATTGCAGATACCTGAGCAGGGTGTTATAGTGGGATGAAAAGTCAGTACAGAGAAGTCTCTTACTCTTCCAGAAGAAAGGAACTGATGGAGATAGAGATAAAGCTGAGACTCACTCTTTATTGTGTGACTGGAGCAGAAAGTGTAGGAAGCATCTCCACCCGGAGGTGCTGAGATGATCGACATTAGCAGCCAAGATCTCTACTTGAGTCTGGATCTTTTTTTTTCTGAATACCATATCTTTTCTGATAGGAGTTAGGGCTCAACAGAGAAACATCAGGGGCTTGGATCGAAGTCAGGAAAATAATAAGGTAACATGGAACTCTTAGTTGTACCAGAACATATTAAAATGTTCAAAGTTGGGCAAGGTCCATCAAATGGAGTGCAAAGACATCTTTAAAAAGTAGCCCTGGGGGCTGAAGTGATAGCACAGTGGGTAGGGCGTTTTGCCTTGCATGCGGCCAACCTGGGTTCGATTCCCAGTATCCCATATGCTCCCCTGAGCACCGCTAGGAGTAATTTCTGAGTGTAGAGCCAGGTGTAACCTCTGTGCATTGCTGGCTGTGACCCAAAAAGAAAAAAAAAAGTGGAACTGGTCACACTTAGAAAATTTAGAGCCTCGGAATGAATATGAGAATTGAATTCACTAAGTAAACTGACTTTTTCCCCCCTTTTCCTGGCTTTGGGGACACATCTGACAATGCTTAGGACTTACTCCTGGTCTGGGCTCAGGGATTACTCCAGGCTGGCTCAGAGGACCATATGGGATGCTGGGGAGAAAACCTGGATTAGCGGCATTCAAGGCACACACTCTACCTACTGACTCTCCAAGCTGAAAACTTTAAGCCCACACTAATAAACATACACAGTAATTGGGAGACATTTTTAATATAATGAAATAGAAACGAATAACTGTGAAATAAATGATCTCTAGAAAAATCTCCATGTCATGGTCATAATCATATGAATAATTCAGACAAGACCTCTTAGTGAGTCTAAAGCCAGAGGCAAAAGTGGGAAAAAGAATGAGATTTTACTTTGTCTTCTGTTATATCATCTATATTGTAAAAACCTGATTAATTATGATTGGAGAGTTGCTTTAAAGGGGAAGACATTCCAGACAAAGTATTTTCATTAGGCATTCAATGTCTGCAGAAATGAAGTAAGCCTGCCTCACAGATTCATACCTGAGTCTAAGAAATAGCTGGGGGGAAAAAAAATCCACCTCACAAAATAACTGGCCTGTAAGCTTTGAAAGTGGTGTCAAGGGAAGATTAAGGACCTGTCCTAGACAGGAGGAGATCAGAGAGCTGACAGCTGGGGCCAGCCTCATCTTGGACTGCAGCCTTTATCTTCAAAGGATATCCAAGGGACAATTAGAAAAACTTGAAAAGGGCTCCAGGCAAAGGATATAGGGGAGTCCCACATACCATTCTTTCAACGATTTCAAATCTATAAATTTGAAATTGTTTCTGATTCTTTAACAGTAGGCACCCATTTTATCCCTACTGCTCTGACCCCCTTATACAACAGTTATTGAATATATTCAAATCAGCTGTTAAAATCATAGTTCTAACAAAGAATATTTTCACCCATGTCTTTAGGTACACATTATCTAGACTGATCCACTACAGCCCCGCCATCTTACACCTTTCCTATCACCGTTCCCGTACTAGGGTATTTGCATCCACAGGATGAATTCCCACAGGAAGTGATAGCTGGAGCAATAGCACAGCAGGTAGGGAGTTTGCCTTGCACGCAGTTGACCTGGGTTCTATTCCTCCATCCGTCTCAGAGAGCCAGGCAAGCTACCAAGAGCATCCCGCCCGCACAGCAGAGCCTGGCAAGCTCCTCGTGGCATATTTGGTATGCCAAAAACAGTAACAAGTCTCACAATGGAGATGTTACTGGTGCTCGCAAGAGCAAATTGATGAACAACGGAGGACAGTGCTACAGTGCTACAGTATTCCCGTATACTTCTGTGCTCCAACCTTTCTGCTTTTTCAGTGATAAGATCACATACTGTCTTTTGAGAAGTCTTTCACCATCTGTTGAAATGAGCCACTAGCTTTCTATCACATTGGGCCAGATGAGGGTCTCACAAATAAAGAAATAACTAAA
This sequence comes from Sorex palustris, assembly GCA_028565675.1. Taxonomy (NCBI): domain Eukaryota; kingdom Metazoa; phylum Chordata; class Mammalia; order Eulipotyphla; family Soricidae; genus Sorex; species Sorex palustris. The sequence goes on along the minus strand of JAOXYA010000005.1, from coordinate 19,997,674 downwards.
TAAATAAATAAATAAAAACCTGCTCAATTGTGTTGATGGGTTTATTTCTTGCATGATGCCTGAGAATTAAGAGTTGCTAAACGAATATTCATGCGTTAAGTAAATCTTTATCGGCTCACTTGGGATCTGTGGTTCCTTTCTCTATTTGTTCATTCAAAATCACATAGCAAGCAATCACCCAACTTGACTCTTTATTGATTTATTTTTTGATAATTCCCTTTGCCATTCCTTTCATTTCTTTTGGAGCAAGTAATATGAAATAAATTTGTTAGATGCCTGCCAAGGGGACAGTGGTGTGGGGGTGTGTGGACGAGAACCTGGGGACGTTGGTGGAGGGAATGGAACATTGGTGGTGGGATTGATGTCGAGACACTGAGTGACTGAAACAACTTTACCATGCATAACTTTGTAAATCTTGGTATCTTAATCAAATTTTTTTTTAAAAAGCAACACATCCCGGTAGACCTGTTGCTGCTCATAACACACTTTGGGATTCCCCAATTGCAACCAACCCCAAAAGCTCTTCCATAGGGGCTGGAGCGATAGCCCAGCGGGTAGGGTGTTTGCCTTGCATGCAGCTGACCCGGGTTCGATTCCCAGCATTTCATATGGTCCCCTGAGTACTGCCAGGAGTAATTCCTGTGTGCAGAGCCAGGAGTAACCCTTGAGCATCATTGAGTGTGTCCCAAAAAAGGGGGAAAAAAAGCTCTTCCATAGAATTTAGATTGTAGACAAATATGCTTAGACTCTTTCTTCCAATAAAAAAGCTAACATTTTAAATTTAAAAAAAAAACCCTCAGTATCTACTCAACTCTAATATCATGCTCAAGGCAGGTCTATTGAGTGAATGAATGAACAGACAGTTACAAGGAACTGGGACCTAGGATAAAGAGGTAGTATTGACATCACTGATGTTATTGCAGTGATCAGAGTTTTAGTTATTAAGTAACAAACTTTAGAATGTTGAGATAAAATGTAGGAAAAATTCTGGGCTTTATTTTTCTCAGATTATCCCTCTATTAAAGGGAAATGCTAAAGATAAAATGTTCTTCATCTATCAGTTACCTGAACATTCAGACATACAAAAATATCTTCTCTTTAAACTTCTGAACACTTCAACGTTCTGACTTTGAAATGAGGGTGTCTAAAGTATCTGATCAGAAAGTCTAGACCACAGTTTTTCATTTGTTCAGTACTTATACAATAAAGAATAAAAGCTCATGACTTATCAGTTAAAATAAAACTTACTTTAACAAAACAAATTTTGTGAAGTATTCAAAAATCTAAGTAGACATGTACTTCAGAATGTGAAAAATGCATACCCTTATAAATATGTCAGACATCACGTAGATTCAGTGAAACCATCACTCACTGATTGTTCATTGAGAACTTTACCTATGGAAGACTTCCTAGTGGTACTTTAGATAAGGAAAAGATTTCCCTGGCAGATATACTAGCATGTGTCAAATTTCTGCATACAATGCCTTGCCTTCTTCATTGTATGTGTGTGAGCACCTGCGTGTGTGTTCACACTTGTGTGTGCATGCATATTCATTAAGTTTGTTTAAAATGTGTTTCTGTTAATGAGTATTTCAAAATTATTATAAGACAGTCTGGGTTATGGCTTGGTTTCCATGACTGGAGGCATGGAATAACAGGTGACAAATAAAACATCTCAATATTTTATTAGCTAATAAAATATTTTCTAATACTTGAATATTTTGCTAATGTTTTGCTAATACTTGAATAGCAAGTGAAGGGTCTTAAACTCTCAACTCTATCCTAAGGCAAACAGTCACCTGAGCTGGTTTTGTGGTGCTCATACCACTGGGTGTAGGAATCTTATAGAGGAAGACTCCTAATCACTCACTTTTCTAAATCTCTTTATTTCATTTTATTTTAAATTTAATTTTCTCTAGAAATTTTTTTTTTTTTATCTTACTGGCTTTAAGATTGATCCCTTGGCTCCAAGAAATCCCTGAATACCGAGCCAAGAATAATCTCTGAGCACCACCAGACATGGTTCCCAAACAAAAAATACCAAACAACACCAATGCCCACCAAAAAAAAAAATACAAAGTTGGTTGGAGAAGAGTGGGCCAGTGCCATAATAAATGGACCTTCCAGCAACCTACTCTAGTTTTGCTGAATCAAAACAGCTAAAGCAAGGTCCAGAGAATCTATATCCTTTATTAGCATACTCAGGAGACTCTTAAGACTGGACAGGTGTGGTAAACATTATGAAAGTGGAAAAAGAATTAACTCATGTGTCACACCTGTGCTCCCCATAAGAACAATCACTGGTGGTGGAAAATGTACACTGGTGAAGGAATAAATGTTGGAACATTGTATGACTGAAACCCAATCGTGAACAACTTTATAAATATGCATCTCACTCTGATGCAATGATTAAAAAGAAAGAAAAATAAATAAATAAAACTAAAATAAATATTTTGAAATTATATTTTTAAATGGATGTTTGGACCAGAGTGATAGTATAGCAGTTAAGGTACATACCTTGCATGCTAGCAACCCTGGTGCCAAACCTGGTTTAATCCCTGAAACCACATGCAGTCCCTTGAACACTTCCAAACATGAGCACTGAGCACAGAGTAAGTGCTCAAGACTGGCTGGACATGGCTCCCAAAATAGCGTAAAAATGAACATTTACTTATTTATTTATTTATTGGGCTGAAGTGATAGCACAGCGGGTAGGGCATTTGCCTTGCACGCGGCCGACCTGGCTCACCCAAGTTTGATTCCTCCGCCCCTCTCGGAGATCCCAGCAGGCTACTGAAAGTATCTCACCTGCATGGCAAAGCCTGGCAAGCTCCCCGTGACATATTCGATATGCCAAACACAGTAACAAGTCTCACAATGTTACTAGGCCCGCTTGAGCAAATCGATGAGCAGTGGGAGGACCATGACCAATACTGTTGAGGCCAGAAGTACAGTGTGTGGGACATTTGCCTTGTATAGGGCCAACCTGGGTTTGATCCACAGCATCCCATATAGCCCTCTGAGCATCCCCAGGAGTAATTTCCGAGTGCAGAGCCAGGAGTGGCCCCTGAGCATCTCTGAGTGTGCCCCCCCCCCAAAATCTATTCTATTGATTCTCTGCTTACTAACAGTTGAGTCTGTGTTTGATATCCATTCAAAAAAGGTTGATTGAATTCCTGACCGTTCCTGACTGTTCAGAGCGACAAGAAACCTGAGTATGTGCAGTCAGGAAGGGTGTGGGCTGGAGGAAGACAGGCTAGTCAAATAATGACAGAAGTCGATGCAAAAGTGTAGCCGGTGCCCTGCCCTGTCGGAGGAGCAGATTATGGTGCTGTGAGCAGTGAGCACGGAGATTGTGCTATACACCTGCTGGGCAGTTGTAGACCCATGGCTTCTAATCTCAGTTTTGTTCTCTGTGAAGTGGGTCTGCTGCCTCAGTGATCCTGAGCTCCCCTTCCAATACCTTCACAGAGTCTGTGTTTGTTTTGGTTTGTTTTAGGGGATCTACACCTGGTGATGCTCAGGGTTTACTCACGGTTCTGTGCTCAGGAATTGGCCATACTCAGGGGAACCATATGCAGTGCTGGAAATAGGAATAAGGCAAGTGCCTTAAGTCCTGTACTATCTCTCTGACTCCAAGTCTGCAGTTTTTAAAAATGAACTTCTGCTTGTTTATGTGAGCAGTTTTTATTTATTTGTTTGTTTATTTTGGTTTTGGGGGGTCACACCCAGCTGTGGTCAGGGTTTATTCCTGGCTCTGGACTCAGGGGTCACTGTTGTGGTTGTGAGGATAACTTGTGATGCCAGGGATCAAACCTGGGTCAGCTGCATGCAAGGCAAGAGCCTTGTTAGCTGTACAATTTTATCTCTTCTCCAAAGAAGTTTTTATTTTATTAATTTTTTTTTCAGTATGGGGTATTGAATCCCCAAGTCTTTACATCCAAGTCATATACTTGATCAATGAGTCATAGCTCAAGTCCCTGTAAGCACATTTTACACACACACACACACACACACACACACACACACACAAAATTCAGAAATAAATTTAGCATAAATTTAAGCACCAGAAATTAGGCTGTGACACAGCCTCCCTGCCGATTTCTGCTGAAACTTTGAAATAATGCTGACTAATCATCTTCTGGGGAACTTCATGAGTTATGAGTAAGCAACTTTCATTAAGTAACCAAGGCAGGAGGAGGTTTATACCCACTTGGCAAAGATGACCTTCTCGGGGTAGAATTTCACAGCCCTAAAAGAAAACTGAGGGTAATTGTCTCTCCCTGGAGCTACCTAAACTTTCCTAGATTTTCCGAACTCTTCAGAAAACTTGCTGATGATAGTTGAAATATTTACTCGGGCACAACACCTTTCTCTCCCCCCACTCCCCCATTAGTACTTAGTTGTGAATGTTTTACAGAAGCTCAAAGTCTTTTGGGGAGAAACAAGGTAAAGACTCAGAAGGATCTGGAGTGGGAGAGGCTTGGCCCAAGAATGTAGATTTGGTTCAGTAGCAGAGGTAAGTATGTTTGGACAGAGTCTAGATGCCAGGTCCATAAGATCACTACAAAGAATTAATACATAAATACAATTTTAGGAGAAAACTTGAAGGGCAACTGCTCATATTTTGCATGCTAGAGGCCCAGGTTTAATCCCAGGTGCCACATGGGACCCCTGAACACCCCTGAAAGTGACCTCAAAACGTGGCGCAGGAAATAGCCTGTAAGCACCACCAAGTGTGGCCTCCAAACCTAATAGTACTATTAACAATAATAATGATTTTACAATGTCACCAAGGGCCAACCAGTATTTTGTCATGAATTTTCTTTTGTTCATTTTTTTTTTTTTTTTTTTTTTGCTTTTTAGGGTTTGTACCACACCAATTGGTACTCAGGGCATCCTCCTGGCTCTGTGCTCTGGAATTGCTTCTGTGTGACTCACGGACTGTGTGCGCATGTTTTTAGCCAACCTACCACATGCCAAGTGCTACCTTGACTAGAGTAATGCTTCTTACATCATCTTAGGAAACGTGCATAGGGTGCGGGAGCCATAATATGGCAGGTGGAGCATTTGCCTTGCACACAGCTGACCCAGGCTTGATCCCCGGCATCCCAGATGGTCACCCAAGCACTGCAAGGAGTAAGCCCTGAGCAGAATTGGGTGCTGCCCAAAACCACCCCCTTCCAAAAAGTATATTAAAAAAAGAAGAAACATGCATGGCTAGTCTATGTTCTCTAAGCAAGAAAAGAAAGGAATGTGAATTTTATTTCTTCTAAAATGCCTGGTGATCTTTGCTATGAGCTTCATAACATTGATGTATCTCAGATAGGAGACTTAGGAACAGAAAAGAATGAGAGAGAATGATAGTGAGAATGAGAGAGAGGGAGAGAGCGAGAGAGAGAGAGAAAGAGAGAGAGAGCGAGAGAGGAAAACAAGCTTCAATTCATGTGACTTTCATTCCCACGTTGATGCCAGCGAAAAAACCAACACAAAACTGCAAGATAACTTTTTCATGACTAAGCAAAGCGGGTACTGAGCCAGTTCTTCTTTTTGTAAAGGACTCGAAACTTGCTAACTTCATAGGAGTGGGTTTCTCATGCCCAGAGCACCATTTTCACATCCCACATGCTGCCAGTTGGGTATTTCCTTCCTTATTGCTTAAATATTGTCAGATATTTTGAAAGTAAAAAAAGAAGTCAATTAAATGCATATTGCATGTAAATTGTTCTTTAAAAATCCAAGGAGAATTTAAATCACAATGAAAAGTTAAAATAACTAAGAGAGAAAATAATAAATAATAATAATGTAAAATAACAGAAACATTATTAATACTAATAATAATGTTTAGTAATGATTAACAGTGTTAAATAAGGAAATTAAATATGTGGAGCTTTTTATTTTTGAGAGGGCAAGGAATTTGGGGGAACTTAATGCTTTATACCCCTGCAGGAGAATGCTATCTGTATTACAGTGTGTTGGGCTTTTTTTTTTCTTTTATTTAGGCAAAGTAAACTGAATCTCCATCATGCCAAGCAATTGCTCCAGGCCATTGCATTATCTTTCCAAACCCCATCTCTCTTTTATTTCTGGGGCATGGCATCTGCAAGGCAATTGCTCTACCACTGAGCTATCTATTTCCCTAGTTCTTTAGTACTTGTTGAAGGGATATATAGGATTATGATGACTCCATTAATATCAAAAACAGTTCATCACTAGTTATACATCATAGACATTTTATGAAATAAATGATATAATATGTCCAGAGCAATAATACATTGGGTAGAGCGCTTGCCTTGTATGTGGCCAACCCGGGGTTCAATCTGTGTCATCTCATATAGTTCCCCATGAGAGCCAGGAGTGACTCCTGAGCACTGTTGGGTATGACCTCCAAATCAAAAGAAATAAAAATAAATAATATAAACTTTTACTTAGTGCACTCTTTCCATATATATGTTTGGGGCGGAAGTGGGAGGGCTGGGTCACACTGGCAGTGCTCAGGGCTTACTCCTGTCTCTGCACTCAGGAACCACTTAATGTCAGGCGTGCCAGGTATTAAACCTGGGTGGGCCGAGTACAAGACAAGCATCTTTACCTGCTGCACTATTGCTCCAGTCCAATATGTCACTAATTTCTGAGGTGCCAAGGATCTGATCTGACGACTTCACACATGCGTGCTAAGTGTACAACCACTGAACCACATTCCAGCCAGCTCACATTATTTTCTCTTTGGGGGGGGCCTAGGGTGGGATTTGGGGGCACACTTGGTGATGCTTAGAGGCAACTCCTGGCTCTGTCCTCAGGGGTAACTCTTGGCAGTGCTTGGGGGATCCTGTGTGGTGCTAAGGATAAAACTGGGGGTCATTGCTATGTAAGGAAAGAACCCTAACCCTTGTACAATCTCTCGGGCCTGCATTGTTTTCTATAATTATGATTGTCCAAGTAACAGTTGACCTTAAAATAAATTTTATTTAGTTACAAGAGATATTTTTAGTCCACACACAGCAGTGCTCAGAGGATACCCCAGGCTCTGTGCTCAGGGATCAATCCAGGCAATGCTCGGGGGTCCATGTGTGGTGCTAAGGTTTGAACTGGGGTTTGATGCATGCAAAAATGTGTCTTAATCTCTGTACTATCGCTCCAGCCCCTGAAAATGGGTTTTAGTATTTGGCAAAGCAATAGGAAACCATTTTCATGTGAGAAGAATCTTTCAAGTCCCATAGTGTGCCATGCTGAAGGGAACAAAAGACAGAGCACGGAGCTGCTGTCTGGAACATTCTCCCCTGGTCACTGCACAGTCAGCTCCTCCTCCATCCTTCTCCTTCACGTGTCCATGGAAAAGTCCAATTCTCTGAGTTTGCCCACTGCCTCTCACTGAAACAGCCACTTCCTCCACACAGTTCTTTCTAGTACCCCCCTGTGTCTGCCACCACTTTCACTGGAATCCTTGGGTAGCCTGCTGATGTGTTTGTTCTCAAGGTGAGGGTGACATGTTTGGCTCCTTTTCAGGCATGATTTCATGTCAAATTCTTTGACTGGCCAATTGCCAGGACTCAGTGAATATCCATTTAATCAATGAATGAATAAATGAGCAGGGCCCCAAAGCATAGGGCTGTATGTGAAGTGTTTGGAGTTTGAATACTTTGTGCCTGGGGTGACTGTGGAAGGAGGGGATTCCTAACTCCAAAGAGTCAGTCTCAGAAAGAGAAAAATTAAATATCGGTTATTATCACTCCTATGCTCGAACATTTCAGAATCACTTTCCTCCATCCATGGTACTTAATGTCACTTTCCTTATCTCTAAATGAGAACAATAACATCAATTTTGCAATCCATAAAGAAAAGTCAGGGGCTGGAATGATGGCATAGTGGGTAGGGCATTTGCCTTGAATGAGGCCCACCTGCGTTCTATCCCCAGAATCCCATATGGTCCCTGGAGCACTGCCAGGAGTAAACCCTGCACATCGCTGGGTGTGGCCCCCAAACAAAACAACAAAAAAGTCAGATCTGATGTCTATTGCCTAGAATGCTTTCTCCACGAATGTTAAGAGTTTCCCAGGAAGCCAGAGAATATATGGGAAAGTTTGTTGTGTGTGTCTAAGTGACTCATCTATTCTTTTACAAAGATTCCCTCCCTTGTTGGTGCTAGAGGGTAGTAGAACGGTTAGTGTTCTTGCCCTGCACACAACTAACCTGGTGCATATAGTCCCCTGAGCACAGAGCCAGGAGTAAGCTCTGAGCTCCACTGGCTGTAGCACTGCACTGTAGCACTTCCGTTGTTCATCGATTTGCTCGAGGGGGCCCAATAACATCTCCATTGTGAGACTTGTTACTGTGTTTGGCATATCAAATACATCACGGGTAGCTTGCCAGGCTCTGCCATGTGGGCAAGATACTCTCGGTAGCTTGCTGGGCTCTCTGAGAGGGGCAGAGGAATTGAACCCATCTCGGCCGGGCTGGCTGCATGCAAGGCAAATGCCCTACTGCTGTGCTATCGCTCCAGCCCTCAAAAATTTAAAATTCTGTCCCCTGTGTCCCTTCTCTTCTTAGTTGATGTTTCTATTGTGATGACTGGGAGTTTCATGCATGCTTTGTTGCGGTGTATACAGCTGCAGTGTATTTTAACCCTGGTGCCCACAGTGTGGCCCAGATTCCATCTTGAGCCAATGAATACAATTTTATTAAATGGTTTGAGACCCAACTGGGATTATTTAGACTTTAGTTCTAAAACATTCATCAGTGATCTGTTTATCTGAAAGACCCAAGAGACTTAAGAAAATTTTACTTGGGACGGAGAAACAGTATGGAGTTAAAGCACTTGCCATGCATGCAGCTGATCCAAGTTTGAATCCCCAGCACCACATTATAGTCCCCTGATCAGCACCAGGGAACATTCCTGAGCACAGAGTCAGAAGTATCTTCTGAACACTATAAGGTATGGCCCAAATCGCCACCTCCCCCACAAGAGATAATTTTACTTATTAGCAAAGAGAGCCAATTTTGAGTGGTCCATATTGTTGATCATTCAGATTTGGAGAGTTTGCGCATTTTATCAAAACCACATATGCACAGGGGCCAAGGAGATGGTACGGAGGATAGGGTGTTTGCCCTGCACATGGTCAACCTAGGTTTGATCTTTGGCATCCCATATGGTCCCCCAAGCACCACCAGGAATGATCCCTGAAAACAGAGCCAGGAGTAACCTCTGAGCATCGCCAGGTACGTCCCCCAAATAAAACAAACAACAAACAAAAACACCCCAAACACCATCAAGCCTCCAGGATTTTGTCACTGTTCAAAGAAAAGAATGTGTGATTGAGACTATTTAGCAACAGATACTATTATTAACTATAAAAATACAGTGTACAAAGAATGCTACAACTTGCACTAACGAAAGTACCATATACTTGAACTTGTAGAAAATACATTTGAAACATTATATAAGCTCAGTTATAGTGATTAATTCTTGAGACGGTGACTCAGTGTACAGAAATCAGCATAAAAGGCTTCATTCTTCATCCTTTTGTACAATTTTAATTTTTATTTTGTCTCTACATACACGAATGTGATTTGTATGTATATTACATATATAATTTCTAAGTGTTTTATTTAAAACTTTTAATGTAGTGACTTCTGGGGTCCATATTCAATATTCTTAGGACTTACTCCCTTTCCGTGCTCGGGGATCACTCCTTAGGGAGCACGGGGGACCATATCTGGTGCTGGGGATTGAACTTGAGTTGACCATGTACAAAGCAAGTGTGTTTCCCACTGAACTGTCTCTCTAATCCCCTCAAAATGTTTTCACTATTTATTAATTCCCTTCTATTTTTTACTCCCTTTTCTTGTTGTTCTGATATTCAGGGATCACATACGTGCTCCAGTGCCAGAGAGCCACATGCTCACCCCAGCAGTGAGAGCATGTGGCCCTCAGTAGTGTGGATAAGAATCTCGAACTAGTGGTGGCCTCACACATGCCTGGCAGCCTCTAGCACCAAGTCACTTTCCTAGGCAAGCATATAAGTATGGATAACTGTGTTGCAAAAAAATTAAAGATAACTGTTAAATTAGTTTCTACTTTCTCATATTGACTGTTAATCTATTTCTTTTTTTTTTAGTCCTAAACACTTTATTTACTCCACATGAATCAATGCAAAGATTTTACTACAACACGGAGCATAACACTTAAGAGTTTTCATTTAGAGCCCATAGGTAAATCTTTGGGATAGAGCATATATAATTTCAAAGTAACCACATCAGCTCTGTGAATAGCATTATTCACAGATATGAAAATATCACACATATAAAGGAGAGTTAACTGCTTTACATTGGGAGAAGTATCTAGAAAACCTGGGAACATTCTATGATCAGTGGTCACTGTCACTGTCACTGTCATCCTGTTGTTCATTGATTGCCTCAAGCAGACCCAAGTAACATCTCCTTTGTCCTAGCCCTGAGATTTTAAAGTGCCACATTTGAGGCTCTTTCAGGGTCAGGAGAATGAGACCCAACATTGTTACTAGTTTTTGGCATATTGAATACACCACGGGGAGTTTGCCAGATTCTGCCGTGTTGGTAGGATACTTTTGGTAGCCTTCCAGGTCTTCCAGAGTAAGAACTAGATAAGATGTTGTGCAAATGCTGCAGTGTGCTTCTGGAGAAGGGTTTTATAAGTTGGTGGGTGTAACGCCTACACGCCTACATACTGGACAAAGGGGGATCTGGGTGGAAAAGGCTCCAGTCCAATCTGAGCAGGGTTGGAGATCTACACCCCAGGTCCCGCACACCTGGGTTCCTCTGCTGGTTCCTTCATGCCTGAGGCTTGTCCAAATGTGTGGAGAGTGGTCTTAAGCATGGCTGTGGCTGGAACTGGAGGTCAGTGGTAAAACAACAAAAAACAGTGGCAAAACAGGTAGCAATAAGTATAGGGATGGAAACTTCAGAGTAAATTACCCATTTATAATGGAAAAACCTTCTAAGGGGACAACATTCATCCATCCGCTATCTTTGTATGAAATATTTCTTATTACCCCTCTGTAATGAGTTACTGGTTTTTCTTCTCCAGAGGAAGAGTACCTGGTTATCTGTGCTGGTTATCTGTACATTTATGCTTCTTCCAATCGTTATCTATTTAAAATCCAGAAAAAGAACAGGGCCAGAGAGCTCCAGGGCCCGTGCTCTGTGTGTGGCAGGATTGAGCTCAAACCCTAGCACAGTGTGGCCAGCCAAGCTCTGCTGGGAACGACCCCCAAACACTGAGCCAAGAGTTGCTTCCAAGGGGCTGGAGCATAGTACAGTGGGTATGGCATTTGCCTTGTATGCGGCCAACAAGGGTTCAATCCCCAGCATCCCATATGGTCCCCCAAGCACCACCAGGAGTGATTCCTGAGTGCAGAGCCAAGAGTAACCCCTGTTTGTCATTGGGTGTGACCCAAAAAAGAAAGAAAAAGAGAAAAAGAAGTTGTCTCCAAGCACGGCCAGGGTTAGCTCAAGAAGACTAATTCTAAAAAGGGAGAAGAGTGGGAATCTGGGGGACTACTCCAATGGCTGGAACACATACTATGCATATGGGAAGTCCAGGTTGATACCTCACACTGCATGAGAGTCGCCAAGAGCAACTGTAAGCTCCAAGGCTGAGTTGCCCCACACACTGTCAGGTGTGGCCCAAAGGAAAAGAATAATTACCTGGGATAAAGCAGAAGGACAACAGGTCAGGCATTTGCCTTTCATGCAGTCAACCCAGGTTTGGGGTCCAGCATCCCCTATGGTAATCCCCCGGGGCACCACCAGGAATAACTCCTGAGTGCAGAGGCAGGAGTAAGTCTTGAGCAGTGCTGGGTGTGACCCCAAAACCAAAACAAATAGACAAAAAATTTTTTTGTTTGGAAAGTAATGTGTAAATATTTAAAATTTTCATATCTGTACGTGGGAAATCTTCATTTTCCCTAGAAGTGGAACACGACAGCAGTGCAGATGAAGTGTGAGCTGAAGAGATTGCTCAGGGGTCTGAGCACATGTCTTGCAATGGAGGAAGCCCAGATGCAGTCCTTGGCACCGCATGGTGCCCTGAGCACTGCCAGGAGTAGCCTCTGAGCACCCCCAGATGGGTCCCCCAAATAAAAATTCAAAAACTTTCAAGGAAATGCACAGGACAGTGAGGATTCGTGGAATAAAGTCAACATGTGTGTTCCTCTGGAAAAGCGGGCATCCCATGACAAATATCAGTACTAAAACACAGTTTGAGAAGTTCCATTTGGGTCATTAATGAGGATGAATTTCCATCCCCGGCTCACACTTGGCTTCTCTCGAAGACTGCAGGCCACTGAGAGGGCAAGTTTCCTATGCAGGGTCGAGGAGATCTTGTTACTTCCATCTACTTGTGTTTCCTGATACTATTCTTAGTTTTCTCATGTTTCACTCTGCAGGGCAGAAAGAACAGGGACTAAAGAGAAGAGTTCAAAGCTGACATTGTAACTGCAAGCTGGGTGACCACAAGGCCATAGTGCCCCTACTTGTAAAGTAAATAAGTAGACCCAGGCCATGTCAGTGGCCACAACTGTTTTGCCTTTCTCATCTCTCCAAACGCACTATCCCACGAGACTCCATTCTCTTTTTATGTTTTTGGGTTGTTCATTTTGGTCATTTTTGGGGGGGGGGGAGGGAGGAGGGTGGGCCACACCCCGCAACGCTTAGGGCTTACTCCTGGCAGGGACTGGGGGACCATTGATGGTGATTGAACCCGGGTCAACCAAGAGACCTCATTCTGATGAACTCAGGTTAGGAAGTAAAAGCCTTCCAGACTCAAAGCTAAAAATAACCTGCCACCATGGATATTTGATCAAATCTAGAGAACAAAGTGAAAAAAATCATGAAAACTTACCATCAGTGTCTGTTCTCTGAGAATTTCCATATTGTTTGGTGGGAAGCTGTTTCCGTCAGGGATGGGTCAGCTAAATTCAGAATGGAAATCCCTTGGCGTTTCAATAGAATGGTTATATATTACTAAAAACTATGAGGAATAAGATTTCATCCTGTTTCACTTCTATTCAAGTGATATGGTGCCTTTAAGATGTACCAATCTAGATCATATTTCCCAGCACATTGAAGAAACGTTATGCCTTAGAGTAGCAATATTTACGTCCTTAACAGGGCCCAGAGAAATTGTGCAGTGCCTTAAAGCACCTACCTAGCAACTGAGTGATCACAAGTTCAAATCCCCAATGGCCCACATGCACTGAGCACAACTCAGGCACTTCTGCTCTTTAAACCTGGCATCTGCTCCCTGAGATCCCTGGCACAACAAGCAACTTCCAGCCACAAGGCAGCCCAGGTGTCTTCTAACACCAGAACAAATAGAGGTTCAGCCTCCAGTTATCCCGGCAAACAAGAAATATGAACCCCATGGCCAGGAGATGTAATCTGTTGGGATTTTTTTTAAAACAATTTTTAATTTTTGTTATTGCTTTTGGCCACACCTGGTGATGCTCAGGGTTTACTCCTGGTTCTGCACTCAGGTATCACTCGTGCTAGTGCTCGGAGGACCAAATGGGAAGCCGGGGATCGAACATGGACCAGCTGCATGCAAAGCAAGTGCCCTACCCACTGATTTCCTCTCCCGCTTCTTTTAGGATTTTATTTTTTCCATACTAGGGAACATGCAGAGCATGAACTCTCGCCCTTTGAAGCACCTCTCTTGGTCTCTTGGTGGGCACCTGAGTGAATGACACTCAGCAAGCACCTCATAACCATCTCTAAATATGCCAACAACCATGAAGAGAAGGGGAAGAGACAAGGAAGTAAAAGTGCGTTGAAAAATAACTTGGGGGTTGAAAAATAATTTGGGGTGTGGGGATCTTGTCTTGGATGCTGCTAAGTTGGCATCTCATATGGTCCCTGAGCACCGCCAGAAGTGATCCCTGGCACAGAGTCAGTAGTTAGTCCTGTGTACAGCTGGAAGTGGCCCAAAGACAGACAAAAATATTATGTGTTTGGGAGGATTTGGCGCTACATCCAGCAGTGCCTATAGGCAGCCCTTAGCTCTGTGCTAAGGGGGTTGCTCCTGGCAGTACTTAGGGAATTGACAAACTGGGGCTGGTCACATGCAAGTTAAAAGCTTTAACTTGTTTATTATCTCTCCAGCTTCTAATTTTTTTTTAAATTAAAAAACATATTTAGGAAGGGGCTGAAGCAATAGTACAGCGGATAAGATGCTTTCTTTGCACAAGGCAAACCCTGGATTTGATCCCCAGCACCCTGTATGGTCTCTCAAGTCCCTCTAGGAGTGACCCCTGAGTGCAGAGCCAGGAGTAATCCCTGACGACTGTTGGCTTTGGTCCCTAGAAAGACACTCACAAATTTTTTTTAATGAATAAATACCGTGCTTTCCATGATGGAGTTAGTGAGTCAGAGTTTACCAAGTGGGTACACCAAATATATACAGGCTAAGAATTTGAATATATATTGAATACATAAGATCGCTCTTTCCTCTTGTCAAAAATGACAAATCGATTTAGGTCAAAGTACATCTTAGAAAAGAAACACTGCATGTTGGTTTAAAAAAACTTAGAAAAAAACAGCTCAATAGAAATGCAAACTAGGATGGTGTGTTCTGAGATGCTGCTTTTTTCCCACAATCGTGAATTAGGCAATACTAGAACTTCCTTATTTTAACTTTAAATTTTAAAGCAACTTCTCTATAACAAGAATAAAGATTTGTTATGTTTCACCAAGAAGGGCATTCACTTCATTGTTTGATATACGTCATGGTATTTTGTGTAAAACTGGTGGTCTAACTAGTCTATTGAAATGATGGTATCATGTCAATTCTATTTAGTAGGACCATTTGTTCCCTATAATGTCAAATTCCCATGCATAAGACGTGTTAAGCTTTGGAAAATGGGAGAGAAATGACAGTAGTCATTGTTTCAGAAACTAAGAAGAGATATTTGAATTTTAATGTAAAATCATCTTAGGTATTTTAATATCATTGACTTTTGAGTAAATCAAATTGTTGTTTAGATTTGACTACCTTATTTGAGTAGGCAGGGGAAATTCCATAAAGCCCTTTGCTCCATGATTAAAAAAATTGATGGTAAAACATTTTCTTTTTCCCTGTTGCAGTAACGCTAAGTCAATCATTTGCACAAACTCAATGATTTATTGAATACCTATTTGCAAATAGCACAGCGGTAGGGCATTTGCCTTGCACGCAGCCAACATGGCTGACCCGAGTTCGATTCCTCCGCCCCTCTCAG
>JAOXYA010000005.1:19968357-19978955 GCA_028565675.1 Sorex palustris | reverse complement strand
ATCTTGAATTCCCGAGAAACCTCAATGAGTTTGGTTACCGTGTGGATATGGTCGATGGTGCTGAATCCTTTGCGGAATCAGGATCATAGTAAGGAGAATTCACTGCTTCTTTGTAGCAGTGAATGAGCCTGAAGGTGACCAGTGAGAGAAGTGAAGTAATGAAGAGAAGGAAGAAATGAAAGCTAAATTCGACTGATAACAGAAACCTCAGAGTGGCAGGACCCACAAACCCCCAAGTTCACAGGGAACAGAACTATTACCGTAGATGCCAGGCACTTGTGAAGTCTAGGCAGAATATCCCCCGTAATGGTGCTTTGGATGTTCTTAATTGTTCTCTCCAGCTCTTCCTTATTCCGCGGAAGGGTTGTGATGGACGTCGGGACAGCCTCGGCTTCCTCAGCTACTGCTCCTTCCCCAACAGCGGGCTCAGGGTTCTCCAGGTCTGTATTATTATCTGACAAGCCCTTACATCCATTTTCCTTCTCTTCCTCAGTCATTTGTTCTAACTCCATGACTTCTTGCTCTTCTAACTCAATCGCTTCTATTGTGTCTACGTTTAGAAAACAACAAAGTCACCTTAAATCAAATAAGGATTAGGTTAAATCAATTAGGTTAAGGAATCTATTAGGTTAAGGAGTCTATTCCAAAAACAACTCATAAAAACATCTAATCACCAACTAGGGAGAATCAATGTAAAAGCTGAGGAAAGAGCAGTACAAAGGAGGGCGTGTGTGTGTGTGTGTGTGTGTGTGTGTGTGTGTGTGTGTGTTGTACAGTTTAGCATCAAATGAGTACCTAATGCCAGAGACAAATAACCCAAAAAATTATAAAACCTGGAGTATAAGTGTGGGGTACTTTGGGAACACACTGGTTGACTGGCACAGGTCAGTCTCACTCAAAAGCTCTCAAAGGATGGTGGAAGAAGGTATCTCAAAGAGAATCTGTATTCATGAGTCCACAAATCAGTAGCAGCCAACCGTTCTGTAGAGCTGACCCTTATGGGCTGGAATGATAGTACGATGGGCATGGCACTTGCCTTCTACACTGCCAACCAGGGTTTTGATCTCTGTCATCCCATATGGTCCGCTGAGCACCACCCAGGAGTGATCCCTGAACATAGTCCTGTGCACTGCCAAATGTGCCCGCCCCCCACCCCAGCCCCAACTCCCCAAAAAACTCAAAAAAAAAATGAAATGTCCCATATGAATGGGTTTAGCTGACTGAAGAACATTGGGCAATCCTGGATGTGGGCTCACCAACTTCAGCCCAATGGGTTTTGAATTCTGTACCACCCAATAGAGTTGCTTCATACCTTGCAAGGCTACGGTGAGACCTAAGTAAAGTCTTTGATGTACCTAAATTACGTATCTGACACACTTCCCAAACCATAATTTTGGGGGAGGGTCACACCCAGCTGTGCGTAGGGCTTATTCCTGGCTCTGCACTCAGGGATCACTCCTGATAGGTTAGGGGAAGGGGAGACCATATGGGAGGTCAGGGATTGAACCTGGTTCAGCAGGTAAGAGGCAAACAACCTACTGGCTATACTATCCCTTGGCCCTCTAATTATTCATATAATTTTATATTTATATTGATGTAATTGGGCTGGAGTGATAGCACAGTGGGTAGGGCGCTTGCCTTGCATGCGGCCAAGCCTGCCAACCCGGGTTCAATTCCTCTGCCCTTCTCAAGAGAGAAGGCAAGCTACTGAGAGTATCTCGCCCACACAGCAAAGCCTGGTAAGCTACCTGTGACGTATTCGATGTGCCAAACACAGTAACAACAAGTCTCACAATGGAGGCGATTCTGGGCCCACTCGAGCAAATCGATGAACAACGGGAGAACAGTGACAGTAATATCGAGTTTTGGGGCCACACCCCAGGTGATACTCAGGGCTTACTCCTGTCTTTAACCACTCATGAAGGTGCTGGGGGACCTTCTGAGGTGCTGGTGATTGAACCTGGCAAGTGCCCACCTGCTGTACTATCCCCATTCCAATTATTTTCTTAAAGTTTTTTTGTTGCTAAATGTGTAACCCACGCAAATAAAAGTGACAAAATTGGATCACTATGTAAATAATCTATAGTTCATATTTTTCATCTGTACATGTCAGACTAGCCTATTTTATTGTTAAATAAGATTTTAAAGAATATGCTACTATTCATTAGAACTTTCAGTTTATTCACTGGTTGTTCTTTCAACTGCAGAAATGAGAAATAAATCTTTACATATATAATTCATGATTGTCAGTTATAAAAAAACCCGATGGAAATCTAGTTTAAGAAGGTTCCAAAAACTTACTTTCACCATTCTGAATTTTTCTCATTTGTTCTTCAAGGCTTTTGTGGTCAAAGTGGAATGCATCTAACACTATTACTAGCAAACTGTTAAAAAGAAAAAGATACAAAGTAATGTTTGTTTGATATATAATATCAATTGACTAAAAATGAGGAAATTTAAAGACTTACCTATATTAAAATCATAACACATAGAGTACCTTTACTAGGTAGTCAATTCTTAGAAAAAGCTGAGTTCTATGATCAGGTTCCCCTCAATTTTTTGAAGTTCGAAGGAAACTGCACTGAATATGTAGACTAATTTAACAAGATGTCTTTGCAGTGATAAATTCATTCAAGAATGTGGTCTTTATAATAAAAACTCTCTTGTCCTTCACTATTTTTACGAGATCTAGGCACTTTTTTTTAGCTATGGTTTAAAGTATTTTTAATTTTAATAAGCATCAACAAAACCCTACAAATATAAAGTAAAAGTTGAGAACATAGGAAAGGTACTTTAAAAAACATTTCAAGATTTACATTAAAAACACAAAACAGTGACTTTGACCATACCTCACACCTAACTTTTGATTGATCTGTCCCGTTTGCAAGACATGAATGAAGTGTTTCAAGTAATAGATATATGCTGACCAGGAGAGATGCTTGCAAATTGCTCCAATGGCTTCAGTGGCAGCAATGGTTATATTTTCATGCTGTGTAACAATAAAAAAGCAAAAGCATCAACACAAAACATGCATTTGCTAATAAAATGCATAGTGAACTTGGTAAATCAAGTAGCCTAGACAGTAGAAGATCAGCAATTATGGCAAGGGAGATCCAAACTATAGTTTCCTCCATGTTCTAGGAATTAGAGGAATAACAGCATCCTTTGAGGGCTACTAATACATTCAACGTTCTCTGAACTTTAAGAAGGAATTCTGCTCCACTCAGACTTCCCTGATGAGTTCAAGCCTACACACTCTGAATGAAGTTGATTCAATGTATACAATGCCGCAAATGCTGAGTTCGTTTAAGCATTCAAAAGTATACTGTCTTAGAGATGCTCTGTCCTTTGTGATGGAGAAAAGGAACTGGAGTCACTTTAGAGCTTCAATGAGCAAAGCAGACAAACACATATGAGGCAGTTTTCAGACTCTGGACATCAAATAGTGCATGCCTATGACTTCTGAAAGGGAACAAATGAAGTCAGCTGCTAATGATTCTAATTCACATGTGGAGAAAATTGTCAGGTCAGACACAGCACAGGAGAGGAAAGTCAATGGGAAGCTTTGAATCTTTGAGTCTTTGCAATCTCCTTGAATTAAGGAGATAGACTTGAGGCTGTGGGAGCTTAAGGCCACACAAAAGAGTGTACAGGGACCACAGTGATATTGAAAGATGCACAAATAGAGACTCAGATAAGTCCACACTGGCATAGGAGAGTAAGGGCTAAGGGACAAAGGGTAAGAACCTCTGAACAGCTGTCAGAGATCACACTGGGACAAGAACAACTCATGTTCTAAAATAAGTGAAAAATCATTGAATACACCCAGCCCGTAGTGTCTCAGTAATAAGAGTCAAATTTGTCCTAAACATGAATACATACAGAAAGACAAAGTTTGAGGTGTCAGGTATCTATCAGTTACTCAGAATAGAAAGTGGAAAAATGTTTCTAATGAGAAAAAGCAACAGGAAGTGTGTGGCATTCACACATAGCTCTTATGGGTACCCTCTATAGATTAGCCAAGGTTTGTTCAGCTTGCTAAAGGATTGCATACACTCACAGTACAGCAAATTAATGTTTCAATGATTTACTTGTTAATAATGTACACACTTAAGCAGTATAGATATAATATTTTCTAACATAAAGCCAATATTCCCTTTCCTAGGGTAAAACACACATTTTCATACTCATAAAGGGCTGCTCAGATTTCCCCTTTAAATCTCTTCATTTGTGCCTGATTACTGATTTACAATTTGGTACAATTCTAGGAAATTAGCTGTATTCATCTATATATGTGTAGATGTCACCACTTCCATTAAAAAAAAATCTGTCCCATATGTGAGATAAAAAAGAAATGCAGCCAGGGAACAAAGAATGGTCAAAGTCACAAGAACTGAAATTTTGTCTACAGAACTTAGCTCTTATGAGCCAGGGGAGTGGATGGTTGTTCGAGGGGTACTTGGGGCACTAGTGGAGGGGTTGGTATTGGAATGATGTATGCATGAAAAGTATAATTAACAGTACTGTAAATTCCAGTATTCAATAACAATGGTTAAAAAAATAAAAATTTAAAAGGTCAAAAAAAAAATAGCAAGAGGAAGGCTTTCAAGGAAAGAAATGTTTTAAAAAGATTACATTATGGGATTGAAGAGATGGACAGCAGGTAGGGTGCCTGCCACGCATACGGCTGACCTGGGCTCAATTCCCAGGCACCACCTTTGGTCTCTGGAGACCCACTAGAAGTTATCCCTGAGCACAGAGCCAGGAGAAAAACCTGAGCACTGTGCGGGCATGGTGTAGGCACAGCTACTCCGCCCCCCCTACCCCGCCCCAGCCACCAAAAGAAACGTTATGAGGAACAAAGAATGACTTCTTGTAAGAAACAAGATAAACCAAAAGAAAACAAAGCAGTATTTTTAACATACTGAATGGAGGGGTTATTAAACCTCTCAACCTAGATTCCCAGGGGCTGGAGTGATAGTACAGTGGGTAGGGTGTTTACCTTGCACATGGCCGACCTGGGTTCGATTCCCAGCATCCCATATGGTTCCCTGAGCACCACCAGGAGTAATTCCCGAGTGCTGAGTCAGGAGTAACCCCTGTTCATCGCCAGGTGTGACCCCCAAAAGCAAAAGAAAAAAAAATCTAGATTCCTAGCCCAGAAACATTGTCTTTCAAAATCAAAGTTGAGGAAAAAAACAGACAAAACCAAAAAGAGTTAGACAGGTAAGGTAAGGTACTTGCACTGCATGTGACCAAGTTGGGTTCTATCCCTGGCACCTGTGTTGGTCCCCCAAAGCCCTGTCAGAAAGGATTTCTGAGCCCAAAATCAGAAATTAGCCCTGAGCACAGCTGAGTATGGTTCCAAAACAAAATATAAAAACAAAAACCAATAAAGCCCTAGAAGAACCAATCACAGACCTTTACTACAAAAAATTTCAAGGAAGTCTTCATGTCAGCAGTAAAAAGATACTGGGTCAATAACGTGAAGGGAAGAGATACAGCATAGCAAACAAGCAAACTTGTCTTGCACGCAGTTAGCCTGAATTCAGTTCCCAGCACCCATATGGGCCCCCAAGTACCAGCAGGAGTGATCCCAGAGCACAGAGGCAGGAGTGAGCCCTGGGCACCACTGTGTGCCCCCGAAACAAAATAAATAAAGTAGAACCACATAAGAGAATGAAGATCACTGGAAATTATAAACATAAAAGCAAATGCAAAAGGTCTTTTCCTTATTAAGATTAAAAAAAAATACTTGCTAAGGCAAAAATAATTCTTACTGTGTACCATCTTTCATTAATCTATTTAAAGCAATACTTATCTAGTCTACCCCATACACCAAACACCGTTCTATTATAATGGTGAAGAACATCCTGAATTCAAAACCTTGTTCTTATTCTGGTATCTCTGAAAGTTTCAGAACCTCGCTTATTCTCAGTTATACTCTCTTCTGCATTAGTGATAACAGATGTGGTAATATCCACAGGGCTAAACTGTGATGAGAATGAAGATTACATGTTAAAGAACAAAGAACAGTGATAGGCTCCGAATAGTGCTAAAGGTATGGTAGCTATTGTTTTCTTTTTGTTCTGGAGCCATACCCAGCGATGCTCTTGTCTCTGCTCTCAGGAACCACTCCTGGCATGACTCCGGGGACTATATGAAATGCTGGAGACTGAACCTGGGTTGGTGGCCTGCAAGACAAGAGTCTTACCTGCTGTGCTATCACGTCATCACCATGGATACCGCCAACTCATCCACATTCTTGGAAAGTGTGCTGTGGCATGGGCCGGGGTTTAATAGTGGCTAAATTTAATACCTACCTTGAGCAATTTCTCGTCAAAAATCGGAGTCATGGCATAGGGCATGATGTAATTCTGCAGAGCTTTAGAAGACAGCACGGTTTTGCCTTCCATGAGTTGTTTTGCCAGTTTCTTCAAGGCTCTTGCTCGCCTGTGGATCTAGGACGTAGGAAAGAAGTGAATGCACTGCAGGACTGTTTTCTTTCTTTTTGCTTGTTTTATTTTATTTTATTTTATTTTTTTTCTTCTGGAGCCACACCTGGTGATGCTCAGGGATCACTCCTGGTGTGGCTCAGGGAGGTAGGTTCGGGAAGCTAGGGATCACCCTCAAATAGCTCTAATTCAGTACCATGTTTGGGTGATCATGAAGGATTAAAGGAATGAAATACAACCCACATGCTACAGCTTAGCACATCCACGTACTGCACTGCTTCTGGATAAAAAAAAAAAATCCACAGAGTTTGTTTGAAAAAAGGACCCAAAGGATTTATACGTCTTAGGCAAATGTGACACTGTGGTTTGAGGCTGATAACATGCATTCCATCCTTTTGTACTTTATCGCTAGCTCTGATATTAGGATTTGAGACTTGAATTTCTACTGGATTGATTATATGACCTTCTGTAAGGATAGTTTAAGGCTGCTACCCTGATACCACCAGGGAGATCGTAACCTAGGAAATGAGTATCTATTCACATTTGACTACTGACCATGAAGATCAAGGCATAAAACTTGACTTATTTTATAAAATTATTTTATCATTATTTTATAATTTCTAAAAATTAATGATTTTGGAAAATAGCATCTTCTTCTTTTTTTTTTTTTGCTTTTTGGGGTCACACCCGGCGATGCAAAGAGTTACTCCTAGCTTTGCACTCAGGAATTACTGCTGGTGGTGCTCGTAGGACCATATGGGATGCTGGGAATTGAACCCGGGCCGGCCATGTGCAAGGCAAATGCCCTACCTGCTGTGCTATCACTCCAGCCCCTATGTTCTTCTTCTTCTTCTTCTTTTTTTTTTTTTAAATGAAGCAGCACTGTTTCAAACGCTTAGCTTACAGGGAGAAAAGAGGACAATTTTATACCTGAATGTGTTTCATATTTTCAAAGAAGTCCATTTCTGGATCATGGCAGTCAGTCAGCTGTACCAACTCTTTAAATTCTGGTTGATTTGGGAAGGTTTGAATTAAACAAGACAACAGTGTGGTGTAATCATGTTGAACACTCTGCAAATACCAAGTTCAGGGGGAGGAAAAATCATCGTTTTAAAAAGAATTTGCTATCTAGAGAACATAAAGAATCACTATAAATATGCACATTAAGAAAAAAAATTATTTTTTTTTCAGCAAAACATTTGTACTGTAAGAATGAATAAACTAGTTTGGAAGAATGCTAAAGCTGCTGCCCCATCCCAGACAGACCATCTCCAGGCTGAGCACTCGCCATCTCAGGATCCGGACCGGCAGATTGTCCTTCCTGCCAGAAGACCCACAGACCACGCCCACACCCGGCATCCTCTGGCATAGAAATGGCCCAGCTCCACATCTGAACAGCATCCAGCTGCCGAGTGACCACTTCGTTCCAATTTCAGCGCTCTTGGAGCACACGGCTGCACACGCGGCCCGGTGACATCTCCACATTTTATAGCACTGACAGCCCCGTAGGAGCACAGCAAATCTGATGGGCAGGTTGTGTCGAAGGCCACCAAACTCAGTGAGCGAAAACAACAACACAGAAGGCTCAGCTAGCACCAACCAGCCCAGTAAATGTTCAGAAAATGATTGTAGTAGCACCACTGTGAGATACAACAATGATCACAAATTCTCTCTTATTGATCTCTTTTTGATTATTCCACTTGCTGTTTCGTTGTAATAAGCAATAGGAAGTGAATTTATTTGTGCCTGCTGAGGAGGGCAGGCTTGGGTGGTGGGTGGGAAATTGGGGACACTAGAGGAGGGAAGGTCACACTGGTGGTGAGATTGGTGTTGAGACATTGAATGCCTGAAAAAAACTGTATTATGAACCACCTTACAAATTATGGTGTTTAAATAAAAGAGAGAAAGAGAAGGAACTATATGCAACGAGAAGCAAGAGCCCTCCTTTTCGTTCTCAATCTTCTCTTAAAAGTGAACGGCAAATATTCAGGAAGTAGCAATACAACCACAGATTTTAATTAACTGTACGAAGGCTGCTTTTCTACATAGCAATGGTAGTAAGGAACGTAAACTACAGCAGTCCCCAAACCAAAGGAAGACAGAAAATACAGGAGAGAAAACCCAGTACCTCCGTCTGACTCTTGAGTCCTTTCCTCAGTCTCTCCAGGAGTGAACGGTGAATGATTTCTCTGTACTCCTTCTCTGTGGCGTTCAAGGCAGCCAGTTTCCGGATGATGCTCATCAAACACATGCTGGCGTTATCACTTAATGACATGTCCCCTAGCTGGAAGCAGGAGAAAAAGTCCAAATGACTCTGTGTTGTGACAATATTAGAAAGTGACATTTCCCAGCACAACTGCTGAGAGAGTCGTGCTGCAGCTCTGTGTGAAAATCCTCCCAAAGAAATGCTCCACAGGCCTTCACACCTGAGGAAGAATTGACTCGAATTGTGAAGAACAATCGGCCGAAAATTCATGCTCACGGAGAAGTACCATTTTACTTCAGGTAAGAGCTCAGCGTGAACATTTTGACTCGCTCTATTTCAATTTCAAAGCACACAGCAGAAGGGGGCACCCTGAAGCCAATTTTTAGTACTTAAAATACTACATCGCGGGGCTGGAGAGACAGCACAGCACATAGGGAGTTTGCTTTGCACGCGGCTGACCCGGGTTCAATTCCCAGCACCCCATATGGTCCCATGAGCACCGCCAGGAATAATTCCTGAGTGCAGAGCCAGGAGGAACCCCTGTGCGTCGCCAGGTGTGATCCAAAAAGCAAATAAAATAAAATAAAATAAAATAAAATAAAATAAAATACTACATCACTGAAAATGACTGCACTGGCTGCTAGGATGCTGGTCAGCTGCTCTGCAGGTCCTGGGGAAACATGGAGGTGGTGAGTGGACAGGGGATTCCCACGTCAATTGTCTAAGCAGTGAGTGGGACTCCTTGTGAAGTTAAAATGTGAGGATTTTCTGTTCTTATATTTTTTTGGGGGGGTCATACCCCAGTGATGCTCTGAGGCTACTTCCTGGACCCCAAAACGTGAAGTTCTGAAATTTGGCATGAGATATGAAGAATAAACTCCCCGCCGCCTGCCGACGAAACAGGGAGGTTATTTCTTCTAACATGACATAAATCTAAATACCGGATGAGTAAAATGTCACATGCATGATGCTATACATGCTCAACTTCAACTGTGATTTTTTGTTTCCCATTTTTAAGTTTTAATTCAGTTCAGCAACAAGTTGCTTAATTTAGTCCCAGGCTCTTTTATTTTTCCTGTATAGAGGGCTTTTAAATAACTTAAAAGATGGAAAATATAACTGATATAATAAAACTCACCCGCATACGGTGTACCTGTCAGTGGTTTTTATTATGCTCACAAGGTTGGACGACCACCACCACTCTCAGACTTCAACATGTTTCCATCACCACCGAAAGAAACCCTATATTCCTCAGAAGTCTCATCTTCCCTCCTTATAGCCCAGGGACTCCTTCATTTCTGTTCTGCCTCTGGCTTTGCTCTTGTCTACTATATAAGCTTTTAACTTTTCTTTCTGGACAGGGACGGCAGCAGGGGCCTCCCCAGCAGTGCTCAGGAGTCCAGGACCTCACACCTCTCAGCCTTTCTCAGCCAATCAGGCTGGCCATTCAATGTGAGGACATGAGAATGTGATGCTGATTAAGCCCTGCATGCTGGAGTTTACCTGGGCTGCACTAGCACTGCTCAGCGGGCCTCCACGGTTGCCCCCAAAGCTCCTCAGGGGACCCGATGGAGCTGGGAAGCTCATAGGGGTCGTCGGCTACATGCAAGGAGGTCTTTAAGCCCTGCACTATCTCTCCAGCCACTTAAGACTTTTTAAAGTGCTAACACATATACTATTTTATTCGAAATATTCGTCTTTCAAATCCCAGAGTATCAGTTTTCTGCTAAACTTTCAAATCCTGAGTACAAGTTTTTTGCCAAATAAAATATTCTATGACAAAAAAGGATTTTTTTTTATTTAAGCAAACCATTTTTTATTTATTTTTTTGGTTAAATTTGTTTATTGAATCAAAAAAGGTAAAGGTAAAGGTAAAGGCCCTCCCGTTGCTCATCGATTTGCTCGAGCGGGCCCAGTAACGTCTCCATTGGAGACTT
>JAOXYA010000005.1:19950901-19965434 GCA_028565675.1 Sorex palustris | reverse complement strand
GGGGGATACCGGGACCCGTGGTGGTGGAAAATGGGCACTGGTGGAGAGATGGGTACTTGATCATTGTGTAATTGAAACCCAAGTACAAAAAATTGTAAGTCTACAACTGTACCTCAAGGTGTTTCACTAATAAAAATTAAAAAAAAAAAGTAATCCCCAAAGTTGATTCTTTCGTTTAATACTCACCAGGACACTTTTCTATTTTTTTTTGGGGGGGGGGGGGAGGCACGGTCTAGGCCATATTCAGTAATCCTCAGAGCTTACTCCTGGCTCTGCACTCAGGAATTACTCCCAGTAGTGCTCAGGGAACCATATGGGATGCCGAATCAAAATCAGGTCAGCTGTGTGCAAGGTAAAAAACCCTACCCACTGTACTATCACTCTGGCCCTCTATGATTTCTTCATATGATTTGTTTTTTCTTTTGGTTTTGGAGCGACACCCAGCAGCGCTCAGGGGTCACTCCTGGTGGGACCCGGGGGACCATATGGGATGTCAGGGATTGAACCCTAGTCAGCTACATGCAAGGCAAGTGCTGTACCCACTGTACTCTCTGGTCTTCACTATGATTTTCATAGCTACCTTGATAGTCTTTCTAGTGACTGTGATTCAGGAGACCAGAAACATTAATACCAAGACACCTTTAAAGAAGTGGATTCTAAGTTGCCGGGTCACTCCACTGCTGTGATCACATAAGCCAGGGCATTCCTCCAAGAAAATCCAGTCTCACCTCATGTGTGGGGCCCCGTGTGATGTACCCTCGCCCACCTCGCGTGCTCACACTCCACTTTCACTTTTGGATGCTCCTGCCTTCCTTCTCCCCCTGGAACACAAGGGACTTCCTCTCATCCCAGCTCCTTTGCTGGGACTCTTCCCTCTGCCCAGAAAGTTCTTCGCTTGCCTTCTCCGCAAGGCGAGAGCCCTCAACGGGGTCAAGAGGGCAGGGGACTCTTTCCCGGGCACAGCACAGTCTCCTCAGTGACTCTGTTTGCTTTCCTCTGTATCACCTCTAAAAGGCCTTCCCAGGACAGAGCAACAGTACAGGGGTTGGGCGTTTGCCTTGCACGCTGCTGACCCGGGTTCAAGCTCTGGCATCCCAGATGCTCCCTGGAGCACCGCACAGAGGAATTCCTGAGTGCAGAGCCAGGAGTAACCCCTGAGCACTGCTGGGTGTGACCCAAAAAGCTAAAACATCTTTTTAAAAAAGTAATAAATACGAAGTTGCACATAAGCAAAATAATAATAATAAATAAATAAATAAATAAAATGACCTCCCGGCCGTTCCTAACCAAGAATGCCATCTCCCGCAAACAAGGGACTTTTTCTTATTCACTGCTACACCCCAATTTTCAGAACAGTCCCTGGTACCCTAAGCATCTGTCAATGAAGGGATAAACTTGTCTTCTGAAGAACTCTCCTGTCTATTGTAGCTAGTTGTCCTCACAGTAAACCTGAGAAAGAAGTGGACTGTCACTGAGAAGATTCAGACAAAGGTGCCCCCCCCCCCAACACACAGACCCCATGTATGTATGCGTATGTGTGTATGTTTTGTGTGTAAGTGTGTGTGTGTGTGTGTGTGTGTGTGTGTGTATTTGGCGGGGGTGGGGGGTTGAGTTGGGGAGAGCAGAGAGCTGTTTTCTCAGAGAAACAAACTGAAGCAGCAGCAGTGCTCCATGTCAACATGCCTGCCTGCATTTATTCTCATTCAGCTGCACCCCACCTCAAGGGTTCCCATGACATTATGAGGAGAAGTGTTCGGTAGGAAATGGGAAACACAGCCACAGCTCTAACTAACCCATGGGGGGGGGGAAGGGGGGAATAAAGTATCAACTCAAAACAGGAAGAATGAGGCAGTTGCTTCCCATTCCAAATTTCAAGAAGCGCACCCACTCAACTATTTGAAAAAGGGTACACATAAAATTCTCTCACATGTTTAGACCAACTTTGTTTCAGCTTCTGTAGGGCATATACTATTTTTTAATGAAATCAAGTGATCCACGGCCCTTTTTAGTAATTCAAACAATGCAAAGACATTTAATCTAAAACCAAATACTCAACGCAGAGACATTTAATCTAAAACCAAATACTCAATCCCTTCCCATCTCCTGATGTGCAGTATTATGTACTTTGGAAGAAATATAAATTCTCCCCAAACTGAACTATCAGTGTAGTCCATCTGCAAACAAAATCCTGGCAAGGCTTTTTTAAGGTAGACATGACAAGCTTTTTAAAAATATTTATAAAAGGACCAGGAAAAGCAGAAACCATTTTTTAAAAATGAAGAAGACAAGTGGGAGGCCTTTATTTTTTTCAAGATTTTTGGACTTCCTTAGTGGCTATACAATTCGAGCAGTAAGGGACTGTAATAACAGAGCAGCACAGACAACGGAACAATGGACAATGAAACAGAGAACCCAGAGCAGACAGTACACAAATACCCAGCTGATTTTGACAAGGGTGATCTGACTTTGGCAAGGGTGATGAATCAGTTCAAAGAGGCAAAAAACACAAACACCTGACCTGAACTTGGCACCTTATATCAATATCCAAAGTGACTTAGAGTGGATCAGGGAACCAGGGGTTTCGTTCAGCTCCTAGAACAAGCAGGCATGAGGCCCCGAGTCTGCCCCCAAGCTGGTCCACATACTGAGAGAGATCACAACCACTACTGAACACCTATCAACAGAAGGTGTACTCCCCAGCCCGACCCAGCCAAGTGCGTAAGAGCACCATGGCCTAAAGTGTTTGACCCCCAGTGATCCCACAACTAAGTGTGTCACCAAAACCAAGCGGGGACCCTGTTTATCACAACAAGAGAAGTGGAAGGGGGGTGAGGAGAGGATCTCAAAGTGGACTTAGAGTGGACTTAAAACTATGAAACTTAAAAAAAAAATATTTGCGAATTCTTCAAAAACACTGTCCCTAAGAACAACATAAAGCTTGGTGCACAGACTCATCAAAATGCGAAAACTAAAAAAAAAAAAAAAAAAAAAAAGTGAAAACTATCCTCCATGGAACAGCATCAACAGCTAGTCCATCACTGGGATGACGTACCTGCCAATCGCATGCCTGGCAGAGGACATGTATTTGGGATAAATCGAGTCCTCTACGGGCTGGAGCGATAGCACAGCGGTAGGGCGTTTGCCTTGCACGCAGCCAATATGGCCGACCCGAGTTCGATTCCTCCGCCCCTCTCGGAGAGCCCAGTAAGCTGCCAAGAGTATCTCGCCCACACGGAAGAGCCTGGCAAGCTACCCATGACGTACTCAATATGCCAAAACACAGTAACAACAAGTCTCACAATGGAGATGTTACTGGGCCCGCTCGAGCAAATCTATGAACAACAAGAGGACCGAGTCCTCTATGGCAAATAACACTGGTTTGTGGGGAGGCAGCTCATGGCCACCGAAAGCACCCGTCACACACCCCCAGTTTGAATTCACGCTCTCAAAGCTCAGCCATAAAGAAACAACCACGGGCAGAGGGGGACAGTACAGGGCTTAAGGCACCTGCCTTGCATAAGGCCAACCTGGGCCCAACCCCCGACCCAAGGGCGACTGTTTTGACTTTGCAAACTATAACCAGACTAAGGGATGGTATGACGCTTCGCTTTTGTCATGGTAAAGAGAGGAGGTCCTGCCGGTGGATTCATAAAGATCCTGGCTTTATACAGCATCCTTGGCATGCTATTTTCAAACTGAGGTGGCTGGCAGCGATACCATGGGCACGGGTCCGAGCACTTACCCCGCCTCCTGCTTCGGGAAAGCCAGAGGATACTTCTCGGAGGCCATGGAGCTGGCAGAGGGAGGCGCGGCCTTGCTCAGCACCAGCTTGGTCAATAGCGCCAGAGCTTCATCGGTGGCAGTCGCGTCATCCGTCAAGAAGCAAGTCTCAAGGTACAGGAGGAGGCTGGGCAGGAAAAGCTAAACATAAGACAGGAAGTCACGATGATGGACCAATTTCAGAGTGCCTAACAAATTATTCAAACATTTCCACAAAGTAAAAAAAAAAAAAAAAACAGATTATAAAGCATCTGGAACTATAAACCGCTTGGACCAGCAGGACTGTAGCACTGTAGTCCCGCTGTTCATTGATTTGCTCGAGCAGGCACCAGTAATGTCTCCATTGTGAGACTTGTTACTGTTTTTGGCATATCAAATACGTCATGGGGAGCTTGCCAGGCTTTGCCGTGCGAGTGAGATACTCTCGGTAGCTTGCCGGGCTCTCCGAGAGGGGTGGAGGAATCGAACCCGGTTATCCCAGGTCGGCTGCGTGCAAGGCAAACTCCCTAACCGTTGTGCTATCACTCCAGCCCAGACCAGCAGGACAATAAAGAATAAACAACAAAGCCAGACAAAGGAGCAAGGCCTTCAATATGGAGAGAAGGTGACAGCACTGGAACTCTAGACCCGGCGTACCAGCAGGTCAAGGAGACAGACAGGGCTGAGATCAGCCTGGTTCTATCCCGGTACACGACCTCCTGGGCGTGGCCAGGAGTGGCCCTGCCCACGGCACTCTCATTTTTGACAGAATAAAGGACACACACACACAAAGTCAAGTTTATCTTGCTCACCTGCTCAAACTGCTTCATAGGAAACATGACTTCGGAAAAGTCCAAAAGCAAACGTCTTTCAAGTCGGCTCTCAAAAGTCTGTAGACCAGAAGCAAGAGTGTGATTTTCAGTACACAGACTACTTTCCCCATTCCTGGAAATGCCTACACGGAGAAACATCTGTATCTACACACACATCCTGAAGCTTAGCAGGCCGCTGCCCAGCGAGCCGGAGCTAGTGGGACAGTTGACAGTTAGCAGGCTCTGGGAGGCCACAGGACAAGAAGCCAGCAGCTGAGCAGCCACTGTGCAGAGGGACACCCTCAGATGGGGGCCAGAGGCAATAACGGGAAGGTGGGCACATGGCCGGGATTCCCCAGACCTGGTCCTCTTCCAGGGAACGCAGACATCCCGAGCTCTGCCAAGCCTTTCCCCGTGATGGAGAGTGATGAGAGGGCAAGCAGCCACTGTCACCCCTTTCCTTATTCTTGACAACGCTGCACTTCCGGGGGAGCTGGGGAGAGCCCCATGGACTGCTCTGGTTTTCAATCCCTCTGCCACCCATCCCTTCCCCAGACCATTTAAACCACAGCCACCAGCAGGGAATCCTCCTGGTATTCATGTCTACTATTCTTGGGTGTAAGTCTCCCATTCTGTTACTTTATATTCCACAAATGAGTGCGATCTTTCTATGTCTGTCACCCTCTTTCTGACTCATCTCATTTAACATGATACTCTCCATGTTGGTCCACTTATATGCAAATTTCATGACTTCATCCTTTCTAACAGCTGTATAGTATTCCATGGTGCAGATGTACCAAAGTTTCTTTAACCAGTCATCTGTTCTCGGGCACTCGGGTTTTTTCCCAGATTCTGGCTATTGTAAACAGTCCAGGTCCTTTTTCAAGTAGAACAGAACCTTGAGGAACACGTCTCACCTCAGTGTCCAGGTACCCCCTGGGTGTTGAATGTTTCTCGGCATGTCTTGCCTTGCCTCTTGTTCTTAACCCCTTCTCTGATTAGTCAGCCCTGGAGTATACCTCCAGGGCGAGTCCTCTGGAAAAGTCTTCACTGCCCAAACCCTGGCAGCACGATAAGTAGCAGATGGGTCATTTCAGGAGACAATCACTACTTCCTTTAGGGTCTCGCTTTCCCTCCAGCCAAAACCCACTGGCCCCCACAAGGACCAGCCTAGGAGACTGGCTGGTGGGAAGCTCCACCCGCCAGCTGAATGTCTGCTGAACAGATTGGCTTTACCACATTCTGTTTTGCTTATTTTCCATTTCAGCAGGTGAATCATAGCTCTAAACAAGATTATACATTCCCTGGAGGCAATCTTCACGTAGCTCCCCCAGGCAGCCTTATCCAGCACTAACCTCCTGTGGAACCACCCACTTACAGTGTGTTTCCAGCAAATTACCTTTTCTATGGTTTCTTTGATGAGGGCCTCTGGCAAGGACACATGCTCGCCTAGGAGCAAAGCAGAAATCACATCCAAGAGGGTTTTGCAGCAAGATGTGGAGAGATGAGCAATTTGTAACGTTTGAGACAACACCTGTAAGATCAGAGGCAAAACAGAGCCAACTCAGTGACTGACTTTGGCAACCCGATGGGCTCGAAGCGTCGATGCTGCCAACTCACCGTGCACACACCCTCTGGGTTAGTTATCTTCGCTCCGTTCCCGTGCTTGATGAGGATCAGGTAGGTTTCCAACAGCCTTCTCATCTGCTCAGAACCATCCTCAGAGTTCTTTTGGGTTACTTTGGCGTGCAGGCTCAGGAGTGATTCCTGCAGAGGAGGGATTTCAGAGAGACCAACCATCAGCCTTGGCTCATCTGGTTCAAACGTTCATATTCTAGAGCTCTGGGAGAGGAAGATGGCACTGGCCGGCTGAGGACCGGAAAGTAACAGCTCATGGCACCGACTGCTCTGAGCTCTTCACCAGGGTCTGCTGGCAAACCTCACGGGAACCTGACATCACCCCGTTCTGCACGAAGGGAAGACCTAAGCATAGAAATTTAGGTTACTTCCACCGAGTCTGACTCGCCAGTAGTGACACAGCCAATGTTAGAACAGTCTGGCTGCCAGGCACTCTTCACCGCTCTCCATTACCAGACTGCAGGAGGACGAACTATGCTCGGTCCAATGACACAAGACTGTAATGCGGGGTCCAGAGGGATAGTACAGAGATAGGGTGCTTCCCTTGCGCACAGCTGATCTGAGTTCAATCCCTGGTATCCCATACGGTTCCCCCAAGTACTGCCAAGAGTTAATTCCTGAATGCAGAGCCAGGAGCAACCCCCGAGCGTTGCCAGGTGTGGCCCCAAAACTAAAACCAAAAAAGACTATGATACAACCTGAGAGAAAAAAAGTAGGTATTAAATCAAATAAAAACAGGTCAGACAATAATAGCTGATTACGCTGGATAAGAACTGAGTGTTAAAAGTAGGTAAAGGGATATTCTTTTTTAAAAAATGTTTTTTTTTTTTACTGAATCACCGTGAGATCATTACAAAGGTTTCATGTTTGAGTTTCAGTCCTACAATGATCGAACACCCATCCCTCCACCAGTGCATATTTTCCCACCACCAAGGCACCAATGTCCCCAGTATCCCCCCACCCAAACCCTCCCCCTGCCTCTATGGCAGACAATTGACCTTTCAGTATCAATATTGCAAAACATGATGCCCAAAAGGAGAGAGAGCGAGAGAGACAGAGACAAAGACACAGAGACAGAGACGCAGAGACAGAGACACAGAGAGAGAGAAGAAAGCACCTACCATAGAGG
The DNA here is from genome assembly GCA_028565675.1 of Sorex palustris. Taxonomy (NCBI): domain Eukaryota; kingdom Metazoa; phylum Chordata; class Mammalia; order Eulipotyphla; family Soricidae; genus Sorex; species Sorex palustris. The sequence continues at coordinate 19,958,096 of JAOXYA010000005.1, read as the reverse complement.
CAGGCAGGAGGTGGGGGTTGGGGGAGTGACGGGAGGGAACCTGGGAACACTGGTACTGGGAAATGTACACTGATAGAGGGATGAGTGTTGGAATATTATATGACTGAAATAAATCATGAACAGCTTTGTAAGGGTCTATCTCACAGTGATTCAATAGAAGTTAAAAAAAATTTTTAAGTAAAAATAAATAAATAAATAAATAAAACAGGGTCAAAGAAATAGTACAGTGGATAGGGTGTTTGCCTTGCATGCAGCTGACCAGGGTTCAACCCCCAGCACCTCATATGGACCCCTGAGCAACTCCAGGATTATCCCTGAGTGCAGTCAGGAGTCAGTCCTGAACTTACTACCGTTTTGCCCTGCCTCCACAGCCCCCACCCCTACCCATGAACACCCCAAAAACAGGAGATGCAGGGAAGGCAAATTCTAAGGTGGCAGTGAAAATACAGTTTTAAATAGTCTCTAGCAGTGACCTGCTCAGCTGAAAATGAGCATCAACTCTTAAATTCCTTACATCCACACCATTAAGAATCAGAACGTACCTGCAAACATTCAAAAGCTACACCAAAGTGTTCTTTGGAGACGTACAATGCAGCAGACTTGACCATGACTTTGAGTGTTTCTCCAACTAAAATCCAAGGCAGGGCAGTTTCTGTTTCAGTGACCGGTCCCAGTTTCTGGAAAAGTAGCTTCACCGCCTATGGGAATCCAAGAACCATTCAAGGGGACACTGCAACTTGTTAGGATTATTCCATTACTTCTCACTGTGATCATTCCCGACTCTGGTTAGCTGCCAGAAAATCTGATTCTGGACTAATCAAGATGATGTGGCAGTTCCGTTGGCTAACTCTGTGTCCCCCAGAAGAATTTTATCCTAGTGCAGCCACTCCGTAATTCCTCCTTAACTGCCCTCGTTCAGTAACCAATGAGTGGCACATATACTTCACAGTCAAGATGAAGACCGCAAAGAGGCCGGAAGTAGAGACAGAAGTCTCTGGAGCAAGGTCTGCTCCAGGGCTGATTGCCTTGTGCTCCCCATTTAGTGCTCCCTGCTAGCCCTGGCTATGTTGCCTCCTCACTATTGGCAGGAAGCAGAACTACTTTCTGCTCTGTTCGTTTCACATGGACTGAAAACGTCCCCCCCCCACCGCCCCCACTCACTTACCTTCCCTGTGCAGGAGTGAAACATGTTTCTGACTCCTTTGCACATCTCAAACAGCAACTGTCCAACCCCCTCTACCTTTTCGGGATGTTCCTCAAGATCAAGAAACATCAGATTGAAAAGCGCATCTCTATCCAGAACCTGAAACACAAAACACAAATAAGAAATCGCGCCGACAACATCCACCTCTCCAAATGCAGGAAAACAAAGAGCTTTCTGGGATTCCAATTTCAACGCAATTTGGACATCATCATAAAAGGAATAGATATGTGTAACGACTTCAAACTACTACAATACTATGCTATCATTTATAATGTCATACAAAAAAGTCATTCACTGGTAGAAAAGTATGAGTAACAAGAAAAACTACACAAAGCAACAATCTATCTTTTAAAGTTAATCAAATACATTTATCTGATGAATATGTCCTTCATACAAAGATTCTAGGTTTTTCTGTCAGGAGTGGTTTTTTTTTTGGTTTGTTTTATTCTGATTACACCTGGCTGTGACTCCTAGCACTGTGCTCAGGGATGACTCCTGGCACTGTGCTCAGATATCACTCCTGGCATGGCTCCAGGATCCATATGGGATGCCAAAGATCAAACCCTAATTGGCAACATGCTAGGCAAGTAACTAACCCACTACACTATTGCTCCAGGCCTCAAAGATTTTATTACAAAAATCCTCTAAATTTACTACAGAAACAAAAATAATATTATGCAGTAAGTTCCTTCTGAGAAAAAAATTATTAAAGACTAATTATTAATCTCATTGTTCATATTTAGTGACTTGCACATAAGGCCAGTTTTAAATTACAGAGATGACACCAAAAACGTGACAATGAAAGTGGCTCAAATTATTTCAGATTAGTGAGCAGAGGCTGGAGCGATAGCACAGCAGATAAGGTGTTTGCCTTGCATGCAGCCAACCCAGTTCAATCCCCAGCATTCCATATAGTCCCCTGAGCACCACCAGGAGTAATTCCTGAGTACAGAGCCAAGGGTAACCCCTGTGCATCACCAATTGTGACCCCCCCCCCAAAAAAAACAGACTAGTGAGCAAAGATCTCTTACAATGAAATAAAACAAGTTACATACTATATACACATGTATTTTTTTTAAAAAAACACTTCATAATTATGTCTTTATTAAAGAATCTCTGCTTCTGTTCATTAGATTAATAAGCAACAGACACATAGATCAAACTGACCTTTCTCATCAGAAAAGTAAAGCTTTCAGCGGCAAAATTTCTTATATGTAGCTTTTTATGAGCCAGGAGTGTGCTATACATGCTGTAAATGAGAAAACAAGACGTGCAATTAACCACAATTTTAAGATACACTCTGTGTCAACTACATGTGTCCAACATCATGCCAGGGATGCAAAAATTCCACCGCAGGTATAAAATGAGCAGTTTAAACGTTCACTTGGTTCCCCAGACACCCGCTTGCTGAACAGAAGACTGAAGGCCACATATATGAATTATCTTAGGATTGGGCTGCTGGTCTCACAGGAAAGTCTCCATGAGAAAACAAAACTCGGAGAGAGCCACCGAGTGACAGGAGAAGCTCAGGTGGGTACCGGAGTGCTTCTGCACTTCAGCACTGTAGCACTGTCTTCCCGTTGTTCATCTATTTGCTCAAGCGGGCACTAGTAACGTCTCCATTGTGAGACTTGTTGTTATTGTTTTTGGCATATCGAATAGGCCACAGGGAGCTTGCCAGGCTTTGCCGTGCAGGCGGGATACTCTCAGTAGCTTGCTGGGCTCTCCGAGAGGGACAGAGGAATTGAACCCGGAATCAAACCCGGGCCGGCCGCATGCAAGGTAAATGCCCTACCCACTGTGCTATCACTCCAGCTCAGGAATGCTTCTGATTAAGAGAAAACCAAGAGCAAAGATGAGGTGGGAAGAAGAGATCAAGCTCCAGGGATAATCAGGAGATTCACCAGCCTGCAAGAAGGAAGGCAGCGAGAGATGAAAGCGGCCGAGGTCTGGGGGAAGGGGGGAGCGGCGGAGGTGGGGTGGGGGGAAGCCGGTGCAGGAGTCTAGACTCTGGCTGACACAATGACCCATTCATTTCCTTTATCAAAACAGCATGGTCACTTTATGGGATGGGAATTACAGTTATCACCCTCCATCAGATAATGAAATTGAGGAAGGAAAACTCAACAACCTGGTCAACGTCATTCAGTCACGTAGCCAAAACGACATCCTTATTTGTATGACCACACAGTCTCAAAGGATCATCCTGGCCTCAGGAGTTGGAGTATGTTTCCTTCCTACTTCCATCATCATCCTAACACCGATCAATTCCTTCTTCAGAGCAGGGAGTAACTAAGTACTGGCTAATTAAGAAATGAAGATTTGGGGAGTTGGAGTCGACAGGTCGCTTGCTCTGCGTCTTATTGGGTAACATAAGAGCAGAGGTTGGCTGTCCAGCTAGAAAGCCGACCGAGCCACACAACTTTGGAGGAACAAGGGCGTGAAAGAGGCCATGGGCAGAGAGGAAAAGGGCAAAGGGTAAACCCATCACACACACACACACACACACACACACACACACACACACACACACTGCTCCCTCTCCCAGGATTCTGTGCTACCCCTCTCCCATGCAGGCACCTGTCCACATCGTCCCAGGTGAACTTTATAAGAAGAGGAAGATTTTTACAATTTTCATCAATCGAATCTCAAGTGGCTGACATATGGTGCAGCCAGGAGTAACCCCTGTGCATTGCCAGGCGTCATCCAAAAAGCCAAAAAAAAAAAAAAAACCAACCAAAAAACTAAAAAAAAAAAGCACATTGAGAAACACTGATTAAAATAAAGTAGAAACTGGACAAGCAGCAGGGTGAAACGCAGGAGAAGTATGAATTCCTGGAGTCAGGAATGTAGAGCTGGTTTGAATGCAGATGGATGTGTTGACTTTGGCTACGGTAGTGAGGAACGCCAGAATAGCTCAGAGTCCAAAATTTTCACTCTGGTGAAGGTGGAAAATCTGCAAAGATGACAGAATCCAGACTAGCTTTTGCGGGGCTAGAAGGGTGGAAGCAGAGGGTGCTCTCAATAGCTGGAGAAAGAAAACAGGAGTGGGATAATACATGGTGGAATACATTCAGTCGTTTTCAACCCTTTTACATCATTAGGCTGAACACTGGCCCAAAGACTGGAGCCTAGAAAGCACTGTTAAAGCACTGTTATTGCACAGACCGCTGACCAATGCACTGCTATGGCAGACCGCTGACCACCGCACTGCTGCAGCGCAGACCGCTGACCACCATGATGAGAGAACCAGCATATGAGGAAATAATGAGAAACTGAGTGGAGGGTGGTTTGGAGTCAGAAGCCAGGAAAAGACAATCGGCGAGCTGGTGGGGTCAGGCAGCCACATCAGGAGGAACAGAAGGGCAGGGCAGGGCAGTGCAGGGTGGTGAGTTGGAACTAAAAGCAGGGTGGGAGTTGGAACTTCTCTCCTGGTGTCTCAGGGGTAACAACTGCCATTACCCAAAAAAGCAGAAAACTGACCAAGTCAAGATGGCTTAAGACACTGCTCTGTTTTGAGGCGAACCTGGTGCAGCTCAGGGCTTACTCCCAGCTCTGTTTACAGGGGTCACTCCTGGCAGGGCTCAGGATGCTGGGATCAAACTTGGGTCAGCCACCTACAAGGCAAATGGCTTAGCCCCTGTAACTGCAATGAGACCCTGAACATCTCTCTCTTTTTTTTAATTTCTTGGCTTTTTTGGGTCACTCCCCACAATGCTTAAGGGTTACTCCTGGCTCTGCACTTGGGAATTACTCCTGGAGGTGCTCAGGAGTCTTTATGGGATGTCAGGGATTGAACTTGGGTTGGCCACATGGAAGGCAAAACGTCCTACCACCCACTGGACTATGGCTCTGGCCCTGAGCATCAGTGTTGAGGAGAATCCACCTACTAGACACTTCGAGCAGCCCATTGTGTTCCCCGAGGCCACCTGGAATAGGTGACAGGTAGGGCCTGCTTTTGCTTTCACAGTTGATGCTGATGGAAGCAGAACTGTGAACAGGGAGACTGGAGCAGCTGTGCAACTAGAGGGATGCAGGGGTCCTCAGACTTGGGATACTGACAAAGCACTGGAATGCAAATGAACATGCTTTAAAGGGAAATAAAACCAAGAGAGAGAGAGACAGAGGCAGACAGACGAACAGAGACAGACAGTGCAATGAGAGAGAGAGAGAGAGAGAGAGAGAGAGAGAGAGAGAGAGAGAGAGATCACCTGTATATGTTGGTCATGTCCTTCACCATCAGTCTCCACAGGTACTTGTACAGGTAGGAGAGCGAAGTGAATGCCCATTCTAATAACTCCGTGTCCTGCGTCTCCAGGATGGAGGTGATGGTCAGGAAGAAATCCGGAAAGTGGGGGTAGAAGTCTGTCTGTAGATCGCGTGCCAACTGGACGACCAAGCTGGATTAAGAAGAAGCACTGATGAGTGACCAGCGGCAAGGAGTTCAGAAGACCAAAGACTGCTGATGGATTTCACAAATCAGGGCAGAACCCCTGTGGCTACAGTATGTCCCGTCTTCCAAGTCTGCTCTCAAAGGAGGAGAAAGTGCTCCCTGGCTTGTTTTTTTGGCTTGTTTGGCTTGTTTTTTTTTTGGGGGGGGGGAGTGAGCACACAGTGATGCTCAGAGGACCAGGCAGTGCCAGGGATTGAAGCCAGGCTTCCTGCTTGCCTAGCATGTGCTCAGCTTTTTGAACTGTCTCCTGGCCCCATGCCACCCCCATTTTTTTTTAACTTATTTACCTACTTAGATAAACTCTTGGGGTGGGGGGAGTTAAACCTGCTCAGGACTTATTCCTGGCTTCATGCTCAGGGATCACTCCTGCCAGTGCTCAGTGACTATGAGGTACCAGGGATTAAACCATGGCTAGTGGCAAGTAAGGCAAAATGCTATCATTCTGGCCCCACATGTCGTGTAAGTTCAGCAAAGAAATCTGGCTAGAGTAAGAGGTGCTTTACACAAGTTATGGCCAGCCACTCCTATAGTCAGAGAAAAATGGGATTCCTTGGAGAGTATAAAACAAAAGTCAAAAAAGCAGTTCCTTGAGTTTCTGCTTCATGGTAAAATACTAATACCCATATCTAATGGAAGAGGTAAATTCTTAATTCTAAATTACAAATACCAGATTTCAGGGCTACATAGCTATAAAACACAATGTTTCTTGAAATTCAAATGAACACCATTTAAGCTTTCATTTGACATTCTACTTACTCCAAAAGGGGTTGATAAGCAAAGCTATTCTTGATTTGTAGGTGAGTTTTCAAACTTTGAACGATCTCATTTTGATGATACACCAACTGATTGAATGACTGGCATTTGTCAATAACTTCTTTGTAAAATTTTCCTGGGGGAAAAAGAAAATAAGAATAGGATATTTTTCATCATATTACAACTTCACTCTTTTGAACAAAAAGTACAAATGATGGGCAAATGAGGTAGAAATAAAATAGAAAATACCAAAGTGCTCCGTAAGGTTCAATTCTCTCCATTTCAGCAGACCCTCGAAAAAGTAGGTTTCAACCTCCTGCCAAGAATCAAGCAATCAGTTAATTAGACAACTCAAAGCAAAACTATGATTTAAGAGAATCTACGGTTGGGGCTGGAGAAAGCACAGTGGGTTGGGTACATGGCCAACCGCGGTTCCATCCCTGACATTCCATATGATACCAAGCCTTACCAAGGAGTGATCCCTGAGCACAGAGCCAGGAATAAGCCCTGAGCACAATCAGATGTGGTCCAAAACAAAAAAGAAAATAAAACCTATGATCAAAAGTATAAATAACAGTGCCTTAAGAGAATATTGACAGGGCTGGAGCGATAGCACAGCAGGTAGAGCATTTGCCTTGCACGTGGCTGACCCTGGTTCGATTCCCAGCATCCCATATCCCCCGAGCACTGCCAGGAGTAATTCCTGAGTGCAGAGCCAGGAGTAACACCTGTGCAATGCAGGGTGTGACCGAAAAAGAGAGAAAGAGAGAGAGAGAGAGAGAGAG